>JAHXMU010000101.1:1464898-1534322 GCA_019455685.1 Philornis downsi | reverse complement strand
TTTTTTGCTTTTTGCTTTGCTTTGCTTCTCGTGAATCACTCGAGGATTTTCCTCACCCCAAATGCGACAATTCTGCCTATTCCATCAAGATGGAAATGGGCCTCGTCACTGAAGATGATTTATCGACAAAATCAGCATTTTCATGTTGTCTCTCCAATACCCAATTAACGAACTCCCTTCGCTGTCCATGGTCAGCTGGCTTCAGTTCCTAAATCAATTGAACTTGATACGCATGAAGATGCAAATCTTTCGTCAAAATTCGCTGCATAGTGGATTTGGAGACACCAATTTGCTGAGCTCAGTGTCGAATTGAGGTGGATGGAGTTTGAGCGACATCATCACGTACAGCTGCGACATTTTCGGTCGATCGACGTGGTCGAAGGCGCGTTGTTTTCTTTACATCACTAACAGACCCAGTTTTGGCAAATTTATCCATTAATCTCTTTACAGTTGGCTTGTTTGGATGATTATTGTGACCCCAAATTGATCGCAATTTGCGAACTGTAGCCGCAAAACTTTCAACATTTTGGTAAAACAATTTCACAATGAGAATGCGTTGTTCATTCGTGTTGCGCCCCATTTTTACTAAGCTCGTACCTTTTACTAGCAAACAATAACAATTGTTTGAATGCCAAACAATGACACTTCGAATGGCGCCCAATTTAAATCTTGCATTCTTGTTGGGACACCCTTTATTTGCACATTTCCGTTGTTTGCCACAACATTTTTGTTCAGGCCATTCTCCTCGTAGCTTTGTTCTATGACATTCTGTCTGTTCTGTTTCCATATTTTCATTGTACTCTTTGCAATTTTCCAACACTCAACTGACATACACACACACATATATATATATATATATATATATACGCAGGTACAGACACGTCGGGAAAATCGGATGTGCTCTTGGTTTGGAGTGATGTGATGAAATAAACCAACCAAACAACGTTGGTCGGGGAATGTTCGCTGCTGCGCGAATCTGTCTGTCTGCTTGAGTCTACTTTTTGGATGGGGAAAGAAGCTATTGCATGTTTTTGTTGTTGTTTTCTATTCGCTTTTCCTTGTTGTTGAAGTTGGGTTTCTATGTCTCCTGTGCCGTTTTTGCCATTTTTTCTGCAGTGAGAAGCTACAACTGCCATGATGACGTTGCGATGTCTTTGCTGTGCGTTCATTAAACCCAATCGCTGGAGGCATTTTAAAATGATACTCTCGCTGTAATAGACAGGAGTTGTTTGAGGGAATCAACCTCATTCCTCTTCAGTCAGCAGCTCTGTGTTGTACGTAGTCTCTGTCCGTCTGCTGCTGCTCTGTTCTCTTATCCACTTTGTGAACATGGACACATTTTCTTTCTACCATTAAACAGATGAACATCTTAAATTTTCGCAGCACATCGTCGTCGTTGTCGTCGTCGTATTTACTTGCTATTTAAGGCTATCGCATCTGTAGAGTTGAATTGCGAGTTGTGGAGTTGCGTTTTCCTCACGTTTCCTTAAAGACATTCTTCATATTGTAGGTCGCTCGTTGGCGATGTGTGAGAGGAGATTGAGCGTCGTCTGAGCTGTTATTGTTAATATATCTATTGTGATTCTGTCTGCATTTTCCCTAATGGAAAGCAACAGCAACAACAAAGACAAGAGAAACACCAGCCCAAAGTTGAAGCAGAAAATCAAGTTCATAATTATTTATCTCATTATGGCAGCGGCATCTGACTGGTAGACGAGAAAGTCATACAATAGACTAACGTATGTGTCTTCCTCCGGCTGTCCACCAGTGGTGCATCCGATAATGGAAATTCACTTCTTTGTACGACAAAATGCAATAACGAAATTTTCATCTTACACTGAAAAAAGGAGGAAAAAAAATTCATAAGAAATTTCATAAAGTGAATGTATGCACTCATTGCAATTTCTTAACGCAAGAACGATTTGACACAAAAGAATAGTTGTACATTGATTGATGTTAGAGCGTCTCGAAACGGCAACTGAGTTGTTAGTTATTCAGTAACGGTAACGACTACTTGTTTGTTATTACGGTGAAACGTTATGTCTGTAAGATGTTTGAAAACTAAAGCAAAATTTGAACATAATTACAGGTGTTCGAATGAAGACAAATTTGAAATTGTTCGATGGAAAACGAATGTATATATTTGTCACCAACATCCTGGCAATTCCAATTCGAAAGCTATTGTCTATAGGAAATGTGTTTTTGGAATAAGAAAATATCACTAAGAAGAAAATATCGCTGACTCCATATTATTTAAAATTGGACGTGTCCGTAACAGTCATCAAATGATTATGTGTTGCACAGTTAGTGCCCATACACATTTTTTTGAATTGGGGCCTTTTTCAGAAGTTTTGCAATTTAATTTCTTTACGTTTTTATAATATGTCACAGTTGGCGATACAGGCTATGTTGATGCCATTCAAAAATATAAAGGATGTGCAAAATTTATTCCGACCGTTTCGGAGTCCTCTCTAATTCGATTTAGTCATATATATCTGTAAGTCTGTCTGTATTGTAAATCGGTAAGAATCGTGATTATTTCAATTGTTCTGATACAACCCAAACGTTTCGTCCAATTTAAGTATAAGACGTACGAAAAAGAAATCCATTATTTTTGTTCGGTATTATAGACTATTTAAATATTCACTATTTTATTCGATAACTTGGGAGGTAATTCCATTATGTCTCTCTTATTGTTGCTATTGGCAAAATGTTGAGACGGCGATATTCAAGCTTCTGTTTAGACTAATTTTCAACAGCATAATTATACGCCATAGACAGGGACAGATGGCAATCACTTGGTGTCAGGTCCCGGAGTTCTCGGAGCTTCTGAAACTCCTCTTCTATTAGCCAAAGCGGGTCGGTTCTGAGTGATTACTTTCTTCAGGCGATTCAATTGTTAACAGTACCTTTAACAGGTCCGAATTATGTTTGCAGATGATTCCTTGTCAATCCCATCAATCAAAGCTTTTTGTAATTTTTAGCTCCTGGACTTTCGAAACAGAGCCTACATGACGGTCGAACTTAACTATTTATATTATTCTGCTGACATTTTCAACAATTAGCTTTAAAGAGCGTGGTGCATGTTTGACATCAAAATTACCGGTGGTGGTCCTTACAATATAAGGAACAAATTTTCAGCCTTGAGATGCATTTTCCAAGAAAAATTGTAAAATATGATATATTTTATATTTGCTGTTGTTGTTCACGTTGTTGTGTCAAGGAATCACAAAACTATAGCTTTGAATACAAAATCTTAGCTTTCCAAAGCCATTTAGCGTAATCCGGTCGCAGATCTCGGATACAGATTAATATTATTGGGGAAACAAGACTATATTATACTCGAATATTTATACAGAATATTTATAAGCTAAAGGTTTTGTTAAAGGTTTCGTAAGAAACTCATTCAAAAAGAGTTTTTTTCAGTAATCGTATAAAAAGCTTGTTGCGTTTTTACCTTTTCCAACACTGCTTACGTTACGTGTAGGTTAAACTAAACGATATGTGGCAAAAGTCTCACAACAGGACCGATTTTGGCTTTTATTGCATGAGAAGTTGCCAGGAAGCGCAATTTCACATTTTGGTGACGTCAATTGGCCACCAAGATCATGCGGTTTAACATTCGACTTTTTTTGTGGGGCTACGTCGGGGACCGTGTTTACGCGGATAATATGGAGGCGGTCATTTAAATCACATCGTATTTCGTACATAATAATTAGGTCCAAGAATTATGACATAAAAGTTTCATCGAAATCATAACTTTATGTCTGTTTTATTTAGCATTACTTTTGAAACCGAAAAATGGATAACCTATTATTATACTTCCAGAATGTCATTCTTTCCAGTTGTTTGCTCCTGCTACTTATGGTATTACCACTTTTAAAAAGTAATTGATTTCAATGTCTTATATCGATCATTGACCGATATGTAAGCAACTCACTTGATATTTAACTATTGTGTACGACTATTGCAATGTTTAACAAATGATTTCTTTCTAAAGGTCGGTACTACGCTGGCTTTCGGCGCGAAAAACTGTATATAAAAAATGGTCGTGAAATTTAGAGTAAAATTTTTTCACTAAAAAATTTGCTTAAGTGGTACCATCAAATTTATTTTGTGTTGGTTTCCAACACTCAAATCGGAACAACGTACTTTCTTACGTTTTAACATGATCGATAACATGTTTGCGAACTTGTGAAATGAAATTGTAATAAAAAGATAGCATTTGGAAAACCAACAAAAATAAGTTGGCAACGTCTCTAAATTTTATCACGGTAAAACAATGTCTCGTGGAATGTTTTCCTTTTTTCACCCTGAGTAAAAGCAAAACCAGCGTGAATTTATGTTACTTAGTGAGAAATGTTGTTATTAGTTAAATATTGGCTTTTATTCAGACGCTCTACACGGACTAGCAAAAGTTTTTAAAAGTCAGGCTGGCTAATATTGGAATTACTACGGCCCTTTCCCCTACGCATCGATAGGTGGGTGACATAAGAGCGACTCTATAGCTGGTTAATTAAGATTTGCAGTTAAGTCATCAACGCTGTAATAACGAAGGAAACTAAAAAGTTCGGAATGAGGAATGGGTCTTTCAAGTGTACGTATTTAGGTGACACTTTAATTAATTTAACTTATGACAATGTTTGATTGACATTTATTATCGAAATTTTCATCATTTATTCATTTATTTTTTCTCAGAAATCGATTATCTCGCATTAATTACAATTGGATATGTTAAATGTTTCGTGAATAGGACGTCACATAAGACACAAAAAGCTCTCCCAGACGGCCGTTTAATACAAGTTGTACTCCAGTCATAAAATGTTGGTTCGAAAAATATCGTTTATTCCTTTTTCCAATAACGCAAGAATAACTACAGTGAGGGCAGGAAGTAATGAACGTTTTCCTCCAACAAATTTATTGTACAATTCAAAATTGGAAGGGAATGATGCGTTTAAGGCTGGAATTGACAGCGTAGTATTCTTGTATTAAGACAGTAACTCTGCTGCATTACCTTCTAATACAGCAATTAAATGTCTTTGAAGAATCGATATTTATTTATTTTATTTTGTTTGTATTTCTATATTTGGTGCATCATTCTTTAGCTATATTTTTTGTCCTTTTCATGAGGAAAAAATTCCATGTTTTCTCGTAAAAAAAATTAGCCGCTTTTTTTGTATTGATTATCAACACTGAACTCAGAACGATCTATATTTTTAAGTCTGAATATGTTGGACAATATGTGTGCAAAATTTTGAATGTGTGCCTTTTTTATTATTATTTCATTTCACAAATTTACAAATGTGTTATCAAAAATATTATGACGTAAAAATGTAAATTATTCCGATTTGCTCGAGAAGTTAAATCATTGGAAGGGCCTCATTTGACACTCTCATTGTTTTTTGCCTAATAAATTAGAAAATATAATTGGATTTACTCATGTTTTGTCGTCTCCAGTTTTCGCGACACATATAGGTATATTTAAAAAAAATAATAAGAAAAAATTCCCCTGCATTCCATGAATAAAATATAGGGAAGCTTTCAGGATTCAGTGAGAGCTCACACACATTCTATAATTGGGTCACTGAACGGGACCTACTGCTTAACGACGATTCCGAGATTCAGTTTGAAATGTTTTTGACGATTTGACGATACATCGCCAGGTACAGCGAGATGAATTTACAATCGTATGTACGATAGTCATGTGGAAAACTGCAGTATTCTGCATTCTGGTTTAGAGACATAAGTTTTAATTTTTGGATCAAACACCATCAATTTTTAGTATATTAATTTTGAAAGTATATTTAGCTCCTCTGTGACTTAATAGGATATGTCCCGGAAAACTTCGGAAATTCTATTAAGTCCTTTAAAATTGGCATTAAATACTTATAATCTACACATGATGTCACGTAAGCTAAACATATTTCGAAATCAAAAATTGTATTGGAAATTACGCAGTCTAACACCAAAATTATTTCGTTGAACATGAATTCAAAAACCAAATTTTCTTTTCAGGTATTTTCAAGAAAAGTGGGTTGGAGTCTTCAAATAAATGAAGTTTTTGACGGTGGTTTACAAGCTTCCTCACCGCAACAACAATTTCATTTCTAAAGATGATTTGGTAGTTTCTAGTGATATTTCTAAGTTGAACCCGAACAAAACATGTTTCCACAGTAAAGCAAAACATAAACCAAAAACAAAATATTTTTGTTAATTTTTAGGTAGTTTTAAAATAAAAATACCGGAATGAAAGTATAAAAGAAAACGGAAAAATATACAACACCAAAATCAACTTTTCTTCTTTTAAAAATAGGAAACCTGAATTTGAAATATAAAAAAGACTGGAAAATATTTGTTTAAAATCAACTTTTTGGAAGGTTGTACACAAAAATGTACAAAGTTTGCTAAACCAAAAACAAACTTATGTTATTAATGCGTATTAATCATTAATTCAATTAAACTAAATTAAGTCAGTCAGTCAGTCACCTCGATGTGTCTGACGAAAACTTCGAGTAGCCGAGCAATCGACAAGCCTAGTAAGTGCTTCTCAAACAGACGTTCGTAATTGTCGCTAAACTGTATTTCCCTTGAGTTACTTTAACAATGGAATGTCCCATTCATGGTATGCATGGAAATTTGGTTGTTTACAAGAAGGCACGGTTCAATTCCCTCCAAATCTCATGATTAAGGGAAGATAACGAATGCATTGGATTGTGGTAAGTTTGTTCGAAATTATATCATCGAAATTATATCATTATATTTCGTTACCTACAGACCTGTTTATATTGGAGATTCATAAACGCATGGTCAGATTCTCTAAAAAAAACACACTTAAGAGAAAATGAGAAACTTATTAAGTGGCGTAAAGTTGGCCAAAATATGGTCGCCAACAAAAATTATATGATTATGTTTCGAAACCTATAGGTCCATTCCTACCGGAAGTACATAAGGCTTGGGTCGATTCCATTAAAATTTTGATTTCAAATGAACATTACAGGTATGTCAGTTTGTGTAAAATTTGGTCATAATCGGATGCTCTAATATTGCGTTATAGTGACACCAAATCGAGGCGTACAGATCCGATTATATCGCAGGTCAAGAGGACCTAAACGGATTCGGTTCAAATTTTGCGCCCAAGAACAGGGTGGCGCACGAATCGTTTTTTTTTTTTTTTACTCAGAACTGCGCCGAAGACATATCCAAGTTAACAGCATTCGGTTCTAGCAATATGGAGCAACTGCACACATTGCCAGACCGATTATGATGGAGCTCCAACAAAAATAATATCCAGAATCTCCACTTTTTTTTTTAGCAGAATCTCCACTTTTTGTCAAACAAGAGGTGTACAATACGATACAAAGAAATTTGACTGAATTGAAGCAGTTCATTAAAATAATAATTAAAGGGATAACGACTTCAAGCCTTCAGGCCGCAATGAATAATTTTCTGCGTGAAGGAGCATGGAGGTTGTTGACGGTGTATCATCATCTTCAAAACCAATTAATTATATGGAATAACGTTAAAATGTCTATGCAATAAAATAAATAAATAAATGAAATACATTGATTAAAAAAAAAGAATCCACAGACATTAATTCGTGTAAATTTTGATTACGTCGTCTAATAGCTTTTCATACAGTGATTAAATTTTGGGGCCCATGGAGCAATTTGTATGGGATGTCAAAGAAGGCAAAGACCGATTCTGTCAGAATTTTGCATTTCTTGCGAAGCTAATTTGTTCTAAACTTGTTCCAAATTAGATCATCTAACATAGTGTCACAGTGTAGTCGATGTTCGAGGACCACAAATATGTTTGTGTAGTAGTATAAAAATATAATACAGGAAGCCGTAATTCAATTCTCTTCAAATTTGGCATGCGAAAGTAAACAACAAACGTATTAATTTATGAAAATTTTGGTCAGATGGTGTAATATATTATTATAAGATCTAAAGTGTTGATTTTCTTCTGAAGCCGGACTTAAAAGGACTCTTTTCCAAATTTCATTTTTATCTGCGACCACCTCCATCTTTGTATGGGGACGAAACGCTGTATGTTGGAGGCTGAAGTTTGGCATGAAGATGTCACAAAATCATAGACGAATTTAGTTTGAAATCGGGCAAAACCGTTTAACTGTGCTAGGAATGGGTCCATCTCTTGAAAAATGGTTTTTCTTTTTTTTTTTTAGCAATTTTACTATTTATCAGTAAATTAGATACGTTATACTTCAGTTGTTAGTAGACTTTGGAAAGAATAATCCGCATTCATATATTTTTTTTTGGTAGCTGGAAAAACGAGCTGTGTCCATACAATCGTATTGTATGCCCACTTATATGGCAATGAGTCGTTGCAGCAAGGACCGCAGGTGTCGAGGGAGGAAGAGCATGAAAGCTTCAACTTTAAACGCCTGCCATATTAAGACAAATCAGCATAAATATATATTCAAGCGAAGTTGATTTTTTTGTATCATTTTCGCTGTAATTTTATGCTGTAATACGTCATATATGTATTAAATGTAGTATAAATGGCGCCGCCCTCCTACTCGTCCCGGCGTCATTCCGTTTATATAATAATAATAATAATCTCATTTACAGATTGTTTCACTTTGTTTCAGTCCCCCCTTCTCGTAACTATTGTTTCCTATATGAGTATATAGAATTTAAGTATAGAATATAGAATTTAAGAGTATAGAGTATAGAATTTAAGGCATCACATTCACTTCCAACGTGAACTGTAATTTAAAACAAATAATTGCTTTTAATTTTCCTGTGGTTCTGGTGACGTTGAAGACCAAAAAGTAGATGCTGGTGCTCATTATAAACACATTTCGAGAAACAATTTCTTATACCGCGATTAGTGTTACGTTTTCTTGAGAAAGCATCTTTTTTCTCGATGACGTTGTTGGTACTAACAGATTTTTTGCCATAATATAATTTTACGTTGGTTTCGGAAGGTTAGTTAGTTGGCTGGTTCTTCTCTCCTCATTCTTACCTAAAGATGTGATTGGGAAAGAAATAACGAGTGTACAAATATTAACAGACCGACTATTTCTCGAGGCTATGGCATCAAGTTGAGGAGAAAATGTGATGAGGACGAAGAAAAACGTTAAGGTTAAAATATTCTACATCCATTTAGATGTATTTACACAGATTTCTCTTTGGGCAAGCTTTTCTACTTTTAGAATGTTTGTTCATCCAATGTTTCATTTTCTTTGTAAATTATCGACAGTTAAGGTTGCATAAATTGGTGCAAAATAAATATATGTCTATTCATATTTGTGGGAGGAGAAGAAAACCTATATACGACTACGAATAGTTGAGCAAATAATATCATTGTTATTTCCTATTCTGATGCTGAAGTATACTCGTAGGCGTCTACACATTTATGCTCTAAGGCATACTTTAGGGATATAAATACTTGCTGGTAATTGATATTTACTTTATTAATTCATTTATTTCTCGTTTATTTTCAGGTAATATTTAGCTTATAAATTCTTAATATTATATTGCACGTAAACAAGTAAGTACATTTTAGTTTGTCGCCACATTCATGTTTTGTATAATATACCTAGTCCTGCCATATGTTCTGTTACACAATTTCCAGCGCTTATCGTTCAAAACTTCTTGCGGGAATAGAACCGTTAACTTTTTTTTCAGAACACATGCACTGATTAGTGAAGAATACTAGTCAGTTTGGTTTCAGTTTGCAATCTATTAACATGGAGTGGGGCGTTAAAGAGAATCGAGTCGGCGTAATGGCGTTGCATAAGTGCGGTAAGAGTGCTGGCCAAATTTTCGAGTTGCTAAAACCACTCGGAATATCAAGAATGTTCGTTTATCGTGCTATTGCTCGCTTCGGCGAATTGTCTGGAGTAGAAGACAGGCCAAAAAGTGGCTCGCCCGCGCGTTGTCCGTACGAGTGCGGTAGTAAAGGCAGTGCATGAAAGAATTCGGAGAAATCCCCTTAGAAAGCAGAAAATCATGTCCAAGGAATTGGATCCACGTCTAGGCTGATTCGGGATGATCTGCATATGAAAGCCTATCGTCGGTCCACAGGGCATCTTCTAACTCCTCAGCTAAAAAAAATTAGGCTGGAAAGATGCAAGCGACTTTTGCAGTGGCACGCGGACAATGGCCATGAAAACATTCTGTTTACGGATGAGAACATTTTTACCGTGGAAGAAGTTTTCAACAAACAAAATGACAAGATTTGTGCCACTTCATCTAAGGAAGCGAAAAAAGTTGTTCCAAGGGTTCAACGTCACATCCCTCCATTTCTGTGAAAAAGGTGTAAAAACTGGTGCAAAGGTTTACCAAAAAGATGTGTTAGAGGGTGTTGTGAAGGGTTTGACCAATACCCTTTTCAATGGACGTAGATGGATCTTCCAACAGGACTCTGCTCCTGCGCACAAAGCTAAACCCACGCAGGAGTGGCTCATAGTCAATATTCCTGGCTTTATAGCAGCAGAAGATTGGCCATCAGGGAGTCCAGATCTCAATCCACTGGATTATGCTTTGTGGTCAGAATTGGAGAATATGGCTTGCAAGACTCCCTACAGAAATTTGGGAAGCCTTAAAACAGCATTAACCAGAGCAGCGTCCTCGATCTCCATGGAAATCGTACGTGCGGCTATAGCCCAATGGCCACACCGTTTGAAAGGCTTGTGTTAAAGCAAAAGGCGACCATTTCGAGTGAATAAAATTTTTTTTAATAACCAATATTGTCTTCTAATAAATGAAATAATTTTGAATACAATATGAATATTGGTTTTTTTTTATCGCGTTTTATATTTGTAACAGAACATATGGCAGGACTATGTAAATGGAGTATGGAGTGCACTTTTGCCGTGCTCTACAGAATTCTATAGAATACTTCAACTTTAAATCAAAGGGGAGACAATAGTAAATATAAATTTACGAAAAATTACGGGAATTTTGCCATCCGTGCTATTTATGATTATAATATGTTATGATGAACTACCCTGGCATTGTGAAATAGAATTATTAAATATTAATGGCTTGATCAATTTTAAAAAATTTCACACAGACACAGTTAAAGTGTTGACCTGCTAAGGAATCTCCAGGTGTAACATAAGACGCACAGTGGGGTCCTAATCTTTTTGTGTTTTGTTCCCAAAGCCGATTTTTTTTTTAGTTCAGATGATTGTAATACAAACGAAATGCTTTTCGAAAAGGTTTCAAAACATAGCTTTATATTCAGGTTGTCACATACAGTTTGTGAGATCAACTCTTCGGAATCAATTTTTTTATATTTTTTTTAGGACATATTTTAGTTTTTTGATAATGACAAATTTAATTGAAGGTTACTCCATGTATCGAAACATATATATAGGTATTTTCAAATGTCAATAGATATGTGTAAAAAAATTTAACAAACGTGTAACATAATCTCTTCCATCTCTGGCTTCCCCGTCTACCATACTTTCTGCATAAATTCCGTGCGAAATTTCCCAGTGCTGCCACATGTCATGAGGTGTGAAGGGCTAAGTAGCATTTTCATTACTTCCAAAATTTCAATTTATAAAAAACTATGGGTTTTCTGTTTTTTTGATGTGATTTTCATCAGAACTGTGGAGTCGGAGTTTAGAATTCTTAATTGTGCTCATTTGGCCGGAATCGGAATATGAGTTTTCGGTGATTATAACATAGCACGTTAATTTAGTATTGAAAGGGAAACATTTAATCCGTTTTGTGTAATGAATGAATTCAGCTTAATAAAAATCTTCACAACATTTACAGTGAAGTGAAATCTCCGCTTGTTGTCATTAAGTACATGTTAATGTACTTCTCTCATTTCTTTCACGTATGTGAGAGGAACTCTTCTCAAATAGAAATAAATTTATAAGATAAAATTGGAACAGAGAGTTGAAGCCGAGTATCCACTTGCTCATACAAATCGAATAAGGAGTTTTTTGTCACCTCTGCAAAAATCAGACGGGCATATTGCTGCCAGTGGCTGAAGCATTTTTGTTTAGTCGTTATACAAATGATGTGACACGTTTCCTACTATTTGTGGAAACTTTTTGTGTATCCAACGGTATCTCTTAGTCAATAGCTTCCAGAGTCTGTACAGACTGGAGTTGGGTGCTAATAAATTCTGTTTTACGAGCCTTTAACAGCCGAAACGGCAAAAAAAAAAAATTACACAAATATATCGGCCAATGTTATGTTTCCAATTCGACTAAGACGGAACCAGACATGGTAGTGACACAGATATGTTGTGTCCACTTTATGCGTACAAATCAAATGTGTAGGTTTTACATGAGTCTCGCTTTGAAAGCCTTACCCATGGTGTGCCATCACACAGGTGCTGTTTTCCATCATTTTTTTCTTCTTTATGTTCTTTCTTTCTTCTAGCGACAGCAAGCGCCCCTTTGGGGTACTCAAACTAATCCCGAAGGAAAAGCTTGGAAAAGCTTCCTCAGGTCCCACTCCCTCACTCGGCCAAAGTACCTTTGTAGTCACTTGGTATAAAGTGAGCGACCTCCTGGGTAGGAGTTGAAGTAATCTAGGAAGACCTCGGATAGACATGAACAGTGTTTTCCAAGCTTCTGCCTTCCTTCACCAACGCAACCTGAAGCAACGCAAAAGCACTGAAAACACTTGTTCGGGCAACCACAACCAGCACGATGCTCCCACTAGGGGTCCAACACCATTGACCAGGAAGGAACAATGTTCCCTGGTTACCCGTGCTACCAGAAGAGAAGAACCCTTTGGTCTGGGTTTCGCAGACAAGCTACTCCAGTTTTGATTTATCACACTTCGCATGGAACGGGTAATCCATAATCTACGGCATAGGTTTTCAATGTCCGAGGAGAGAATATCAACACAGCAAAGCACACCATTCTCCAATCATAGTCCATTAACCAGATCTCTCTGGTCTACGACTATATTTACGGAAAAGATAAATCTTCTGATACCTCCCGACGGCTTCTCTATAACCGCACCTGTTGCCAGGATGTGTCTTGTTTAACTATGACTTTCCCCTTTACTTGGTTTTCGAAAACGAGTTCCAAGATCAGTTTGGTGTCATATTATAGGTGAATCCCAAGACATAATCCACCTGTTCCTAGGGCGCCTGGCACAAGGCCACACTACTTTGTTTTTGTACGCAAGCATCATACCCTTTGCCTGCTTAATTACAGGATCAGGTAAAGAGGGTTGCGTTTTATGGGTAAGCGGTACAAAGCATCCTAGGAAACACCCGCCTACCCACATTTTATGCGTACAGTAACGAAAGACGTTGATGCAAATTACTGTGAGGAAATCGCAAGAAAATTTATTAAATGGCAACTTTGGTGTGCCATGGCCATTAGCCATGGGAGATTTTAGTTGGGTGGAAAACATGTTTACAATTTTGGTCAGTCCAACTTCTTCTCCTGCCGTAAGAAAATCATTAAGTAGCCTTAAACAGGGCAATACAATGTATCGAATGCGGAACCCTTTGAAGATCCAATAGAGTTTTCCCCAGACGATTCAGATAAACCCCTATACGTCAAAAGTCCATTTTATGTAGATGCTCTCCACATATATGAGAATGTAAGGGAAAATATTTTAGTGAAGATTTTGCTAAAATATTATTAAAAAAGTACTGCCCGTTATGGACAAATTTGATGGCCATTTTTATAGATCAAAAAGACAATCGAGTATCCAACAGTCCAGTTGAGTCTTATTTTACTATTGTTAAACATGACATATTAAATGGTGAGCGGTATGTAAAACCAGCAACATATTTTCGGGAATCAGGGGAATACATCAAGGGCAAATTGGTAGAAACCGACGAGTGCTTTGGGTTTAACACGAAAAAGTGTAATGATAGGATAAAAAGAATTATGCATAATGAGGAGATTTGTCGAAGAACCCCCCAAAAAGAACAAAGCAAAAATTAGTTAAAATGGGATATTCTACATGGCATTAAGCCGACTTCGGCAGTCAGCGTACATAAAAAATAAATACGTTCTGCTTAAATTTTAGAATGTTATGAGTAATGTGCAGTATGGACTGATTGACGCTCCTATAATCCAATTTAGCGAATTTAAAAGTTTAGTTAAGAAGAGTGAGTTATAGGCAATGTTGTAGATTTATTCATTGCTATTAGAATTAAATTTATTTTATTAATTATTTTAATTAAAAAATAATAATTTAATTTTAATAAAATTATTTTATTGATAAACAATTGCAAACTATTAACTTATCTTTGAATACTTGCCGACACGTATTTATTCCGATTTTTCAACCATACCACTTCACTTTAGTTTACTTAGATACTACAGAAAAAAGTTGTCTTCTTAAATCCTTGTGAAGAGACTTTAAAGGATATTGAAGAAAAATATGATATTTTCGTAAGAAACAGCAAGGTTGATGATTGGCATTTCGGAAAGTTAGATCATGCACAGTAAATTGATGATTTTAACTGCGGATTTTTTGTTTGCCAGTTCACAGATGTCATTCTCAATAAGCGTAATCTTCGGATGATGGGTAATCCTAATAAATACAGAACAACTATGAAGAATATAATTTTTGAGTATGCCGATAACATGCGTGAAATTTGTTTGGATTGCGATTTGGATACAAAAACCTCGACTCATATGTGCACCGACTGTGATCGGCCGGTGTGTGTGGGATGTATCGAATATAAATACAAAATCAAAGCAAGTCTGCCTTTTAAATGCGCCTTCTGCACAGAAGTTTCACAACAAAGCGAACCGTAATAGCGACCCTCGAAACTGAGATTTAAAAACATTTTTTCTGTGATATCTATATAAACTATTAGTACGCTTTTTTTTTGATAAAGGAGTATTGGCTTTCGAAGAATTTCCTGTAAATATTTTCATGCGAAGAGCAATTTTTAAAAGGAACGGATTAGATACTACGAAAGCTCACTCTTTGTGCCTCAACTTTCGAATTACTAAATAATAAGTATTGAAATGTCAAGTTGTACAATGTTTTGTGTGTGTGTGTTCAGCGTAATGCATCTATTTTTTAAACAACTTGACTTTCCAGAAAAGTTTACTGTAATGTAGAATATTGCGTTTTTTTTGTATGCTTTAATTATGGTGATAGTTTCTTCGTGAGTTTCTTCATTCGTTTCAACAAGCATGGCCCCCGTCTTGCCTCGGATTGGCTGAATAAAGCCAAGATGAAGTAAAGATTAAGTATTTTTTAATTTAATACGTATATATATGTAATATTAAATTGCATTTGCGTTAGTCTTATAATAGCGGATTTTGATTTTGACTTGAATTTTGATTTGTTGGTAGGATTCAATTGGATCTTTACCTCTAATAATCTGTTACGTTGGTACTCAAAATTGATAACAAAAAATTATATTACTTCTTCTGCACTCTCATTTCGGCTTTGAATTTCAGAATAACTTCGTCATGTGAAAGTGTATACATATGCGTCAACAACTCTCTTATGTAAAACAAATCCTCGTTGTTTCCATCATAAATTTAGTGCTAGTTATTAAAGTTTAACTGATGAGTCCTTTATTTCAAATTACATTTCTCACACTCTATAACTGTTGTTATCTAATAAGATTTCATAAATAATTTGGTTGCTATCACATTCGTATACTTTAAAAGATGCAAATATGCAACACAATGGAAGAGTCAGTTCCGGCATCTTGACACCACAAATTAATATATGTATTAAACTACAATAAATTTAATACTACTTTAATACTTAATATACTTTAGTGCTAATATAATAACTGTTCCTTTAAATGATAGCAATGAATTTCCTTTTGTTCCACCAAATGTTTGTTCCACCAAATGTAAGTATTTTATTATCGCTATTACTGTAACTATATGAACATCTGTAAAACCTTTTGAAATATTTAACGTGCTTTGCATTTTTAAATTAAAAGAAAATCTAAAGCTAATACTGATGTTATTAGTCCCCAAAATATTCATTACTGGAGCATAATGAAAGATATGGAAATTAAAACATTTAATAGAATATATATTTGTCACTTAATATGTGACTGAAGATTTTTGCGTTCTGAAATTCGTCTCAAAAATAAGGATGCAAATTTTAGAAAGTCCTTCAGGATGCCATTGTTCTGGTATAAGTTTGGTTGAGGGAGAATTACTCGTTTAAAAAAAATGTTAACTATGAACTTAACATATGACTGAATATTTTCTGCAATTCGTCTGAAAAATAAGTAGGGTATACCAATCGAACTTAAAGAAGTCGGTGTTCTGAAAATGTTCTGAAATAACTGCATGCCTAATTTGGAAAACATATGGCATTAAATATGTCCTGTAATGAGTTTGGTTCTCCTGGTATGCTTTAGTCCGTCAGAATGTCCTGTATCCTGGAAATGACAAAGCTTTTTTTTCTTTTAAAGTGGTTTCATAGCTTTCTCCACATCGATAAAATCGTAGTTTTTAAATATGTTCTCATGTTTTCGACTTAACGAGCTCTGTAATCAAAATGTGGTTTGTGCCTTTGCTAGTTAAATTCGAATTTATCTTCACGCACATCTGCAAAAGCGGTGATTCAAACGTAGGCTTTCAATCGAATAAAATTGTGTTTAACAATGAAACTTATGGGTCTATTACGGAAGGCAACCAAACTTCAGTTGCGTTGCCAGTTGCCAAATTTGCATTACGGTTGGCAACTGATGGCAACCTCAGTTGCCTTAACATGTGTTTTGCGGCAACTAGTTGGTTGTGGTTGCTGCTGTGTGGTGTAGAGAACAAATTTGGTATATAAAAAAGGTAAATACATTTTTTAAATAAATTAGTGATAATATCAACATAAATGTGTGTTTTTGTGTAATTGTAGGCTTCCATGATGGTTAAAATTACAAGCAAACAACAATTTGAAATGTTAATTGCTCAAATGGAAGCTAACCCAAATTTAGCACGAGGAATCCGGCTGTTTGGGGAAACTAAAAGCACCACCGAAGAATTATGGAAGGGCATCGCAGAGCAACTCAACAGCAATGGCCCACCAACCCGTACTCCCGATGAATGGCAGAGAGTGTGGATCCACTTTAAAGCCAAATTAAAGAAGAAAATGGCAAATGGATTCGAATGGTCTCTCAAACGTCTTCTAATTGATGCCACGTCCTGAACATTGTTTTCTTGGTAAAAAAAAAAGTTCAACAGAGCTAATCATCGTACATAATTGTATGCACTTTTTGTTTGTTTACAATATTTTCAGTTGCCGAAATGGCAAAACACTATTATCGACGGCAACTACCAACAGTTGCCATACATAATACCAATTATTATTTCGGTGGCGTTGCCAGCTGACAACGCAACTGAAGTTTGGTTGCCTTCCGTAATAGACCCATAATTTACCTCTCGGTGGTTACGTCAACAAGCAAAATTGTCGCGTATAACACAGAAGCGATGAAATTGGATCCGGAAAAAGTGAGTGTTTTGTGCGCATTATGGTCTGGAAGTGTCATTGGTCCGTATTTTTCGAAAATGACCCTGGAGGAACCTCAAAAGCATCTAATGCTGCAACCAATCCAGAGGCGGTAATTTAAATGACATTCTTTTCCGCATATAATGGCAAGGTCCAAGCATTATAATGAAATACAAGTTTCATCGAAATCGTAGCTTTATGTGTGTTTTAATTAACTTTACTTGGAAACGAAAATGGATAACCCTGTAATTTCGTTTTGAATGTGTAAAACATAAGAATTCAATACAATTTTGATTCGGTTGTCGGAATCAGAATCCAAATTGTGTGCTACTAATAGGAAATAGTTTTTTTTCAGTTTTTAATTTATTTTTGCAAAAATTTAACTATTTACAACTTTAATGCTCTGCTCTTTCCAATCACCGCAAAAATTTTAATTAAGTTAATTAAACAGATATTTGTTGCTACGGCAAATTCTGTGTATAGTAAAATTGAATATTAAGCTGTTAAACTGTCTGTATTTCTTTGAGCTGGCCGAAAAGTGTTATTGAATGTATAAAAAAGTACAAGAAATATCATCGTAGACAGGCATCTGGTTTTCTCCATTGTCAATCTCATTTATTTCGATCTCAACTTTAACTGGGCGTTTCGTTTGTTACTCCAAAAGCGAAAGAAGGAAACATTTCGCAAATCTTTCACTTTATGGGGGAGAAAAAGCAAACCTTTGAAAAAGAGTTCTTCCTCTTTTTAGCTCACATTTGGATTTGATCATTTATTTGAAGCTCTCTTGTATGCAATACATATAGAAATACGTGTGTGTGTGTGTGTGTGTGTATGTGTGGATTGTTTTTGTAGTGTTTGTGCTAAATATATGTATGTAGTCCGTTCCATTTCAATTCGGGTTTTCTCTGCATCCTTATTTTTTTTGTCTCCTTCATCTTGTTTGTTCTGTTCGCATTCATCGTCTCTGCGAGGTCCACGGTTGATGTGTTTTCAATAGAGTTTTCATGCAAAATATTTACTTAATGGGGATTTTTATTCCGTTTTTCTTTGTTGCCGCTACACTTAAATGTAGTTGTTGGTTTTCTCCTTTTCCGTTTAGGTGAATTACTGAATGTGGTTCGCTTGGGCTGAGTGAATTCGCGGGCCAAGTCCATCCATCCATCGTGCTATGTGGAGCCAACCTGCGATGCTATTTTTGTTGTACGAAATTTTGGTCTTTTCAGCGATATTTCATGTTGGGTTTTCCTCGAAAAATTGCATTGACGTTGGGCTATAATCACTCGTTTGTGTGTTTGTTTGTTTTCCTGTGTGAAAAGTTTACCGAAATCAACGAAACGAAGCCTAGAGAGATTTTTATTTTTAATGTGAATGAAATATATCCATCCATCCACCTTCGTATTCAATTTTGTGTGATTTGATTTACGCCCGTTTAGGTTCTGGTCTTTATACTGATTGTATTTTCATTTTTTATTCTGTTTTTTTTTTTTTTCACTTCTCTAAGAGAGTTAAGACTTTAATATTTTAAGTATTTTAAGCTAAAAGTTTTCCTCTGGGTTCAGTTGCTGATACTGTTGTTGTCGGCTCTGTTGAATGAATGTTGGCGCTAGAAGAAAAACTTATCATAATTAAATTTAGAAAATACTCCTTAATAATATGAAAGCAAATTGATTTTCTCCAATGCAAGGAAGAACATAAATAATTGGAAACACACTGGTAGAAAAATGAGCGAAAATCTGTAAATGTTAACAAGTTGGGTAAGCGAACAACTTTAAAATGGGAGTTTGTCCCAAACTTGTGATGAAAGTTGCCTCATAAATGACAAAAAACTTGGCACAGACTTTATGTCTTGATATGGAATGATTTATTTATAGATATTTTCCCCAAATATGAAAATATGTGAAAAGAAAATTCAATTTTAGTAAAATCTGAGTTTGAGAAAGCACTGAAACTAAGATTAAGCATCCTTACAGGGATTTATCAAATTTAAACACATTTCGTCGTTGATCCATTTAAAACATACTAGCATGTTTTCGTTCAAAAATCAAACATCGTTTCCTTCTTTCTGACATTAATTAGGAAATTCTGTAGGATTTTATCAAATTCCAATAAAAAGTTTATTCTAGCACACATCAGACAAGCTGTCAGACCAGTTTAAAAAGGTTTTTGTTGGATTATTAGTCAACCCAGTAACAAAAGTATGGTTCTTGTTACAAGATGTAAAACCAAGCTTGTACCTTCCATCACGCTTCAACAGGTTGGTGAAGGTGAAAGTGAATTTTGTATGTCGAATTATATTTTTATTATTTCAGATTGTATTGCTCTTAAAGGAGGTCCTTTCGAAATAATACACTTAAATCGCGAATTTTCATTATGCCTTCTATGGACTGGATACAGATGCCTCGAAGTTTTGCGTTTTGGAAAAAGAAAAGAGGCATTCGGAACCATATCAGTTTAAACGGAGTTATGTGATGATAATTAACCATTAACCATTAACTTGATTTGATCGACTTTGATGAAGTCTCATCACCGGTTGCAATAAGTTTTATGAATGTGGGTTCGGAATTGACTCATTCTAGCATATCTTCAGATATATTTGCGGGATTGAGCTTTTGATGAAAATTAGGGTATACCGCAACTATTCGAGCGGCAACGGATTTCACATCCAAACAATCTTGTGAAATGACACGCTATGATGCGCTATGAATTAATTCGTCAGACACAGGTAGTTCAGATAATTCAATTCACCGTAAGTTTTTTATAACATTTCCAGTGACTTGGAAATTTCATTCGTAATTTTTAATTCCAGTCAAATTCTTTGTGCGATATTTCTGACTTGTTGTAAAAATGGGAAAACATACTTGAGATGAATTGCCAAAATCGAGCACTGTAAACAAACTAAATAGGAAATCGCGCTCAAAATCACCGCCAGTGTAGAAGACAGTTGAGGCAACTTATCGACAAAAAGAATTTTGACAATCTTTTTAAGCAGACTTTTTTAATGATTCATTCCCGGTTTTTTTTTTTGTGTTACAACAACTACAATTCATTTGTATGGGGGTACATAAAAACAGGATGATCTGTTCCACGAAAATAGTCATTTAGCAATCCCTGCCTTTGGTCCAATCGTAGCGTATGCCCAAAGTATGAGATTGTGGTCAAAATTTTAGATTATGGGATCGAGAAAAAAATCTAAAATCGATATTGCCAATTTGTGCTAGGGCTCATCCATAGACTGCACTCTGTTTTCAACAATTCGGAGAGTGTTAAATTGAACGAAACCTCATTTGCGTAGGTCTATAGATATATGTTTTGTTATGGGTCAGTCTCATTCATTTTTGATCGCTGTAGATATCTGTATTAAGGTGTGTTAAAAACAAATCTTTTATTTTTGCATGATATTGAAGGTTTCATTTAGCATAGTTAGGATGATCCGATTTAGGTCAAACATGTAACGTTTTGTTCGATAACTTGTTGCCATTTTTAAGGAATCTCTGCCGGTTTATGTACTTTCTCCACAATTTATGTATTTTCTCTTAGCCGGTATCCGTCTTTGACGCGCTCAAACAATACTGAGTCAAGCAATCTTATCTTTCTGACGCCAGCACGAAATACTGAAGTACTTGATTTCTTTTTACTATATCTACATACATATATATGTGCCAAATTTCCTGAGCTGTGTTCCCAAAAATGCAGACAGTATTAAATTGGACGAAAAACTGTCAGTCAGTAAAGTATATAAAATAAATAGCAAATATTTTGGGAGTATTTATATAATACAGTTGAACAACAGATGTCCGGGTTTGTGATAATTTTCTTACAGACAATGCAGAAAATCAATCCGAAAAATATTTACTCCTGCCCTGTTTGTTAGTTAATTTAAAATGAATATTCTGAAATGTATATTTTCCACTTTTCTGTTTTTCAGAATGCCCATTTTAATTCATGCCTCAAATGAATACCAAAATACTTATCAGTAAACAAATACAGATGTAATGTCAAATATATTTTAATTTTTGATTCCTTTATTTTATTGATGAGCAAGATGACTGTTTTACATCCTTGAGTGCATTATACAAGTGTGGAAAAGGAGTAACTTATTCACCAACACGCTGTGTTCGTCGAGACCTATCGAATTTATTGGCCCCGAAAAATATTTTTTAATTGTAACGAATCATGTTGCCTTAGCGAGTCTTTATTCTTGCAGTTTCACATAGCTATTCAAATTTACTAAAAAAAAATGGACACTGTGAAGTGTCTCGAGTGAGACACCAAAGAAATTTTTTGCTTCCAGCGTTGGCCTTTCACAGGTCACTCGATGCCGCAAGGTGGCAATATGATAAATTAATTTTTGGACAACTAAAGTTTAAACCTGCATTGAAATTTGTAGTATAACTTCACCTAAAGTGAAAGTGGTCACTAAAAATATTTAATATATATGAGTATTTTATATAATCAAGGAGCAATACGTTTATAAAATACATCACAGAACGTCCATTATATTGGGCGAACCAATATAATACTTAATTATTAAATTCGCGACCTTTCGAGGCTTTAGATGGCCTGGTGAAGGTCTGGGAAAGCCAATTATTGATTGATTAGAGGTCCTGATAATGTGCAACTCTTGTGTTTCCAACAACATGGCACAGTTTAGATATTCATAAGACGTACAGTAGATAATAACACAAAATATGTGGTAATAAATACGATTCACTGGAACCACAGCGTGGGTCGTTATAAGGTATAGGTAGAGCTTTTATATGTTCAAAACAAACACATTTTATATACTCGTACCCTGTGTTTATACTGGAGAACTACGGATAATCAAAGTTCCAAGATCAATGTAGTCCGAATAAATTTTTAATGCCCTTTTTATTTTTGAAATCTGCACGACGAGAAAAAAGAAATTCCCACTCTCTACTTAACTTTTAACTTTAGAGATAAGTTGTTTTTGTAAGAACCATTTTAATTTCTTCCTTGACTTGTTTGTGCTTTTAATTTTTACAGATCCTTTGTTATACCTATATATTGCAGATGCAGTTTAGCAATGAAGCATACATTTTTCATTTGTCTGTAATAGCGAAGGTGGCAGATATGCGGATTGGGAAAAGTTTATAGGAACTAGGCGATATAGTGCAAATATTCATTATTGATTATTTTTATACACATAATGAAATACTCTAAATATTCGATTATAAAGTGGTCATTCTCATTTTTTTTCAAATGTGTATTCTAATCTAGACACAGGGGTTGACGCTCGAAGTGTTACCAGCTAAAATCTCTGTAGTTTTGTCAATATTTTTTAAAACTCAAACTTTTTAAAACATTGTAAATACATTTTAAATTGTAAAAAAAATAAATTATTGTTTGACGCAGCCACCTTTAGCACGAACAAAGCACTGGGACTGTCCAGGACAGCTTTACATGCTTTACATGCTGCACAAATGAGGCCTAAATATATTGTCCAATATTTGGCGAAGAGCAATCTTTAAAGCGTTGACCGTCTCTTATTTTTTAGTTGATATTTTGACCTCTAGAATGGGCCATGTAGAAAACCCATTGGATTTAAGTCCGGGAAATATGGTGGCCATTGTTGTGAGGAAATGAATTTTTCCTTGTTAAAAAAGTTGGGTTTCGCTAGATTCATGAGGTGTTGCCGGATAAGGTGACAAACCATTGTGTAAAATCTTTTTACAGCAGATTTATTGATTTGCCTTTACAGCCTGGTCAATGAAAATGAGTGGTGACCGTCCTATGGCAGTTATCACTATCCAAACAATAATTCAATTACTTTGCTATCGCAGAGTAATTCGCTGGTCAAAATTGTCTTTTGATTTGCACTATAAATATACACGATCCTTTTGTTTATTTACACATTGCTGAACACTAAACATTTTTTCATCAGAAAGGGCGAAATTTTCAGGCTCGCCACCGACGCGAAAGTCTTTTTTAACACTTTTGCTCCTGCTGGGCGAACTCTCTTTTGTGCAGGTGCTAATTCTGATACTTTTTGTATTTTGCGGATCTTCAATCTATTTTTTAATATACTCGTACGCCCCATGCTACGAGCAGACATATTGGAATTTTTCGTATATTACATTGAATTCTGGCATTCATTCTGGTATTCGTTTCTGGCGATGTTGCAATTTTTCAATGGCAGTTTGTGTGCTATATGTGCCAACAACAAAAACTTATGCGCTTCGGTGAGAACATTTTCGTGCTGTTGGGCAAAACTTCTTAATTGTTTTGTGAAGTTATAGACCCTAAAGATGGCGATGGTGTTTGAGAAAGCACAAATAGATAAGGGCGCTGAAAATGATATTTTGACGAATAACGAAATAGCTATTCGTCCAGCCATCTGTGTCAATTAGCAATAGTAAATAATTGCTAATAAAAAAAAGGTCTTGAACCGAATAAAGCAACAAAATTACATTATTATTCAAGATATTATTTGTCAAGATTGACAATAAATTCCAAAATGAACATTTTGCAAAATATTTATAGCCCCAATAATTAAATTCTCGATTTTGCATGTAGAAATACAAAATTTTTCAAAAGCGTGGCACGATTCGCGCGACTGTTGTCCGCATGATTACGAGTTGAGTTTCAACTACAGTCACCTAACATTATTTGAACGGTGCCTACGTCAATGTGTCGAACATCTCGGGTAGTCGAGTAATCGATGTTCGCAATCGTCGTTAGTCTAAAAATATAACGCGTGTAAGCTCACTGAATGGTAGAAGATCTCCCAAATCTCCTTCAAAGAATGCAAGGGAGTATGTCCAGTATTTAAACTCAGAAAGTCTACGAAAAATACCTCTACTATAAACCTGTTGCTTTCCACAATTTTTTCTAAATTTGTAGTATTTGTTAATCAAACTTCAGGTGCCCACGAAGAAAATAACGCTCCCTGGCCATCAGCTTTTAAATCTACTGAATAATATTAGTAAAAATTGCGTTCCCCGCCTTTTCCTTCGTTTTTCTCTGTGTATTTTTTATCTATTCCCCGTCACAGTAATTCATAATTAAGGTAAAATCGGAAACGCTTTTATGTTCTTCTAGAAATACACCCACTTACACAAATACAATAATTTTCCCAGTTTCCTCCTTGGAATCATGTTTGCTTTTGCCAAAAGAAGGAAAAAATTTGGAAACAACTTGAGAAGGCAGAGAATTTCTATTTATTGTGGGCTTTGTTCTACTTTCTATACATTTGCAAAGTATCGATAATTGATTTTGAATATTCAATTACTTTACTTGCTGCAGCAATAAACCACCGACTGACTGAGCGAGCATTTGAAAGACTGAAGAGGGGTGGGTGAAGAGAGCGTGTGTGGTCGAGTGGAACTGGTGAGAGGGCTTCAGTGTAGATGCATCCACTACTAGTGTGTATTTGCTCCATCGCTCCATTAACTGGAAGAAAAAGCTTTTAATTTATAATGACATTAAATAAAAATGAAACAGAAAAAATACACCAACTTTTAATGAAATAAAATCACATATTTCATAAGGATTTACTTCAAACAAATTAAGCGACGGCAATAAAAAAATGAAAAACAAAAACGTTCGACATAAATAATTTCATTATCTTATTTGGCGAAGCAAATTGCTGGAGGATGTCGTGATGGGAGACTGGATTTTGGGCTTATTTGTTCATTCCGGTCATTTTGCATTTGAGATTTGTGGTTTAAATTTGATTTCAGATAATAAATACGATATTTCCACATAAAATCAAAAGTGATTTAAGCTGAATTATCTTGCATTGAAGTTTAAAAACCCCAAAAGAAATTTTAACACACTAAGTAAGGGAAGAAGGCCATTGAAACATGATGGGAAGGAATATTGTTGCGGCTGTCGATTAGGATTAGGATTAGCTGCCCTTAGGAGGCCCTTCCTCAGACACATCGAGGTGACCGCCGCTCAAATAATAATAATAATAATAATAGGTAGGGAGTTCAATACCGGGAACTCGCGATAATGCGAACGACAATCACACAGTGTGTTCACATGTAAGTTTTTAACGGTGGTTCCAAATTGTTTTTTTTTCTTTTAATGCTAATGTGATGATTTTCTTCTAGCAATGAAGAGTAAATATATATTTTTTAAAAATTAGTTCTCTCTGCTTAACAACATTTTTTCATTCAAGTTCAAGAGGGAATATTATTTTCATGAAAGCGCTTAATGTTAACTGGTTATCAGTAAAAATTATGCAAAAAATCGCTTACAAGTTAAAGAAACTGTTGTTTTGGAAAACTGTAAGATAATATTACCCAGATCTCAAATATAGTCTATGACATTTTTCACGTGAATGAGCTTAGAGTTTACTGAGTATATTCCTATATGAGCCTTTAGGGAAAAATTCATTTATAAAAAATGCCGACAATAGGAAACTTACAGATATACGAATGGAAAACTGTTGACCTTTATTTTCAACTGTGTAATCTTAAAGTGAAAATTATAGCAAAAAAAGTAGTTACAGAAAAGTATGAACAAAAAGTATTACGTTTCATTTCAAATGTCTTACTTCTTTACCAACTACTGTACTGTAGAGTTAGTACTTGGTAAGATTCCAAAGATGTAGCCAATGTGTTTCTTTTCGCCATACTGCTTGTAGAATATCCTGAAAGCAAATTTTCCGAAAAATGCCCAATTTACATATCAATGTTCATTTTTATGTAATTTAAAGGGTTTTCGATTTGTTAACCGAAATTTAAATAAGCGCTTTAACCTTTCGAAATTTAGCATGATCATGTATTTTCGTACCTTATTTTGATGGGGAATAAGTCACAATATTCGGATCTATAATAATTTTACTTATTTTGAAACTAGAATCGATAAAATAACACATGACCAATATAACAACAAATTGTTACTTTTTGCCTTACGAATTCCCGTTTTCTCCATATCTAGGATTCACAGTATAGTGGATATAACCGTGTAAATCCCAGATAAATCGTTTTAAGTTATAAAAAAGCTGCATACAAAATTTACACACAGCTTCACCCAACGGTCTTTTGCGTTGAGCCAGAAGAGAGGGCGTGGTAAATCGCTAGGTTTTAATGGAATTGGAACTAAGCTTACCCAAGGCGTGATGTGTTCTAAATTATAATGAATTTTGTGTAATTGAAAGAAAGATAAGAATCCAGGAATATAAAGGATCAATAAGGAAATTTGTGTGGGGGACACCAGAAAGGGTGTGGTTAACCGCTCCAATTTTTTTCCTGAATTTTCATGAGTATTATGTACAACTGCCAAAAACGTAAATTTAATTCCGAATTCCGCCAAAAAGGGTGCGGCTACTTGGGCAATTTTTCTCAGAATTTCCAGACAATGCACAAAGAACATTAGTTACTACAGTCGTGATATGATAATGTGCTCCACTTATATCCTGAGACCCAATTTAACAAGTGCTCAACGCGTACCAAATTTGACAACATTTTGCCGATCTACATGAAAGTTATTAACACAAGGATGTATCGTTAATCCTTTTATTTGTGTGAATGGTAAAACCTTTGTTGTGTCTTTACCTTTTCTGTCCATTAAGATAGACTTATATCCTTTCAACTTAAATAGTCATGAAATATATTTGGTCAAAAGATACTTGACACTTTAAATGCTTCCTTCTGGCTGTTACATGTTTGTCGTATGAAATAATTTTTTTGAACGAAGGATCATTCAAATACAGGAAGGTTGACGAGTGTCGCTATATTAAGAAACGCTATTAATTTTTTTTTTTCATATGAATAAGTTTTTCTTTGTTCATTTAGATAATATGGCAATTTTAATAAGCCGTGATTTTTGTGATTATTTAGTAGCAACGATTTCCAATCTCGGTGACGCATATGCGACGTCATTATTTAGTATTGCTTAGAGAGTTGTAGCGAAAATGATCTGAATTATCATCCGAATACATTGCTTTATATCATCCAAATTTGTTGGTTTTGTTTTGTGACCTTGCAATAGCTCCCACAAGCACAACGAGGCCATAAAACTCGCTGCAATTCAACCATAACAGGTCTAGTTATTGGACAGATTGCACCATTTTGTTGAAATTATTCATCAACCACCTCCGTATAGTATTGTAATATAAGTCCTAAAATATTTACCAAAAATTTTATTTTCTTAAATTTGGTTAATATAAAACTTTGTTGAATTCGTTCCAAGTTTTACAGCTAACCGTCAGAAGAAGGCGTTGCTCATACGATCGTGATTAAACGGTCTTTAACACTAAATAACATCTAAAGTTCCATCTGTTTTTATTCTTCGTTGTATTGTTTTGATTATATCTTTTCGAAACTAGTTGGTGGGAGAAGTACGACCTCGCTTGAATTCATAAATTTGAATTTTTGAATGTTATTATATCACTTGAAGCTAGTCTAGGTTTTGGTTTTAAGGATTATCTTCCAATTAACGGTCAAATATTGTATACGAGTATACGTATGCATATATGCTGTACTCGTATAGTTTTCAAAAAGCTTTTGAAGTTTCTTATTGCTTGTCATGAAATATTTTGAACGATGAATATGAATATGATGAACGATTATCTCTTTTGTTATGGCGATCGCCATATGCTATAACCTTTTTGACAGATTATCAATCCCTTAATCAAATGGTCTTCCTAACAGTTCATTGAATCGTTTAAGAAAATGTTGGTTCTGAATGCACGAGATAGTAAATTATTCCATTATTTTTGTTGTTTGACATGCGAAGCATTTTGAACAATGGACAGACATTTCTTTTGTTAAGGAGGTTACCATGTACAAGAATGTTTTTGGAGATTCACCGTTCACAATAATACTACAGTTGAAAGCACGTGGTACTAAAGGGTTTCCCAAAAGGGACTGAAAATTGTTAAAATTAAAAAAAAAAAAAAATTAGCTGCATTCTAACTAATAACGAATTTGTTAGTTAATTCGAAAGCCCAATATATAGCATTATTTGGGATATAAAGTCCAATTTTCGATAATTCCAGTGACGACACGAGCTACACTGACTGAGGGAAACGAGCTTTGCAGTTTATTGGCATAGGCATACAGTTTATGGAAACTCGACAAGAAAGGGTCTAATATGTTAAGTTGCAGGATTTTGGTCGCCAGTTCACGTCATCTCTGCCTGAGATAATCATCTTTTCAAATCGCTCGTGCAGAATGTCCATTGTAGCGTCAGTAGCATGGTATGTAGCGCCATCTTGTTAAAAGCACACATGACATTCATATCCATGCCTTCCAATTTTGGCCAAAACAAGTCGATTACAATCGTCAGCGCTCTCCCTGCCTCATTGCCACTAGCTGGACCTCTGCCGTCATTTTTGATTGTTAACGTACACGTGACCGTAAAGTAGAGACATCCCACAGCCATACGGGTAATGAAGCTTTATCATATGCAGGTGTTGCTGGTGATTTGTCTTTATTGTCTGAGAAAAAAAGAAAGTTAACAGAAGATGGAACGACATAACTGCAATAAGCCGTAAAAATCTATTCGTCCTTTTTGGAGCACTTAAATTATTTTATCATTGAGGGTCATTCCTACTATACAATTTATGTTTTAGCGTTAATTAACTTGTTTGATCTGTAGTCCGTGAAAATGTGTACTCTTCTTATTCTATCAATAATTACTCTGTTAATATTTTTTCGATCAATTAATTTTTATTGGACGTTGTGCTCGTCCATTCCCCCGCTGTGTATTGCAATGTAGCCTGCAGTTTGTATTTGTATTTATATGACCACTTCAGATGTGGTGCTATTGAATTCTTTGACATCGTATATGTTGGCTGGTCTTGTTTACTGTCCTTAATCACAGTGTCTGAGTGCAAGGAGTTTCCCCCTCTCCCCTGGCACGTTGTTAAACCTAATCCCTCCCTATAGTCTCCAGGGATGAGCAACTTGTTCAACTAAGTAAGCCACTCGTTCTTCGCGTACGTACTCTCCCTTTAATATTATTTTAAAGAGACGAACCGAAAGCGATGAGCATACTAACAAACAGCAAATCCATCCTCAATATCCTTTTGAGGAAGTTCCTACTTTCTTTGATGATGGCTGACATGAAAAATGGGAGGGAGGGTGGATTGAAGTGTCTGTTTGCGTAGTCACAACGTATTCGAAATCATTTGATTCATTGACTTTGTATATAGATTTTCTTTAGATATCTTCCTTGTCCCTCTTGCACTCGCTCTCTTTTCCTCTGCCATCCAGTCATAAGAATAACAAAAGCATTGAATGGTGGTTGGGAGTGTGAGTAGGGCTTTTGGTAGTTGATAAAGGATTTATCTGTAAAAGCTTAAAGTATTTATTTTCGATTATGTTGCACATGAGCTGAACATACGCAAACGATACTGCTACTGATGTTTACTTACATCTAATTTGATTGATGTAGACCTGCCACTGTGACATGCATACAGAGATACATACATACGTAGGCATGTGTATTCACTGTATACCCAAATAAAAGGATATTTAGTTAGCACTGTGTTAGTGTGTGTGCGTGCATGTGTGCGACGAAGTAGATTTGGGTATTTATGAAACACATTTTGCAATTGTTGAAGTCATTAAAATATCTTGTGTAAATATTGGTCCAATGAATTCCCCAGAGACGTGATACATACTCGTACATTCATACTGACATCGCTGTACATGTACATTTTGTGTTTCAGATCAATTGCTTTTGAAATTAATTGAATTAGCATAATCACGCATACAAATATGAATAAGTACTCTTACTGTTTGGGTTGGTGTTGTTCAAGCGTTCTACTTCTAAATCTAATGCCAGCCAGATTCATTTACATTGATGAAGGAGTATGCCAATTTGCATTCTTCTTTAAGGAGATTGGAATTAATAATTTGTGGCGTATAAGCTCTTTTAATAATTGCAAAATTTTGACACAAACTTGGGATATAATTGATAAGTTCACTTTAGATCACGGCATAGTATTTTAAATTTTAGTGTGCTACTTAACATTAATTGGGGTTGTATTCTCGTCTTAATCACTAAAAAGCCATATTCATCAATATTGATTGAATGGTTGCAAGTAAGCTGACTTTTTGTTCGCCTAAATGTGTCTTAACGCTAAGCAAACGTTGTCAAATTAGCCCTGTTCTGCACGCCTCATTCGGTATTCCGCACTTAGTCCGACTGTAATTTGTGTATGCTAAGCGTTCTCAGGGAATGGAAGTGGGCGATATTGCCTATATTTATATGGAAATTGACACTCCAGTTCAACTATGGGGTTACCCATTTTTCGGTTTCAAAAGTAAAGTTAAATAAAACACACATAAAGCTATGACATCGATGTAACTTTTATTTCATCATCATGCTTGGATCTTGGCATTATGTATCAAATGGCCGCCTCTTGTTTTGGTTGCACTAGTGGATCCTTTTGATGTTCCTTCCGGACTATAATGCGCACCAAACAGTCACTTTCCGGATGCATTGGTTTTTCCACAATAACATCAGGGTAATTCAAGCCCCATATGTGGCAATTTTGCTTGTTGACGTAACCACCGAGTGAGAAATGTGCATCATCGCTGAAGAAAATTTTGTTCGGTTGAAAGCCCACGTTTGAATCACCACAATTGTATTTACTTTTAACTATTTTTATACGTTCTTTGCTTGTTAAACGATCCATATACTGATTCTATTTTTCAGCTCATTCAATGGGACTTACAGCTTAACGACGATTGCAAACGTCACATTATGAGAACCCGACTTGTGAACTATTCGAAGTATTCGTCAGACACATAAAGGTGACCGCCGCTCGAATAATGGTAGGTGGCTGTATGCGGGATTAAACTCGGGTTATGGGAATGATATCTGTGTACACTAAACATCGCCCTACGGTCGGTCACAATATATATCCATCTATGCTCACATTAAACCACTGTTAAACTTAAGCTTGGATTTGAAATTAGTTGATATTGCATAAAAATAAAGGTTAATTAAGGAAGCGGTGGAAAGTAAAATTTATTGCGCAAAATAAATGTTATTTATGAAAAGTTCTGGGATTTCCTCGTTCTCAGAAGAAATTAAGAAACATCCATTTTCGATTTCGAGTGTTTAGTAGTAAGAATACAATTATTCTTCAGTAAGTTGGACACGAAGTAGTGAAAGTGTTCGAACACGAGAATACAAAAGATTTTACTACTTTCCCAACTATTCACGACCAAAAACAACACAACACCCACCGTCCTCTGCGTTAGCGCTGAAGTATGATGAGACCCTCTGAAAAACTCAGAACTGAAACACAATAAAAGAAACAAAATTTTAGCTTTCTAAAGTTCCCCGGTTAGAAATTGTAGAAAGAGCACTGATTGATTGCGTGCTGAGGTTGCTATAGGCGAATACCGCTTCCAAAGAATTTTACGGGAGAGAGGAATTTAAATATCAAACGGTTGTTATGTAGTGGTTATATATTCTAAAGTTAAGAAAAAGTAAAATCCACTTGTTACAATAGTTCACGGAGAAAATCCAACTTTATTTCTCAGGAGCAAATTAACTACTACTTTCGGGGCTCAAATGTCGCAAGCAAGCATGATGTATCTTCGAAAGAAGTTACACAACAGAAACAAAAAATGAGAGCGTTCTTATTGGAAATAGTTCATTTACAGTATAGTTTGTAATTATTAGTTGAGGTCGGGCGTAAACATCCCGCCCCCCTTGCAGGATTGCAACGTTTTTAAAGATTAATTATTACATTAATTAATTAGTTCTTTCAATCACAAATTCAATTCATTAATTACATTAATTGCAATTCAGTGACGATTAGTTTGTAGTAGAGTACATTATTAGTTATTAATTAAATTGATAGTTCAAAAATTTAATCGTTATAAGTAGTTGTTGGTTATGGTAGCGGGTTGACATTTATAATGATGGTAGCAGCTCGAGGAGCGGTATGGGGACCACCGGCAACGTTGATATTGTTGCTTACAGCATTATTCGCTGGCTGCAGTTGTTGTAATGAACGGAATCGTTGCTGGAATTTCTTTACCACACTGTGTCGGATGTTTCGATGTAAAAGAGTGTGATGTTCTGCTAAGCAGATTTTGCATCGATCACGGCTGGTGCAGTTTTCCAAGCGATGCGAATGTGCCAAGCAGTTAAAGCAGTACTTGTAGCGACAAACAATTTGTATCCGCCTATTGATAGATAGTCGATGGAACCGATAACACTTCCGTAATGGATGGTCCTTTTGGCAGTATTTGCAATCCATCTTGGTGTTGCGTCGCTTGAACGAGGTCATGGTTTGAAGTTGGCCGGAGGAGCTGTTTTCCAATTTACGGTTGGTTCTGAGTGTTCTTGGAGGCGTAGACATAGTTAGCTAAAAAAATAAAGATTTAGTTTCGTTCTGAATTGGGTAGCAATACTAATTTGACAATAGGTCTGGTGATGAGACCATTTTGTGTGCGAACTTCAGCAACTCTAATTCTCGAGTCTGTGCCAGGAATAACCTTCTCGATTCTACCTAGCCGCCACTGATTTGGGGGAAGGTTGTCATGTCGAACAACCACCAGGTCGCCCACCGCGAAGTCTCGCTGGGGAAATTGCCACGTAGTTCTTTTGTGCATTTCCTCCAGGTACTCTTCTTTCCACCTAATAGATAGCTGATGATGTAGAATTTTCAGCTTTTGCCAACGATTGGCATAGCTTAGAGGCTGCTGTGAGCAATCAGACTCAGCGGGTGCTAGCAAAGGAGATCCGATAAGGAAATGACCTGGAGTTAATGCGCAAAGATCTGACGGATTTTCGCTTATGGGACTAAGCGGACGTGAGTTTAAACACGCCTCTATGCGTACGAGCATTGTGTAAAACTCTTCATAGGTGAAAGTCTGTGAGTGAGCAACTTTCTTAAGGTGCGTTTTGAAACTTTTAACCCCCGCTTCCCACAGGCCACCCATGTGAGGAGCACCGGGGGGGATAAAATGCCATTCGATAGTTTGGAATGTATGGTGGGATAGAAGTTGTTGCCTAATGGTAGACAATATTTCCTTTTGATTTATGGAGGTAAGTTTTGCTGCGCCAATGAACGCAGTTCCATTATCGATTATCGGAGTAGAGAGCGCTTGGAGACCCACGACGGGAGAAAAATCGGGCAAAAGCTGCCAGAAAAGCCTGGGTCGAAATTTCGCTTGTCACTTCCGAGTGTATAGCATTTGTTGCGAAACACACGAACACGAGTACATAACCTTTCGTCAAACGTGTGCCACGACCTGCGAAAGACTTTAAATCAAAAGGACCAGCAAAATCAACATCGATATTGGTAAAGTGACGAGTTAATAACGTTCTTTCGGGGGAAAGTGCAGCCATAATTTGTTGGCTCCTTATGTGTTTTGCACCACACAATTCTTGCAATTAAAAATTACGGTTCTTATAAGGTTATTTAGTTTTGGGACCCAAAATTCTATTCGTATGAGACGCAAAAGAATAGCATTAGCCGCATGTATTGAGCATTTATGAACGAATTCAAGGTAGAGTCTAGTAAATCTCGCTGCATACGGAAGTAGTTTCGGAAATTTCTCTTCGTACGATAGCATTGGAGATTTTGATATTCTCCCGTTTACTCGCATGAAACCTTCGTTATCAATGAAAGGGTTAAGGGTTAATAGATTACTTTTGCGCGGTAGGGCAAGGGATTGTAAAAGTAGCGAGTATTCAGGGAAGTATTGCTTCTGACATAGTATTATAAGTCGAGACTTTGCGAATTTTAATTCCGTATGACACAATTCTACAGAAGTATACGCTGTCATTTGCCTATGGTCGCGATGTGTTGATCGAAAGAATCGGAATATGTAACAAACGACTCGTAAACCTCTAGGAAGATCAGAGAATCTAGTTAGTATGTCGTCACTTATATGGTTGAAAAGGGTCTTAACAGGCCGAATTTCTTCCTGAGTGTCATAAGTTAATGGACGTAATGGCCACTGCTGGGACGGAAGCCTTAACTAAAACGGACCTTTCCACCACAAGTCACTAGTGCTGAGCTCATTAGCCGAGATCCCTCGCGACGGCAAGTCTGCAGGATTATCCTGTGATTGAACATGGGCCCAATTACTATTCCCAACTCGTTCGTTTATGGATGCTATACGATTCGCCACAAATGTCGTCCATTGGCATGGAGGCTTTTGCAGCCAAGCAAGAACTATCATAGAATCGGTCCATAAAAATAACCGATGGTTAACAATTTTAAGCTGAGTTCGTAAAGAGTTAATCATCTTAGCCATTAATACGGCACTACAGAGTTCTTTGCGGGGAAGCGTGACGAACTTACGAGGGGCTACTTTCGATTTAGCGGCCATTAAATGAGTAAAGATTTCTCCATTTGGGGTTTCGACTCGTAGGTACAGAGTTGCCGCATAGGCCTTCTCTGAAGCGTCACAAAATCCATGGAACTCAATAGTCAAGAAGGGGTTGTAATCAACGTAACGAGGTATGTATATTTTCTCGATGTTCGGATAATCCTCGAGAAAATTGTACCATTTTGATAAAGTTTCGGGTTGGATGGGTTCATCCCATTCTGTACGATCTTTCCAGATCTGTTGCATTATTATTTTGGCAACAATAATTTTGGGAGCTAGCCACCCAGAGCAAGGTCGAATAGATTTGCAATTTCAGATAAAATCTCCCTTTTTGAAATACGACTCTTATTTGGATAAGTGGCGAGTTTAAAGTAAAAACAGTCGTTACCTGCGTTCCAGCGTAAACCCAATGTTTTAGTTATGCTGGAATCAGTTAATTGCAGAAAAAACGAATCTAAGAGTGATTCGGGAGGCACGTTTTGAAGTAGGGATTTATGATTTGCTGTCCACTTCCTGAGAGGAAAACCAGCGGAATCTAGAACATTGATCAAATCACTTTGAAGCATTAGTGCAGTAGAGAGATCATGTGATCCACCCAAGACATCATCAACATACATATAGTTCCGTAAAATATCGAAAACAGCGGGGTAGTCTGGCTCGCATTGCTTAGCCAATTGCAGCAATGTCCTAATAGCCAGGTAGGGGGCACAGTTTACGCCAAAGGTAACTGTATTCAATTCATAGTCAGTGATGTCATCATCGGGGTGCTTTCGGAATAAGACCCGCTGAAATGGGGTATGATCTGGATTGACGAGGATTTGCCGATACATTTTCTCTATATCGGCATTAAAAACGTATCTAAATAACCGCCATCGTAAAAGTAATGTGGTTAGGTCAGCTTGAAGTACTGGCCCGGGGTACAGAACATCGTTAAGGCTTTGGCCGTTTGTTGAGGGGTTAGACGCATTAAACACAACCCGGAGTTTCGTTGTAGTGCTCTCGGGCTTTAATACGGCATGATGGGGTAGATAGTATATATCACTGATGCCAGTTATAACGGGGGATATCTTGGTCATGTGACCAAGAGACAGGTATTCATTAAGAACCTTGTCATAATTTGATTTATTTTGGGGTGTTTTGGTTAAACGGTACTCATTTCTTACGTATTGGGATAACGTACTTTTCCGAGAATCTCCGAGTTTAATGTGCTGAGGAAATTCTCTTTTAAATGGAAGAGAGACTACGAAACGACCGCTTTCATTACGGTATGTAGTTGACTCATATAAGGAGTCGCAATAAGGGTCATCGTCTGACATGCAGACAGTTTCTGGAACTTCCTCTAGTTCCCAGAAACGTTTCAATTGATCATCGAGTACGAGCTCGTTATAAAAAAGTTGATACGACTTGAGCTGGTTTACCGGTTGCCACTTTCCCAGTGACAATCCAGCCAAAAACAGTTCTTTGTACTAACAGCAATTGATCAGAAGACCATTGTACCCCTTCCAGCAATATTCGTGGGTATATATCTGCTCCAAGGAGCATCTCGATATGCGAACGTTGCCGTGGGGCGAAGTCTGCCATTTGCAATTCTTTGAAATTAGATCGGATGACGGGATTAACTGATTGGTATTCCAGCTCGCCCGTTAACTTCCGGACAACGAACATTTCAATTGTAGTTTTAAAACTTCTATCTACTGGGGACCCTAAGGTAACGGAGCAGATTTTATTTGATGTAGCTGTTAGACTTTCGTTGAGACCAATAATACCAATTCGTGAAGAAATAGTAGCTAAAGATAATTTTCTTTGTAAAGATTTCGTAATAAAAGACGCTTCGGAAGCGGGATCTATAAGAGCGCGTACTGTACATCTGGCCTCCCCAGTACAAATTTCCACTAATGCCGTACCGAGGATAATGGAATCGAATTGAGTGGACTGTATATTAGTTGAGTACGATTGACGAATTTGTGGATTATTAGCGGGGTTAGACAAAGTATCTTTATTATTCTGGCGATGGCGAGAAATCAGTATATGTGAGTCCCTAGATGTAGATGGCGAAGTAACCATTTGTTTTGTATTCGTGATTTGATGGGAAGATGTATTTCCCACACGATGGAGAAGGGAATGGTGTTTTTTGCCGCATAAGCTGCAAAGGTAAGAACTTTGGCACTTCTTGAACACATGCGATGTAGCTAAGCAATTAGTGCAACGTTCTTGAGATTTAACTGTCGAAAGGCGGTTTTCGACTGACATTTTTAAAAATTCTGGGCATAATCGTAGGGGATGTGATCCCGCACAAAGAGAAGAAGACTTTGAGTTTGCCGACACTTTATTGTGGTACGAATGTTTCTTGGACTCGCGCTTGTTACTGTTCTTTGGAGTAGACGATTTCGTTTGCCTAATATGTGGGGTCGAAATGGTTCGAATATCTGCCACTGACTCTAAGGTATGAAACCGTGCAGTTAGGAAAGAGTCCATTTCCTGCCAAGTGGGTAACGTAGAAATATTTTGGACCGATTGCTCCCATAAATTTAAAGTAAGACTGGGAAGACAGGTTGAACAAATATATACAAAAATCACGTCGCATTTGGTAGTATCGATTTTCATTAGAGACAGATTAGCGATACAATCATTGAATGTACGCTGAAGATGATTTATATCTGGCCCGAATTCCTTTGGTACTGGGGTCAGATTGAAGAGAACCTTAAGTTGGGCGTTAATAAGAACCCTTTCATTCTCATATCTCTCAACCAGGTTTTTCCACGCCATATTGAATCCCTCATTAGTAAGAGGGCAAGTCTTTAGACAGGCTCTAGCATCTCCCTGCGTTTTCTTAAGCAAGTGGCAGAGCTTTTCTACTCCAATGAGGCGGGGGTTATTCCTATAAAGTGCAGAGAACATGTCTCTAAAACAGGGCCAGGATGCGTAATCACCATAAAAGATGTCAGTGTCGCATGGAGGCAGTGAGATATTAGGGTTTTGAATAGGGGGAATAGTTTGAATTTCAGTTGACGTAATAGAAGATGCTCCTATTTGGTCAACGAGCTCCTTGGCCTTCGACAAACTTTTGAGGTAGGCATTGAAAGCTGCATAAAATTTGCCCTTGATGCTCACTAAATCCACTTCTTCTAAGGATTCTACTTTTGATAAAAGTAATTCGTAAGTCGTGCGTAGTGCATTCCACAAATGGAGAATCTCGTCTTTAAAAATCTCCAAAGTATGAACAGAATGTTCTGCTTCGGGGATAGACAAAAATGAGCGTGAAACTCTACAACGCGATCGGAAGCTCGGATGAAGGCGTTTAGTTCAGTCATAAAGGTTGACAACTAGGCTAGATGAAGCGGAAGATACAATGAAAGTGCCCAAAAGAAATTGAACGTCAAAACCTATCTGGGGTAAAAATTACTGATGATTGGCACGAAAAAAAATATAATTACATATAGTTTAATACAATAAATAGTTTCTCCTGGTAGAAAACATAAACGAAACTCTTTGATTCGTTCAATAATCGTTGATAATGTTTTCGGTTTGTAACTAAAATGCAGTAAAATCACAAAGTATTCGCGGACTGAGCTAAGAATTTTGCTGTTATACACAGTTCGGTTCTATAGAGTGATAATTTATAACAATTATCCAGACTTATTTCAATTCAAACAAACGGTAGTCATCCGTCCTGTTTAATAATTACCAAAATTGCAAAATTTATTAGTTTTTCTCCTTATTCAATTTTCCAGGCAGAGGACGAAGGTATGAAACCGTAACTATAGACCAAAAGTCAATTAAGATCGGAAATATCAACTCATATAACATCAGGATGTTGCTTTAGTAATAAGCGCAGGCTTTTCCAGGTCGGCAAAACTGTATAAGCAAATATTGAAAACAAGCAGTCAAACGCTAAGCCACCAACGTAATCTCTTATCTTGACTGATCGATGCGTAAGAGAATTGATTCACAACCAAAAATTTAAACACAACTCACTATTTCTATTATTTACCGATACAATGTCAACGGATAAGTTCGACGTAAATGTTAAGATCTCTTATTACGATGTCAAGATATTAGCAAATACCTATGGGTTCGATCACACTCACTCCGTCTAAGACACAAATGGAGAGTGTATAAGAGAAACGGCTGTGATATCACTCACGATCGTTGGTATGAAGACATACTTTCCATGCACGTTGTAATGAATATGTTTGATACGTATATTACATGAAACGTGTTGGACTAGATCATAACATTTTAATAATGTTCATATGTGAAACCAAATTTTGTCTATGCGGCTGGGAATTGTATAAGAGAAACGGTTACAATATCACTCAAGTTCGTTGGTATGAAGATCTATTTTCCATGCAAGTTATAATGCATATGTTCGATATGTCTTTTACGTAGGTCAATATGTTGGATTCTATCATAAATAATTTAATAGTATTCAAATGTGAAACCAGATTTAATTTGTGGTACTTATCTCTAGAACACTGAGAGTTTCTTCTTTTCTTTTTCGCAACAAAATTTTACCTTTAGGCACTGAGGGGTACGGGATTACAGCTTATTTGTTCGCATGGGAATGTACATATTTATGATTTAATACATATCGTTTTACAGCTTACTTGATTTTCACGTTTAGAGATATTGTTTCGGTTGATGAAGATATATAAAACACCGTCAAGTGTGGAGCAAATACTGTATTAACTGCGGTAAACTTCGGGGTCCAATAATCTGGAAATATATATTCTTTATTGAATATTCGCTTATCCGGGTCGACTGGACCAAAAATATGATTGCGTGCTGAGGTTGCTATAGGCGAATATCACTTCCAAAGAATTTTACGGGAGAGAGGAATTTAAATATCAAACGGTTGTTATGTAGTGGTTATATATTCTAAAGTTAAGAAAAAGTAAAACCCACTTGTTACAATATTTCACGGAAAATCCAACTTTATTTCTCAGGAGCAAATTAACTACTAGTTTCGGGGCTCAAATGTCGCAAGCACGCATGATGTATCTTCGAAAGAAGTTATACAACAGAAACAAAAAATGAGAGCATTCTTATTGGAAATAGTTCATTTACAGTATAGTTTGTAATTATTAGTTGAGGTCGGGCGTAAACACTGATTTTTGTACATTTGGAACCTTAACGGCAGTAACCGGTAATTATAGGAGAAAAATAAAATTTCGGTAAATCGCCTTATTTGTATAGGAGATGCATCGATTTTTTGCCCATTCTTTTAAAAAATTTCTCAGTATATTTTCTTAAAGAGATAACAAGAAAATTGGGCACAGCTTTTCGAATTGGCCAGGAGTCGAATAGCTGATACTTTAAACGTCAGTTGTTCTCTATTGTTTTATATCACATTACGTTTTTGTAAGGTTATTTTCCTAAGATTCATTAGTAATATTATGTGGGTTTCTCCAATAATTTTCATTACTTCCTCACGAAGTACAAATTATTAAAGCTAATTGTATGATTTCTTGATATTTTCCCCCAGAAAAATGTTTTGTTGTTCTTAACTTTTTTTTTTTTAATTTAACTTTTGAATTATATTTAAGTATTTGGTAAAAAACAGGCCCTGAAGTACATAAATTTGGCAGAATGTTTTGTCTGCCAGGTCATCCATAATACACGACCTGCCTTGTCCATGGCAGAAACAGGGTGACATACTCGTACATGTTGCACATACGAGTATTGTGGAACCCAAACCGGAACGCGTACGTATTGTGGCGTCTGGCATGGCATTAAAACATGAACATGCCACTTATTACTCTTGTTAACTACTTTTCCACATTTTGTGTTCTCTATGCCGGTAATACGATTAGAATAGGATCTTAAAGAGCACAGGTGGAGAAGAAAACTATTTGCTACAGTCGGGCCCGAACGGAGACCGCGGTATAATCTCATGGCTGGCCTAGTTGCAATCGACGTTTCTCTTTCTGTCTTTGTGGACCAAATACGATTTGAAAGAAGCACAATCAGGCGTCATATAAAAAAATAATTAGGAACAACTAAACTAAACTAACAAGGTCGAAGCCCAGAACGCTGAGTAGACCTAAACAGGCTTAAAATATTGGTGGGCGTAGGCAACATGCATTTGCAGTAAAGTATTATGTTTGGTATTCTAAGTTACAATAATAGCATTGGCATGTGTTCGAAGGGGATTTGGTGTCATTTGTTAAATATTTTGTTTTAATGAAAATATGTTAAAGGTGCATTTGTAAACAATAATAATGGTGAGAAATGTAGGTTAAAAAATCTGTCCGAGAAGTTGATCAATCCAAAGACAATTAATTTCCATTGATGTCTTTTTCATTCACATGCTTATCCTGTAGACTCAAGAACTCAACCGAGGCTATAGTCTATACAATCCATCTTGTGTTCTGAAATAATATGTCTTGAGTTCTACAGGAAAGCTTGCTACAGACATTTTTGGCTATCTTATTTAGTATTTAGTATTTTCTATATCCGATGCAACATTTAGTATGGATGTCATATTATTCGGTAAACACGCGGTAAACGCTTGAATTATGCTAGACCAATTGTATTCATCCCAGCTTCTAGTTCTCTCGGTTGCAAGTATTTCTATGGTTTCCTTCTGTATAAATTATTTTGGTATTTTCGTCCTTCCAAGTATTCCAACATTTCTTGATAACATTTTTTTTTATAATAACAGACAGGCGAATAGTAATGGACCGTGATCAGTGCAATACCATATTCAACATTTTGTCTCTCTTCTATTGTTAAATTACAGAGTGGCGCACCAATTGTGCTACAATAAGAAATTTAAATCTTTATTTTTAATTAATGTATTGGTATTATTATCAATGTATATTATATACATATATTTTTTTTCTATTGTATAGAAAATGCAATTTTATTTTGTACAACTAATTAGTTTTTAAGATAACAGACCGTAAATGACCTCCATGCTCATTCACCCATATACGACATCTGATTAGAAAATTATTCATTGCGACCTGAGGGATTGAAGTCGGGATGGCCTCAACTATTGCTTTAATGGACTGCTTCAATTCAGGTAAATTCATTGGTTTCATTTTGTATACCTCTTGCTTGACACAATCCTATCAGAAAAAAGTCTGATGAAGTCAGGTCATGTTACCTTGGGGTCCAGCAGAAAATGCAGTTTCTGGGTATTGATTTTTGGAGCATCAAATTTTCCTTGGAGCTCCTCCGTAACCGGCCTGGCTATGCTTGCAGTTGCTGGAACCAAATGCTGTTGAAACGGATAGGTCTTCGGCGCAGTTCTGCGCAAAAAAAAGACTCCTTCAACATCTTTTAATAACAGTCCGCATTGGTCCCCGTTTTGTGTTTGTAACACGATTCGTGCGCCACCTTGTATTTAAATGATCTGTTATTAGGCGAAAGTTGGATTAGAGCGTATACTTTACTTTAAATAGGTGCGTATCTCATACATACATATATTTCATTTATTAAAATGAATAATGCGCCACCTATCTGAGTACTTCATTTATAACATTCTAGGAACAAGGACAAATGATATATATATATATTTTTTTTTAATTTTAGAAGTTGTATTCTGATTCATATACTTTTAGTCTTCACTTGGACTCGTTGCTTACATTAAACGCATCCGGTTCCGTTTCTCCGCGAAACATCAAATTATAAATTTTGATTCTATTATTCATGAAACGAAAGTAGAGTTCAATGTATAGGTAATTTCTAAATCCGACTGAAATCGAGCAGTTTGAATTTATTATATGCTATATAAAGGCCTAATCCAACGAAAATCTCTCTAAATTATAGGATATAAACGGATTAGTGTTGTCGAATTCCAAAAGATGAAATCACTTCAAATATTTTTGTTTTTAGATGTTTGTACACAATTTAAACAAATAGTTAAATATTTGTAATAGAAATTTTTTAAAAGATTTCCAATATGCAGCAAATAAAATGTATCGTAGCGGGAATCAAAATTTATTCGCATGTAAGAACCGGAACTAACATTTTGTTTTCATTAAATAAGAAGGACTGAAATTGAGTCCTAATTTTATCATGTCATTTGTATGGGAGGTCCTAGACGGGGCAATTCGATTTTTCTCAATTTGTATGGGAGATGTTAGAAGGGGCGTGAAAGTGCTGCCAATTTTTGTTCACAGACTCTATTTTAGCAATTTTAGCTATTTTGACAGAGTTTGGAGTAACTGAATAAAGCCTGTGAACCTGACAGTAAATCGATCTACGGGAGGTACTAGAAATGGCGTGGTTAATTGGTCGATTTTTTTTTTCAAATTATACCAAGCATTACAGATCAATACTATGACTAGAAATTTAGATTACTGCAGTTTGCAAATGAACAGTTAGGGGCAATAAATTTAATTGCGGTCGATACAGGTTTTCTGCAATCTCCAGCTACGAACAGGTTAAATATTAGTCTATGCAAGATTTATGGGCGCTATCGTGTCTCCCAGCCAGCCAGCCAGTCCGACGAGACATTTGGTCAAAACATATGTTATGTTTTAAAGATTTCCTTCTAGGTATTACATTTCCAAGGTATACATGATGCATATCTTTATTGCTTCAGCTTGTGTGTAAAATGAAATGCATTATAAGAGAACAAATTTAGAGGAATTAAATATCATTTCGATTCAGCATTAAAGCGAAGCCGCTTGGACATATCTATGGATATGTGGAGAAAAACAAAAAGAAACGTAATAATTCCACACTAAGGCATAGTTAGGAAAAATAAAATAAAAGAAATCAAGATGCGACATGAAATAGACGATTATGTGCAACTTGATTCCGGGACGAACGAGGCAAGAATGACAACTGAACGTAGACGACGACGAGAGCATCGATAACACCATCATCAGTAGTCCGTCACAATTGAAGTCCGTCACAACCAATTGAATGGCCACCGATCGATCATGCTAACGTTTCAGTCTAATTGCACACACACACACATGCATTGATATGTATGTGATGTTCATTTTTCTCAAATGATGAATAAGCAGCGCATACGTACGTTTCCCATCTTAGACACATGAGATTTTCAAGAAAATCATGTTGCCGCTTGCCACATGCAACAAGGAGAAGGAGCTTGGCTAGCAGACTGGCTTATATCATCTTTCTATCGAATTTTTTTTTAATAGTGTACAGTGGCGGAACTTATGCCTTGCAAGGTCTTCTATTAGGCATGATTTTGAAGACTATTGCCATTCTGGAGGTCTTGTGCTTTTTTTTTTTTTCTTGCAGAATGTCTTATGCTGAAGGCCCTGACGGTTCCGCTACTGGGTGACTGCATATTATTTGCCAAGCATTGTATACGACGTTGTACGTGCATATGTGTGTTATGATAGTTTTCCAGTTTCCTTCTTTTTCTTTAAGAAATACGCACATATGCACAAGTCAACCAGCAATCAGCGCATGTATTTGTGCAACTAAAGAGAGATACGTCAGCTGTCGTCAGTGAAGAATTTAAGACACTTCATTCAGAGCAGATCTTGAACCCCAGAGAATTTTAAGTACGTCTAATCATGGGCTACATCATGGCTCATGGATCAGGCTCAAATTGTTTCGGGTTTTAATTCGCGGTTTTAATTCTAATGTAACTGCTTTCGTTTGTGGATTCCAGAAAGAGTCAATGGCTTTTTTTATATCTTCAGCTGAAGGGATGAACGCTTTGCACATTTGATACTGAAAAAAATGTAACAAAGCGAAGAGACCGTTTGAAGTGCACAGTATTTTTTGCTCATTTGTGTTCCAAGAGTTTCTTAGTCGACTGAGCGATGTCTATCTGCCTAGCAGGCTGCTATGCATGCATTAACTGTTGTATATCTTAATGAAACTTCTTACAATTGGTCACAGATTAATAGTTTACCAGATCGTAGCCGGGAATGATAAGTGGGTTACACCGGTCCATCCCTTCTAATATTTAACTTGTTATCTCCCCTAAACTAAACTCCTAATTAGTTAACTGCAATAAGCTGAATTTTTGCCGAATTTTTCCAGTTCTTAGTAAAATCGACCAAGTAGTAGTCATGCTCCTTCTGATACCTCCCATATAAATAACCGATTTAACTCATATATTTTAGCTTCACATCTTCAAAGCAGTTGTACAGAACTCAGTAAAATTTGGCACACATCGTGACTTTGATAAACTTAGTTCCGACGATGAAAATGACTGTACGAATGTCCCAAATAACCAATTTAACCCATAGGTTGCCATCTTTTATCCTGCTGATAGAAAAAGCTTTTACTACTTGTAAACCTTTTTTTTACTCAGAGTACTCTCACCGTATGCCACTGTCAACATTTCAAGTATTTTTGAGCAGTTAATTTCATTTTTTACACAAAAGTTGATGCGACTTTTTTGATCCATACATATTTTTGATAGCAGAAAATCGCCCAACACGCAAAGCACTTGTCTTATTTATGCCTCTCACAAACAAGCTAAACATATTAAATGAATAAAACCGTCAACATACCTTCGAGACGAGTGTACCAACATAAAAAGAATAATAATCGAAAGTCAAATGGACGCAGCCCGCGAAATTTGAAAATTCGCCTAATTTTTTGAACACACTTCGTACTATTAGCTTTATACCTTTCAAACCGTTCATACATTTGGTGAACTAATGAACTTCGTTTCTTTAATCTTGAACCCGCTTACATTTTTTTATATGGGTTAAATCAATTGGACTATTTTTTTGTTGGTGTAAGTCCCGTGCTTTAACCAATCTTGTAGCTGTAAAAGGCTTGATTTTATTATGCACAGATGGCAACTCAGCGCTAAACTCATTTCTCATGTTTGAAATCAGCAATAACTTGTCTTGTTTTCCTGTTTCCTCTGCTCCTTCCACGGAAGTCCTTGTGAGTATTTCGTAATTTGTACATCCAAGTGTTCTGGATCTCAAGTCTTGAAAGGGATTTTAGTTCTGCCCAATTCTTTGCATATTAATTGAAGATAAATTCCAAAGTTTACTATTCGAGATCGAACGCAAAATTTGGAAAATGATGTGTTGGATGGATATATTTTGCATTTATTATAAAAAAATACATAACTTGGGTTATTCCTAAAGTTCGTGACGTAGAGTTCCTTCGAACATTATCATAACTTCCTCCCACACTGCCAGAGCTTGGGTGGGAAGCTTTACCTCTCCCACCGTACTCTTCGGACCACGCCTCGTCCGACTATCACCTATTTCGCAATCTGAGCAACCTCTTGAAGGATTTGATTTTGTTTAACGACGAGGAAGTGAAAAATCAAATTGAACGCTTTCTTTCAGAATTAGAATTAAAAAGATCCCAGAGAGGTGGGAAGAAGTTATTAAAAAGGGGGAGATTAAAATAATTGTTTTCTTTAATATAAATCTTTAAATAAATTTCTATTCACAACCGAACGAACATATTGCCCAGCTGGAACAGTGGTTAAATCTATGGAGAATAAAAGTTAACGAACAAAAATTTACCCACGTAACATTTACTTTACGAAGAGAAAGATGCCCTGATATTCGTGTAAATAATCAAATAGTTCCTCAACTCTCACATGTGAAATACCTTGGTATTCACCTTGATCAGCGACTAGCCTGGAAATTCCACACTTACTCCAAACCAAATCAGATTAAACTTAAGTTACCACAGATGCATTGGCCGAAATTCAACAGTTAGTCTAGAATGCAAACTTTTATTAAACAAGTTTTTTGAAGTCCATTTGGTGTTATGGTATACAGCTGTGGGGCACTGCTTCAGCTTCCAATGTGGAAAAAATTCAGCGGCGTCAAAATAAAATCTTGCGATTTATTACAATTGATCCGTGGTACCTTAGAAACTCAAATATACATCGCGGCTTAAATATTCCACTTGTTACTGAGGAAATTGGAAAATTCCCTGGCAAATATTTAACAAAACTAGTGTCTCATCCCGATGCACTTGCTCTCAATATCTTGAACTACCGTGGGCACGTTCGTTTGAAACAGAGGGACACTGCGGCTTTAACCATCAACGCTTGAAATATTAATTGTTAGAAGAGAAACATTATTTGTATTTTTTTTCTGACAATGGTTGGACATATTTTACATCATTAGAATTAAGATTTGAATACTTATTATTAGTTCATTTTATGAAGATCCAATAAATAAATATGCATATAAAGAAAAAGAAGTAAAAAACGTTTGATGGTACTGCAAATATTAGTGCAGTATTTTTATTTTACGCAGTAAATTTGTTTCGTTAGCTACATACATATATAGGTATATAGGCAACGTAAAACGTAGAACTTATTAGTGTACTCTCCTTCCCAGTCAGCATTTGGAAGATCACGGAAGATCGTAATCAGCCAACTGAGTCTTTTTCGACTCCTTTTAGTGATTATTTTGCTGCTTAATCAGTTTCGCAACTGACCAAGGAGTCGAAAATGAGTCATGTTTATGCTTTTTAAGTGTTTTATTGAACATACACTAACAAAATATACAACAATCAGAAATGAATCATGCGGATGTTTGAAATAAGCTTGTTTTGAGCGTTGTTCTGCAGTGATATTTCGAGCAGCAGGCCGATGATAAAGTGATTGTTGTGTTATAGCGGGACAACTTGCATTGTTTTTGAAGCAAGAGTCCAATAGAGAGAAAGAGATTGAATAGTTGCGCGCCTGAAAATATACAGAAATATATACATCAATCAGAAATCGATCATGCGGGTGTTTCAAATGTGCCTGTTTTGTGTCTCGTTTAGAAATGATGGTAAAGTTCTAGTTATGATGTTGTTTTTGTTTATAACGGGCATTGTTATTGAAGCAAAAGTTCAACATTTTATAATTGTAATATTTGGTTATTATTACAAGTCGAATCGTATAGTGAAGTGCTGCTGCAGTTAATAAAAGTGAGAATAATATTTAAAAATAAATAATTAATAAAAATAATAATAAAAGAGTAATGTCAGCCAAACAATTGAAAAGATTGGCTAAAAAAGAAGCTGAAAAGCTAATGTGCCCAAACAAAAAAATAATAAATTCTGAGGAGCAAGCTACAATAAGCCAAATAACTTTTGAAAAGAATTTGAATGATTCATTTGAAATGTGTTCTTTTGAAAGTGATTGTTTTTAACTTGAGCGAATATGTTTTTTGAATTACATTTTTAAATTTACTTTTTTTTCTCATAACATGATTTTTTTCATTTCATTAAATTTTAGTTGTTTGTTTAAAATATATTTTATTTATAATGGAGTTGGTAAAAATATTTTTAAATAAAGTTATTGGAATAATTTACATTGATTGAATATTTTTTTTTGAAGCGCGAAGGATAAAAATACATGTCAAAACTCAGTCGTAAGTGATTATAAAAACGACTAACAAATGACTCGGAAAATACTCGAAAATCGTTACAAAAACGACTAAGAAATGACTCGAAAAAGTTTCGCAAATTATTATAAAAGCGACTAACAAATGACCCAAATAAGACCCGAATATGATTTAAAACCGACTGAAAAATGGCTCGAAAATAGTTACAAAAAAGACTAACAAATGACCCAAAAACGACTCATAAATGATTATATGACGACTCGAAAGCGACTCGAAACTGGCCAGTATAGCGACTTATAAAAGACTCTTCAGGATGAGTCGCGGGTAGGGTACCATTTTCTCCCGACAAAACAGTCTTTTATGATCAGAAAATGAGCGCATTTATGCTCGTTTTTATCGCGGAGGGGAGTCATAAAAGACTCATATATGATCAAAAATATCACAAAATGCTAACTGGGTTTTCTCATGTCTGTGTGATTTTCCCCCAACCTCCTTCCTCTATTCCTTCGTCTAAGTGCAGATTACTTTTCTATCATTTGGTACATGTCGGGTGCAACGCTTAAAAGCCGAAAGTTGCATTCATGTGAGTGGTTTTAGAAACGTGTATGCGTGTTCTGTGTGTACATGTATACATAATATCTCTGTACATATGTACAAGTATGAGTCTAAATACATATGTTCGTCAGTATGTGTTATACATTACAAGTGTGCAGTCGCCAACATTTAGCTGCTGTCGTTTCTTTTTCGTACGTTTTATTCCTCTGCATATTTTCTCGTATTTTTGTCGCCGGTTTCGGACGATGTTGTCGTTGTTTTTTATTTCCCTTTGTTGTAAGTTCAAAGTCTTATAATATGTTTTTCTATTTTTTCCTTTTTTTTGATGTGCGCTTGAGATCCATTCCGTTACTGAGCTTAAGTTCTACTCCTGCATTGCCGTTTCCCACCTGTAAGCTCGTATTTGGTATCTACAATAATGGCTACAATGTTGCCAAGTGGAAAACATGTTTTGTTGTTATTTGGCTTTGCTTTTCAAGCAAAATTTTTTCGTTTTTTACGGATCTTGAGAAAATCTAAAAAAATGCGAATTTTTCACATTTATGCATGTAAGTAGATTTTTTATACGTCAGGCAAGGAGAGCGTTGGAGACTTGCATTTGTTAAAATTTCGTTTGTGATGGATGCAATGATAATTGAAATAAATATTGACGTGTTGCTTTCTTTTTCTTAAGTTGTTTGTTTGACATTTCACGGACAAATAGATTTGCCGCTTCAAGGATGGGGAATTGGTTACAAAATCTCACTTGTTTGCTTGGTTGTATAGGGTGGCGCAAAAGTAACGTTAAGATTTTATCAGTGAATACATTTTTTGTTTAGGTTTTTTTTTTTCGTCTCTACAGAATTAACTAAATAATACTTGGGAAATTTGTGATGGAAAGGGTCAGCACAGAACAAAGAATCAAAGTTGTTCAATTTTACTTTGAAAGTCTTTCATGTTCGAAATGCTCCTAGCGCGTTAACAATTTACCGATTGGTTCAGCGTTTTGGGCAATAACGGGTTGTCTGTGATCTTCCGCGTGCTGGATCCAAAAATATGCCACGATTTTCATTTCCTAGCCTTTTAATGTCTCAATACCGCTAAGTTAAGACTGCAATATAAAAAAACAAATTTCCTTGCATCCCATGTACGACATGTGAGAAAGCTTCTCAAATTAAGTGAGCTTACACGAATTCTATTTTTAGACTTACTCAATAGGACCTAACATCAGAATTTGAGAAGCATTTACTAGATTTATCGATTACTCGAATGCTCGAAGTGTTCATCAGATACATCGGGATGATCGCCGCTCCAAAAAAAAAAAATAATAATAATAAATGACTGTGTAGGGGATTGAACGCGCGATCAATGGATCTATAATAATAGACGGTGAGTAATATGAGATATAGTAAAAAGGTATCCATTATTTTTCATATGCGAGTAGATGGTTTTAGCAATCTGTATTTCGCGTTGTATAAGTGCTATCAGCAGTTTTGTGATTGCTTGATTCAGTATTGCTAGAGCGCGCGTCAAAAATGGACATCAGCAAAGAGAAAGATGCCACAGTTAATAATTTTTATTAGATAACGCGAAAACATAAATCAGTTGGCTTAAAATGGGGATAGTGGATCTGGTACTGTAACAGCCAATTACTCGGAGTTTTGGTTTCAAAGGGCGATCAAAGATGCACCGCGCTCTTTTGGACTATTTGCCGAAAATGTCGATAGAATAATGGAAATAGTTCAATAGTTCAATCTCGCTGAAGCTAAACATTGCATAGAAAATCTTTGGGAACCGCTTGAATAAGGTTGAATGCAAAAAGGACCTCGACAGTGACTTGCCAGAAGCTGCGGTATTTTGGTTGTGAGGGTCTTATGCATTCACTGTATAGTTTGGAGCTGATAACAAGTGATTATATCGCCCTGTTCCCGTCTACGAGTACTGTGACTGGGTGGACAAAACAGCGCTTTTAAGTCGGATTATTCTAACTATGCTAAATAAAGCCTTCAATGCCATGCAGAAATAATAGGTTTCTTTTCACTGCACCTTATATTGTCTGGGTGGGTACTTAACAATTTGCTGTATTGCATACCGCTTCTTTTTGATTACTTCTATATAGATTTATCTTGGGCGCTTTATATATTATATATTTAAGGTACTGTTTAATTTTAGTTACAATTTTTTTTTTAAAGAAAAATTCCACTAATCTATTTCATTTTCTCATTTTAGGTAAGTCCAATATAATTAGACGAATGACACAGGATTTCTTGAAAAATGATTATTGTAAGTAGCGAATTCAATAATTAGTTGTGCTATGAGATCAGTCGTTTTTATTCTGCAATAACTAAGAATACAAATATTTTTCACTGGGAATAGTTTTATTTACAATATTTCCTTGTTTTGAAATGTTCTTCACGAGCATCCGTATGTTTGAATGGGCCGAAAAGACCACCAAGGTAATGTTATCTACCCAACGTAGACTGTTGACGCGCAAAGTTATGCGGAAAGCTAATTGGTTACTTAGTTTAGCGAAAGTCACTTATTAATTTCCTAACTTTACTTTTGATTTTCAATAACTTTTTTAAAATGTGCAATATAATCTAAATTTTGAATAGAAAAATCTCAATCTCAAAATTTAAATTTATTCAATTGTGTTTTTATTTTTAATGAATTTTTTTTTTTTTTTTTGATTATTTCTTGAAATTTGTGTTTCGTTATGTACTATTTTCTACTAGGTGGACAACTTCTACTAGTTCTACACAAAAAAAACGTTTCCCTGCCTCAAAAATTAAATAGAAGTAAAGAGGATTAATTTTACGAAATTTGTTGAAATTTTGATAATTTTTGATAATTATCCGTTCCAGTACTTTTTACAGCTTTTTCAATTAAGGACGAGTTTTGTACATTTTCTTTGGTGCTGCTTTTACCGTTAAAAAGGTACTGTAGCAACGCTATAGTTTCATTACGGACCGTAGACAATTGACCATTTTCCTATTAGTGGATGCCAAGTTTGCAAAATAATCAGTTTTTATCGAATAAATGGCTAGTTTCAATACACTTTGTGCGAGTAACTTTCACACTTCACTCGAAATATATTTTAAAGAAAACAATTATTTTAATTTATTATATAATCTCCCCCTTTTGTAATAACTTCTTTCCACCTCTCAGGGATCTTTTTAATTCCTCTGTAATAAAGCCAGCGTGGTTTTTCTGGAAAAAAGCTTTCGATTCGATTTTTTACTTCCTCGTCGTTAAACAAATTCAAATCTTTCAAGAGGTTGCTCAGACTGCGAAATGGGTGATAGTCGGGCGGGGCGAATCTGGAGAGTACAATGAGTGAGGTAAAGAATCCCGCCCAAGCTCTTACAGTGAGAATGAGGTACCCATACATCGAGATTGTTCAGAAATCTGAGCTCTTTTATGACCTCATGAATGGTTGAGACTGTTGTGCGGGGATTAACAATAATTAAATCTCTCAACAATTTCTTTTGGCCGTCCTAATCTGGGAGCGTCCGTACGGAGAAGTCGCCCGTAGAAAATCTTTTAAACCATTTCTGGCAAGTTTTTTCATTTGGTCCGTTTCTTCATAAACATACTTTATTTTTCGGCTGGCTTCAGCAACAACATAATATGCCTAAAATGTCTTTTTCGCTCATTTTTCCACTTTTTAAAACTTTTTTTTAAACGCTATAACCACTCACGACTAGAACGAGAACACAAGTAACTAATAGTAAACAGTTTAGAGAAGGGGTGGAAAGAAGTTATGATAATGAGAAGTGACATATGGTGAACTAACGAATTAACCGAACGAACTTTCCGAACAACTCAATATATGCGTAGATTCCAAGTTTTTTTATGTGCGTTTATTTATTTGGAAACCAATGCAATGGTTTTAAAATATTCACACCAATGCAGTAAAACTTTGCCCATTATAACTTTGTCCCGCGCACTCTAACTTAAAACTATAACTATACTAATTAGCCTCGTCCGTTCTGGTATATCCAACACAGAATATTGGCCTTAGCAGCAGGATCTACTTTTCCAAAAATATTACGCGAATGTCTCATCGGTTTCCAAACAAGTTCAACGCACACCAAATGATCCATTACCAGTCATTCCGAAACATCTTTCTCCAGCAGTGGTAGTTTGTATCAGGCTGATGATGAACGTCATTTAGTGACCCAAGCTGAGCTAAATGATCTAATTCGAGATTTGCATTTAACGAAGCAAGACGCAGAATTACTAGCTTCATGCATACAGCTGTGAAAACATCTTGCAGTTGGGACAAAAGTAACAATCTATAGCGATAGAAGCTTGGAATTGGCTACATATTTTGATGTTGGAATTAATTGTTGATGGCTCTAAGTACAGTTTGAAGGTTCTTCTTTTGCATAATGGAAATGAAAAAACGTCGTAAATAACTGTTAATTAACCTGTTTCAGTTCAGGTCATTGGTTTGTTAAGTGGTATGCAAGGAGGTTTCACAAAATGTTGTTGTTTCCTTTGTCATGTCATCATTACGTGAGAACAGAGTGGCCAAAGAACTGAGTATCCACCAGGAAAATAAAACCTTTTAAATAAACCATTATTTGATCCAAATGACGTTCTTCTTTCGCTGCTGCACATAAAATTGGGCCTTTTTAAGAACTTTGTCGAAGCTCCAGCCAAAAATGGTACAGATCGGAAAGCTATTGAATGATGGCAATTTTTCACAATGTTTTTTGGGGAACGCCTGGAAATCTTTCAAGAGCATCGTGAACAGTTTCCTTGGAAACAATAACAGTGAAAACTACAGACAAATTGTTGCTGAATTATTGAAAAATTATCACAAATTAGCTGCACGAATGTCACTCAGAATGAATTTTCTTCATTCGCATTTAGATATTTTACCACAAAGCCTAGGTGCGGTGAGCGACGAACAAGGGGAGCGGGCTCACCAAGATTTAATGAAAATTGAAAGAAATTATCAAGGATTTTGGGACAACAGCATGCTGGGAGACTATTGCTGGGCTCTAATGCGTGAAACCGAACCAACAAAATACAAACGACGTTCAAATAACGTCATTCCTTTAAAATTTTTTTTGATTTTTAAATAAACTAATGACTTTTTATGTAAAAAACGAAAAAAAAACATTTTTTTGAATCTCGAAAACTTGACGTGATAGAAAAAAAATCAATCACAGATTCGAATTCAGCAGCCAAATTACCCTAGGAAAGGTATTTGGTTGCTCCAGTCCAAAACCTTGTTGGCTAGTGTTACGAATTGGTACGTCCTGCTTGCCTTACTTGGCCTTGTTTTTGCACATCATTTATTGTGTCTTCAAAAATCTACTACAATTTTGCATTCTATAAATTTTTTCTACATTCTTACTTGGAACTGCAAGATCAAGATGTGAGATACCTCTCAGAGAAAACACGAATTTGGCAAAAACTCATTTTCATCCATTATTTAGTATTGGTATAGGAAACTCATCCAAAATGTAGGACGTCGTATCATTTTGTATAGCTGAAACCAGGTGTCACCTATACAAATTGTCCTAATCCCCTTAATACAGAATGTCTGAAGTATATTACTACATTTAGCAACTTAATTAGTTTTTTTAAACCCATATAAATTATACTATTATTTTCTTTACTCATTTAAAAAATTATGACTATTTATTAAGTCTTTAATGGCTTTTAAAGATAATTGAGTTCAAATGAAGTACGAAACATCGGTGGAACATGTGCGACATTGTTATACATTATTAGTTGGAGATTTGTAGCAAGAATTACCCTAATTATTGTTGTAATGTGTTGCTCTGGATCATCCACATTTGTTGGATTTTTGTTTTGTGAACTTTCTATTTGCAATGATCTCACAAAAACAATCAGGTGTAGTGTTGTCATGAAACATTGGCGGCTAGCGTAATATAGAGTGTCTTGAAATCAGCCTATTGGCGAAGTTTCGCTGCAATTCTACTATAATGGACCTGGCTATGTGACACCACCTTGCAGAAACCACACACAGTGGTATTTTTGGGTATAGTTCCGGCAAGAAAAACTTTTTCAACATTTTTAACATCTTGATAGCAACATTCATTACTCTGCAATTTTTAATTAGTAAGCTGCAGTAACTTAGAGATTTGTCCATTGCATTGAATTACAATTCTCTGTAAAACCTAAGAATAACCACGCCGCCCATACAGATAACAGATTTAACCCAAGCTTTTCATACTAACCCACGTGTTCTTAGCTTAATGGCTTTCATAAATTCATGTGCTGAATTCACTAAATATGTCCCACATCATAGGTTTAATGAATTAAGTTTTAGGAATGGGAATGAAGGCTATTTAATTCTGCACCTCGATTTATCGAAATTTAATTTTTCTAATGTAATCCCAAATTCGAAAACCATAATTATTTAAATTGTCAGTTGCATTGCATTGTTATACTTGATAACATTTGAAAAAAAATCGACTGGATCCCTGTATAATACATATCACAAAAGTTATATAAATCAACCCATCCATATAGAGGTGTGATCAAGAAATAACCGTTATTTTCAATTTTTTTCAAAAATTTATGTTGTATTTCCTTTAAAGTAGTCCCCCTGACTTCTAGAACGCGCTTTTTGATATCGCCAAACGCTCCTGTTTCGATTTTTCTTTTATCTCCTCAATCGTAGCAAAACGCTTTCCTTCCATCGGTGTCTTCAGTTTTGGGAAGAGGAAAAAGTCAGCAGTGGCCAAGTCCGGTGAATACGGTGGTTGAGGCATGCTTGCGGTTTTGGTTTTTGCCAAAAACTCACGCACAAGCATCGATGTGTGAGCTGGTGCGTTATCATGGTGCCAAATCCATGATTGGGTTTTCCACAATTCTGTGCGTTTCTGACGAATTGCTTCGCTCAAACGGCGCATAACTTCAAGGCAGTATACCTTATTGTCCGTAGGACCTTGTGGTAAGAATTCACGATGCACCATGCCATTGCAATTGAAGAAAACAGTGAGCAAAACCTTCACATTTGACCGAACTTGACGGGGTTTTTTCGGACGCTCTTCTGGACGCTTCCATTGGGATGATTGGGCTTTGGTTCAAATGTCATAGCCATACACCCATGATTCGTTACCAGTTATAACCTTTTTGAGGAAATCTGGATCGTCGTTGACGACGTCCAACAGCTCCTGAGCGATGGCCATGCGACGTTGTTTTTGCTCAAAATTTAGCAACTTTGGAACAATCTTCGCTGCCGCACGTTTCATGCCTATAACATCCTAAAAATTGCTTGGCATGAGCCGAACGATATGCCAACATCATCAGCAACCTCTCTAATAGTGATTCGACTATTATCCAAAATCATTTTCTTCACTGCTTCAATGTTTTCATCGGTTGTTGACGTGTTTGGCCGACCAGGACGAGCATCGTCATTGACATCTTCTCGGCCTTCCTTAAACCGGTTACACCACAAATGAACTTGTGTTCTGCTCATAGTAGACTCGCCAAACGCCACAGTCAACATTTCAAATGTCGTTGCATATTTAATTGCATTTTTTTACACAAAGCCTAATACAGTTTCTTTGATCCATTTTTTTGAATAGTAAAGATCGAAGAGCACACCAAAACACGACTAACAAAATGGCTGATATTGTCAACATATGTGTATAACAGATATGTGTACCAACATAACAGAAAAAAAAATGCAGAAATCGAACATACGTAACTCACGAAATTTAAAAAAAAAAAAAACGTTTTTTAATCACACCTCGTATACCCAGATTTATGTCTTTCATTCAACTTCACTAAATTGTGTATAATTTGATCAGACACTTATTAAATTTATATCTGCAAATGAAAATAGTTTGAATTGTCGCCTACCTTTAGGGTACACACAGCGGAAAATCAGTAGTTTCTCTATAATTCCTAAGTGGAAGCTAGAAAGTTATAACAAGTAAATTCAGCAAGTTCTAATGTTGCTTCTATTATGCGTTAATTCAGAGCGTTTATTGATAAGTGGTCTACTATACGAGTATACCCCATATATATCTTTTCATAACTTGTTTGCTATCGCGAATCCGCTTTTGCCCACTGCAATTTCTTCCTATGCCAGGACTGAAACTGGGTGAGCTGAGGATGCGCCCGTAAGTATATTGTGATGGATTAGACCGGAGTCAATTTTTCGGTCTTTAAATTAGATCAGTCCGCTTAATATATTCGAAAAGTAGTGGATGCTTAAATTTGATAATTTATTCTATCCCGTTTATATCCACTTTCTTGAATGCTGTTCTAATAAGATGCACGCTTTTTATCAGTATAAAAAGTCAGTAGTGTCTATACCATCGATCGGTTGAATCAAGGAGTATCACTTGTTACGTCAAAAAATATGACATCTGGAAGGAGAATTGTAAGTGGGTTATTCCAGAATACCTCTTCCGGTACCTCCCATACAAATTGACCAATTTTCCGAAATTCAGTTTCTTCCTCCTTTCTCGTGAACGGTAGTAGTTCAAAATTTTCTCCATTCCATTATTGATTAATAATATTTGACGAAATTTTAAGAAATGGAACGACTATTATCTTCCCTTTATTACCTCCCAAACAAATGGCCAATTTAGTGCATGTAAGTTCAAGTCAGTATATTTTATTTAGTTGTACTTTAGTGCAATTTATTGAATCTAACTTATTGGGCATTGTCAAAATAGATTCTCCAAAGGTATCCTTTCTGACACCTTCCATATGAATTGGATGATTTTGCGAAATCCAGACTTTGCTCCGCAATTTGTAATTTATGTGACTGCCGAAAGAAGCCTAAATTTGAGTAGTAATCCCCTAAAAATGTGATAAATCGACCATGTAACTACGGACCGTTTTCCACTATAATCTCTAATTCATAAACTTAGGTTATTTGAATTATAATACTTAGTAAAATTAAAGAAAAAATCGGCAGAATTACCACATATTTCCATACTTGTTGTCTAATTTAACCCACGCATTCCGAGGTTCGTATCTACCATTCAAGTGCCTCAAATTCAGTATGGCTCAGCATGCAAAGGTAATTTGGTAGAGTTATTACTGGAATGAAAACGGACTGTATTTTCACGCTCATCAGAGTATCACATATACAAATTGTCCAATTTTGCAAAAATCAGATCTCCTTCTATGATTTCTAAGCGAATAACTTCAGAAAGTTATACCTATAATTTTGTTTCTGTTGTTGTGCTTTAATTTAGAATATTTTTTATAAGACCCTTACAATTTACCTTAACTCTTCTGGCACCCCTTGACTTTTGCGAAGGAAGAAGGCATTGGGTGAAAGTATTCGTAAGTCAGGTCATTTGATTGCCATTTTTGTACTGGATTTAATGATCGTTTTAATATTCGAATGACTACAAAGTAAGACTCTCACATTTTAAAGTTTTTAACCATTTTCTAGGTATTTTAAAAATGTTTTAAATATATTTAGAATATCTTGCATGTTTAAAACATGCAAACTATTATAGATATGTTGAACAATTAAGCCTTTAGGAGGAAGTCAGGACATACCACGTTCTGCAGTTTATTAATTTATGGCAATGTGTGTGTATGTACTTTAACGCTGATGTCACTATCACTATTACATATAGCATATTAATTAGATATAACCGTAATAAAATTGCAGTGAAAACATAAATTAAACACCGCTGATATCCTTATCCCGGTGACACTGACGCCTATCACTGGCCACATCTTCTTGTGTTTGCCAGTGACACTCCATACGAGTACATTGTAATTTGTATTAAATTTGTTTCCCTCCTCAATATTTGTAGTGTGAATTGGGGAAAAATGGGACATATGTTAATATACATATGCATTTTTGATGTTTAATTAATGTTGCCTGGTGTGTGTGTGTGTGTGTGTGTGTGTGTCGTTTGTTGCCTAGAGGGCCAGAAAGGCAGATCTATATTGTCTACTAAATCCATCCATCTGCCTGCCTTGTTTGGCTGTTAATATTTTACACCCACTCTACAAATGAACAATGTCAAAGTGTATAATGCAACATTTTGTAAATTATTAATGAATATTATACAATTTTTAATATATTTTTGTCCCTCGTTGGTGTCGTTGAGAAGGATATACCGTTAGTGGCTACAATGGAGGTGGTGGCTGGCATTGTTGCTGGTATTGTGGACTGATTAAATCCTTGCTTGAAGGAATTTGCTCACCCCTACACTACACTGCACGCACACAATTGCAATATTATAAAAACTAATTAAAACTTAACAGATATATTTTTACAACAAGCGACACGAGTGTGCGTGTCGCGTAGTAGTGGTGGTAACTGTAGTGCTTGTGTAAGTGAAGTTGGTTGTAATAGGTGTGATCGAAGTTTGTGTTATGCCTGCATGTGTCTCTTCCTAGCGAACCATTTCTATTCAATCTGTTCACAAATCATTCAAGACCCTGCTTATCTTTCAGATTCTGATGCCGAATTCGATCAGAAAATATGTATGAAAGAAAAATGTTTGAAAATTCGAATTCCAAGAACATTTAGACGGATCTCTCAGATTTGTTGGTGAGATTTTTGTCAGAATTCGAACGAAAGCAATGAATTATTTTCGAAGTGTTTGAAAGGTGTTGGACAAGCCGACTCTTCCATCCGTTTTCTGACTCCTTGTCCTCATTGCTATACCACCTTTAGACAGAACTTTGATTATGAAAATGAACCGACTTTTCTGGAAACATTTTAAATTTTACGAATTTATAATCAAAGGCATCGTGGCTCAAAAACTTCAAAAACTAAACTACAAAAGCTATTTTAGATGATACTGGCAGTGAATGAATTTGCGTTCAATTCAAGAGTTATCACCCCCAAGCCTGATTTCTCCAGAATTTTAGATTTTGTTTATATGCTGTCCTAGACGGAAGCAAACAAAGAATGGTTTTTATCGTTCAATTGTAATCTTGCAATTTGTTCAACTGTTCTTAAAGGTAATTGGATACAATTTCGAATATTTAAATGCACCGTCCAAGCTGAATGTTGTCTGATGTATTTGATTATAGATTTTAATGGTTATCTTCCCACTCGTTTTTGTACTCACCACTATAGGAAGAGAGGGAGGGGGCGAAGGGACGAGTAATCGGTCCATTTGGGGAAAACATGCGCATAGAAGTACTGAACCCAGTCCTAGCCCAGTCATTATTATTGATAAATAATAAAAAGATTTACATTTTCCCTGGAAGAAAGTGCGTAGTCGATACACGTACTGTGTTTGAGAAGAAGGAGTTATTGCTACTCCCACTTGTCTTGGGATAAGTCAATAACACGTCCTGGATGACTGGACGGCTTACCAGTGCCTTTTGAAAAATAATCCTTTCTCCGAAATTGTCCAATATTTTTACCATTTATTCGTTAATTAAAAGCAGTACAATTTATATATACATACTTTATATACGTTTATAAGGACCGCTCACAAGCAGAGCCAGACCAAATATGTTGATTATAACTAAATTTAACGTGATGTTTGCAGCTCGACCCTTTACGATATTGATAATTTTTTGTTCACTTTTTTAAAGCAATAAAATTTTGGGATATTGTGTTGGTTGGTCCTTGTTCACTGAAAATCTACGGTTCATTCTTTTGAAGGGTTTTAGTTCTTTTGAAAAATTATAACTCAGTTACTAGACAATTGAATTATTTTAATCAAATTTTTAAGATATGTATGACAAACGGAATATAAAATCACTTGTCAAATAGATTATTGTTAAATAGATTATTGTCGAAAAGATATTTGACACATCAATAACCACTAATAATGAATATTTGTAATCATGTTAAATTTAAAAAGAAATTATAATAGAAATATAGTTGAGAAATGTACTTGCCAAGATATTTGTTAAATTTATTTGGTGCACATGTTTGTTACGTTGATTTGGCAAATAAGTTTGTTGAATTTTTTTTTTGGTGGAAAATAGGCCAATAGTTTGAGAAATAAATACGGTTGTACTGATGTATTAGACAAAATATTAAAAAAATTATTTGTCAAACACGTTGAATAAATTAATTTGGATAAGAAAGTTAGTATATTAGAATAGCAACTACAGCCGAAAAAAGTGTCTACTTCCCAAAATAATTCGTTTTTAATGCAGCAAAAACAAAATTTCACAAATATATTTGGCAAATATGTTTTTTTGCGTCAAATCTATTTGGTAATAAGTGAGACAAATGAAAATCAAATCGGGCAATCGCCGTTTTCAAACTGTGTGCTGAAAGCAAATTGCTGTTTTTATAAATAATTTTTGAACAGTTGTGTTTAGAGGAACTTCATTTGATCACTACATTGATCACTTTTGTCAATACCCTTTGTTTTAATTAATATTTAAAAATGTAAGCGAGACCTCTGAAATCATAAACCCACATTTTCTATACTATAATTTAAAAGTTTAGACACTCTAGATGTTAATATCATAACAAATGTCTTTTCCTTTCATTTAAATTACGAAAAGAAATTCTGAAACATTGTAGACATCTTAGCTACTTAATTTCCATGAATAGTTTCTGATGCAATTCTATCAGAAAGTTCTATCTTCGCCAAGTTTTAATTCCAAATTTAAAAAAATGTCTATATAGAGTCTGCCCGTCTTTCATTTCTCGCAGCTAATCCAAATTCAAATTGCGGCTTTGATTTTTGTCATCAAGTCTATTTTACTTTCTTCATTTATCCTTCAAAATTAAAATATTTCCTTTAATTTTAATTTAAATTTTTTTCCGAAAATTGTTTTAAATTTTGGAAAGTGCAGAACGAAAAAAATAATACAAAAAAGTCAAGAGTATTGTGTTGGAACATCAAGATCATTGTTGATTGTATGCACAGAGCTCTTGTACTGTATGCTTGTAATAAAACCGGTGTACTGTAGTTTTCCCCCTTTTTCGGGGTTCTATTACTTAGGAAAAAAAAACGAAAAATTTTAAATTTTTGTAAATTTAAGTTTCATGTGAAATTTTAAATTTCTTTTTCAACAACCGAGTATAAACGTTGTTGTATTGCGTTTTATATAGAAATTATAAGAAAATTTTAGACGCACTAGCGGAAAAACGTCTCTTAAAATATTTCATTATTTTTCAGGTGATCTATTTGAAAGAATCAAAATTTTAAAACTTTTTTCGGCCCAGAAATTATTACAAGGATTTTGATTCTTTTCCACATTATTGCCCGATGCAAAAACCAAAATTGTACCATTTTTAAATTAAACTATTTGAAAAGAGTTTTCAAAGCAGGAATTATTGCATAAATTTTGCTTCTTTTCCACATTTTTATCCGATACCAAAGCCAAAATTATATCATTTTTAAACTAAGCAAATGATTTTTATAAAATGAACCAATTCAAGAATAACATGAGGTTACAGGAATTATCTATGGAACTGGAGGAATATGCATTGTAAGTCATTGCGTGTAACATTTGTTCAGAATTTCCCAAAATTTGCTAAGGGTTGAACTTTTAATGGTTTTTTTGGGCACGAAATCTTATACTTCTGACTTATAAAACGCGAGATGAAGACTACTAAAATGATGGATTTATTTTTCTATATCTAATATTTCAGAAAAAGTTACAATTTCTGTTAAAGTCTTGTTATGAATAAAGTGCAAATATTCATTACTACGACATTTATAAAACTTGTGACCATCATTTTGGCTCATATGTTTAAAACGCACATGATGATCATTACATTATGTCACGTGTATTAATAAACCTAATTAAAATTAAATTTCACATATGACCATTTTAATTTCGAAATTTGATAATCCTTTGCGCAAGATCCTTTGCTTGTAATACAACACGATTTGCATTTAAATTTTATTTATTATGATGTTCGTCATCATCGTCATTGACTACGGCGATGCTTTCATTACTGCCATCACTTTTAGCTGGCCCAAAACGACGGTGCGATGGTATTTAATCCAGTTCAGTGAATTTGTTGGTATTTTAAACAAACAAACAAATGGTGCACTTGGGACCCTTCCACCTACCCACCGACCTACCAAGCAAGCCATCAACAGTGCAATAATAATCTACATGGACTTTGGGTTCAACATCTGCATATCCTATCATGGCTGTTAATACAAGCGCACATTTTATATCTGTGTTTCTGCGTGTTGTAATAAATATGAAAAGCTCTAAGAATAACAAACATTGAAAAGTTTACACTTATAATATATATGTATATTACATTTACATGTGCAAAGGACGGATTAATGATGGGTGAGAGAGAGAGAGATAGAGAGTGAGAGCAAGTGGAGAGAAGAAGTGCCTGCACTTAACACGGTTGCCCCAAAGGTTCTTATAACTTTTAGGCTAAAGTTGGAAGAAAATATTTATAATCTAGAAAAGCATATCAAATCGAATTAGCTCATTGCGAAAGTACAAATTATATGTCTTCAAAATCACTACTTTGAGAGTTCGCCACTGTGTCGGGTAATAGTGAATATCCTATAAAGCAAACGATTTCTTGATGATGCGAAAATGATATCACATTCTCGGCATTCCTTATCCTTGGGTGGCCAGAATTTCATTCGAATACGACATCGTTTTCGGGAAAAATTCGAATTTGACATTGGTTTGAAAACAATTCTGCTGAATGATTGATTTTGAAAACTATATTCGTGTTTAAAGTGATGTTTTTTTCCATTATTTCTCGTAATTTGGTTTGGTGTATAATCTTATAGTATTCATAGTTATAAATTATAGGTTTCCCTGCAGAAAGAATCAAAGTACTTTTTATGACATGAAAAACCAAAAAAGTCAAAAGTCAATTCCTTCAATGGCCAAAATTTAAACCACTTCTGGGTCTAAAGATGGGCTATGGAAAAATTAATTGTGCCTTCGACTGCAGGATTCGTTTTAAAATATGAACAACCAATTATGCCGAAACACCAGGGCATTTTTAATCCGTCAATCGCAATTTGAGTGAATCTAAAAATAGATGCATGCAAGCTCACTGAATGTGAGAAGATCTCCCATATCTCATTAACGCCGTGGAAGGGAATCTGTTAACTGTACTTGTTAGGAACAATCGAAAAGTTGGAGCAATAAATAAATTGGAAACTTTCGACCACCACTATTTTTCCACACTTCGTCGGGTACTACAATCAAATTAGATATATTTCATTTTTGTTGTACAATCTATTTGCTTTGATTGTTCACCGATAAAAGCACAATCAGGAATTAAACATCAAAGTTGGATAGACGGCATAAATTCATCCGGTTTATATAGTCATCATCATGGATTGTGGTCCACAATGTCGTTAATAATAAGCAACCCTAAATTTCATGTGATATTTGGATGGATTCAAAACATACATTCCTATGCCTACTAAGCGCAATGCATCACAAATGTACCGGCAAAATTAATAGCGCCTTACAATCGATCAAATTTTCGAGACATAATATATTTATTATCCTGAATCTCGTGCAGGATTAGGACGAAATTCTTCCGTTTATATATATACGAATTAGCGCATATTGTTGTAATTCATATGTAATTGTCCGAATTGATTTGAATAAATAAAGAAATGAAATGAAATAACATAAAATCAGAACACACTTTCTGTTACCTCCTAAATAAATGAGTCAGAGGGTCGCGAAATTTTATCTGATTTCTGATTTAGTACGTTAATATGTCAATATTTATGTAATATTTCTTTCACCTCCTATACAAATGAACCAATAGAAAGAGTTAAAATAGTGATAATTCCAACCAGATTCAATTTCTTCTTGGTTCGATTTATCTCTTCGACGGTCTTAATTCTGATTACAGAATTTTACACTTTTTTCAATATGAATGCCTTATTGGGTGATGGATTCACAGAGCTGCTTCGGAGATGATGGTTTAGATCATTTTATGTTTTTTTTTTGGACCGCCTATAATGTAACTTGAGTCAACCGTGCACCTGCCGCCTTATTTTTATTACAAGAATAAAGCTCTAAACTTCCAGGAAGATTAATAAAGATGACACTTTTTCGTCTTAATTCTTGCTTTATTGAACTCTGAGAATGTTTTGCCCTCAATAAATTCCAACGATTTAGAGCACATATCTCACATGCAGATCACACCTATTTAGTTGTCTCGTGTTTCTTCCTCTTCAGTACCATATTTGCACTATTGTAATTTATATGCACCATAAGTGGACAACTTACGCAAAGTTAAATGGCAGTGATACAGACGAATGTAGATATTTATATATTAATATTCAAATTTTTAGTTTAGTTAGTATTTAAGTCTGTTTTATAACATGAATACCTCATTGTGTACACATTTTTTTGAGAGCGGGTTGATACCATATTTTTAGTAATTCAGTTTTGATAACCTTTAAACTACAAACTGGTTTTGTGAGTTGGCTCCTGATTACGAGGTATGATATTGTAAAATTCGGATTAAAATCTCAAATTTTAATCAAATTTCTAAACCGGCATTTTTGATATTAAAGCAATGAGAATACATTTTACATATAGACTTGCAAAATATGGCTTTTTGACCTTTGGAAATATTTGAATATAGTCATTGTTTTCGGAAATTGTAGACAAGTTAGTAAAATAACTAATATATATATGTCTATTTGAATGTCAATACTTTAAGAATCCGAAGACGGCGTAAAATAGATAGGTGAGAAAGATATCAGGCAAAGAAATGCTGAAGGCTGGAAAATGGGGCTCTTTTGAGACCATCTGATATCGATGCTAATCGGTAAACTTGTAATTTGGTCATTTCAGAATTAATTTCAGGTTATCTGAACCGCAATATATCTCAAGAATTTGTTCAAAAATATTGTCAAATTTCATTGAAGTACAGTACATCTCGATAAGTAGAGACTGTAACGATTATTCGTTTGTAATAAGACTGAATTGATTCGATATACCTTCACTAGAGGGTCATGAAAGTGTGTCGGAGTTGATGTGACAAAAACGCAAGACCCACTAACAGTTTCATGACTTTTTAAATAGATTGAGTGATGTCCACCTGTCTGGGTGGGTGGCTTAAAACTTGTCACCTTCTGTTACTTTCCATACAAATTAACCGATTTTCCCCGATACATTTTTTTCCTCTGTAGCTGCTGAAACATGCACTATATAATGAAGTTTTGGAGAATTTTTTCCCGTTGTTTAGTTTAATTTTTGGTGAAATTTGTGAAAAGACCGCCTAACCATGCTTCTTCTGGTACAAACCATGCTTCTTCCCATACAAAGACCAATTTTTGGCCGAAACATACAGGTTCATATTTCCTATCTGTGTGCACTAAATTCAGTATATCTTCCATTCAAATTGGCCGATTTTTCGAAATGTATTTTTTCCCTTGTTGTTCATAATACATAAAGACTGCAGCGACCTGAATTTTTGTTCATTGTTTTGCTCTATAATTTTTGGTTAAATTTTAAAAAACCATCTAGTTAATCATGCCCTTTCTGCTCCAGGTTTCTGCTTAGGTTTCTATCTACTATAAAGTTACAATAATTTCAGTCCAATTTGTTATAGATTAAGGATTTACTAAGGTAGTATCAGAGAGTGAAAATGGGCATCATATTTGCTCCCGTTCTGGTACCTCCAATAAAAATGGAATCAATCTTCTCTAATTCAATTTTTTTCTTGCAGGTCTTAACCGGTCTGGTACCTCTCATGCACATGCCCGATTTAAGCTAAAGACTCTCAGCCCCATATATTTTAAGCAGTTGCATTGGACTCAGCCAAATTTGGCAGCCGTCATCCTGAGAATGACATTTACGTTTTTGCAAATATCATTTAATCGAAATGATTGATAAAATGTGAGAAAACCTACCGGATATCCTCGTCATTTCTGCTACCTTCCAACAAATTATTTTAGTTGTTCCATTCATAAATTCCATTTAATTGTACTAAATGCCATATTGTGCATTACTGTGTTAGTTTGTTTATAAAAACCTAACGATTTAAATGTACCTTCTGCAAAACTAGAACCAATTTTTTTTTCCATTCATTTTCTTTATTGGATCTTTCGAAATTTACAATAAGTATTCAAATCTTAATCCTATCTTAAACTAAAGTATCCTGCCATTGCCGGATCTTATTTTTGGCGAGCCGAACTTTTTACCACCGGACCAAGTCTAGCGTGTCCTTTCTTCTTAGCCGTATATGACCGGGAAAAAGTTGAAGGTTTTGAGCGAGTGGGTTTGAGTGGGAGGACAACTTCGATATATATGACCTGCTTAATTTTCTTATTTCCTCGGAAATATAAGGAATGTTTAAATTCTTGTGTATGTTATCATTCCTTATATACCATGAGACACCACAAATTTGGCGCATTATTCTTGATTGTCTTCTCTGTAGCTTATTTATGTTAGAAGCCGATGCCGTTCCCCACAACTGGATGCCGTATGTCCATATTGGCTTCAATATGGTTTTGTAGATGGTGATTTTATTTTCCAAACTGAGAGTAGACTGGGAGCCAATAAGCCAGTGGAGTTGAGCCATTTTTAATTTCAATCGTATGATTTTTGAGTCAATGTGATTTTTCCAGGTGAGACGTCGGTCAAGGTGAATACCTAAATATTTTACATGGTTATGAACGGGTATGGTACTACCGTGAATAGTGAGGGCTGGGCAATTGTTCTGCCTAAGAGAGAATGTAACCTGTACACTCTTAGTGGCATTTACTTTTATCTTCCACTTTTCGAGCTAAGATTCTAATGTGTGTATATGAGATTGCAGTTGTCTAGAAGCCATTAATGGGCAAGTGCTAGTGCTCATGAATGCAGTGTCATTAGCGAAAGTTGAGGTTTATATTAGGGAATGAACAGGCATGTCAGAGCTGTTGATGGTATATAGTACAGGGTCTAGTATACTGCCCTGCGGAACTCCTGCTAAAACTTTTCTTCGAGTTGAAACAGAGTCTTTCGATTTTACTACAAAAGATCGATCTTTTAGATAGCTCTCTAGGAGCTTGTGGGTATTTGTCAATAGAAAAGAAATTATTTTGTGAATAAGGCCTTCATGCCACACTTTATCAAAGGCTTGGGAGAAGAGAACTGAGCAATATTTCCGATCTTCGAATGTTTTTCTGATCTGGGTTACTATACGGTGTACTTGTTCTATCGTTCCATGACCCTTACGAAACCCAAACTGGTGCGTGGGTATTACATGGTTTGCTTCAATATGGGGGTACAAAATTTGGAGAAAGATCTTTTCAAACAGTTTAGATAAAATAGAGAGTAAACTTATGGGTCGATAGGATGTAATTTGTGACAGTTCGTTTCCAGGTTTTGGGATCATTATTATTTCAGACAGCTTCCATGATCAAGGAAAGTATCCAATTCGAAGTATAGCATTAAATATAAAGAAAAATTATTTGAGGATATTTAAGAGAGATAGACATATTTTCATTGGATTTGTGACCATTGGGCTAATGATCGTTGGATTCACACGAGAGATTGTATAGTTAGGAGTAAATACTCTTCCTTGCCCATCCTCCGTCTTTCATCCGTATTGGAGACTCCTGTGTTAAGGACGCTGTAGTTACCTTGTGACCTTGTACAGCCTGTAGTCAGTATTTTGTGTGGCTCCTAGACCAGATAAGTAGCGGGCTTCGGAGATTTCTTTTTTTTTTTCATCCTGAGTTGACCTCAGTTTTGACTTGCACTGGTCGAGACGAGCTTTGAGGTAGGGAGATCTGTGCTTTTGCCATCGTTTTCTCGCTTTCCTTTTCTCGTTGATTTTAGCATAGACCTTGTGCGGTGTTGCCAAGTTTGCGGCAGTTGCCGTTTTGGTAGTGAGTAAGTTGATGGCAGACTGATTTTCATCTGGTGTTTTGAGAGAAAAGTTTTGCCACAGATGAGAGCTTATGTACATCTTGTATTTCAACCAATTTGTATGCCTGTTTGGAAAATGGTAAGAGATTTCCGGGTTCAAGGGAATGTTAAATACTGTGAGAATTGTGGGGGAGTGGTCTGATGAGAGGTCGAGGGAAGGAGTAACGATGATGAGTTCTCTTGTTATGCTCTTCATAACTGCAAAATCTATGAGATCGGGGGTTTTATTGAGATCCGTGGGCCAGTATGTTGCTTCACCTCCAGACAAAACTTTTAGGCCTGAACTCGATATAGCATTCAGCAATTGCCTGCCCCTGGGGTTGACGAGTCTAGACCCCCAGAAGGTATGTTTAGCATTGTAGTCTCCGGCTGCTATAAACTTGTCACCAAGAATAGAGAAAAAGTGTGAAAACTGGTCTTCGCTTATAACATATTTGGGAGGGCAGTATATGGAAGAAACTATTATGTTTAATCTAGTTAGTGCAACTGAAGTGGCTTGTATGTGATCAGTTTTATATTCGCCTAGAGGGAAGTGCTTTACCTGATCATTAATTATTACAGCTGTTCCTCCACAAGCTCTGCCACTGGGATGTTTAGTATCGTAGGTTGAGTATCCATTTATTCGGAAGCAATTTTTTAACGAGAAATGAGTTTCAGAGACTGAGAGAATGTCAATATCTCGGGATCTCAAGAAATACTCTACTTCATTCTTATGTTGGGCATTCCAATTTAAAAAAAAAAAAACAGTTTAGAGATAGCGACAGCTTGTGAGTTATTCCAATAAAATCTTAACTTCAATTTACGGGTATTGGTATTGTATCGTTTTGTCTTTCAATGGGGAGGAGTTGAAAAAATTAAATATATAATATTCATGTTTCTTTCTTATCCACTGTAAGCAGAGGTGTTAATTACACACTACAACAGCCAATCTGGGGGGTGAGAAATTCCAAGTCAGGGTGATGGTACTAGGTCAGTATAGTAAAATCCTCAAAGGGTTTCGCGTTCGTATGTGTCAGTTTTTTTTATGACCTTTTACATTTTTTCCTTATCCTGATGTTTTTTTCGCTTGGTTGTAAAACTTTGGCAAAAACGTAGTTTGACATAATTCGAGAACGACTAGTTCGATTTTGCTGAAACAAATTGAGAAAAATTA
>JAHXMU010000101.1:1397577-1459898 GCA_019455685.1 Philornis downsi | reverse complement strand
GGGTGCCAACAAATTGTTTGATTTCAAAAACAAAGCCAGCTCTTCCGGTTTATGCTGTGTTAATTCCAATTTGGCAACAATTGAATCAAGCTTATTTTGATTTATTAAAATTGGCTCATGGGATACTGATGGCTCATATGGGGGATCATCACGTAAATCATATGTCGGAGCAGTCATAGAAGATAAAATATCTGGGCTAGAAGCTTTTGGCACAGGAATGTCGTCCGAATGAGGCAATGGTGTTGCGGCACTTGCAACACCAACGTAATTATACGATTTTCTTATCCTTTTTGCGGCTCCTTTATTCGCACATGCATAGCAATTCAATGGATTGTGACCTTCGCCAGGATTATTCCAAGTCATTGGGATACCGAATGGCATACTTTCACGTCTTCTATTTTTCCAATCCATTAGACGGTTGTAGCAGCTTTTACACACTATATTTGGCACCCAATTTTTGTTCACTATAACATTTTGGTTGAAGTACATCTCGTATATTTGAACAAAATCAGTACTGAAATTTCCCCTTTTTTTATGTGTTGAGACATATTGACCGCAGCAGTAGCAAAAGCTATTTATATCTGGCTTGCACAGTTCCATATTCTATGACAAAATGAATGACAAAAATCGAACAATGAACACCTATTTATACTACGTATTTTTCAATATTTTACTGACGTTCTAAAACATGACCACACATGAATGTGGGTGCAATTTGTGTAAAAAAATCATGCAGGTAGCCAACAGAAAAAACCCAAATAATTACAAAAGTCCACTTTCCTTTTTTCCTTTTAATTGTCCGCGCACATTTATGACCGTTTTTCAGTTTTTTTACAGCAACCATAAAAATCAAATAACCTTTTGTTTATTACTTTTTTTTTAATTCTGAGAAAATGTAAAAGGTCATAAAAAAACTGACACATACGAACGCGAAACCCTTTGAGGATTTTACTATACTGACCTAGTACCATCACCCTGACTTGGAATTTCTCACCCCCCAGACAAAAACCCCAAAAATGTTCCACCGTGTTATATGTGTATATTAATACAATAATTTCAATACTGTGGTCAAATTTTTACCTAGCAGTAAGGCCTAATATTATCGGAATTACTTCTTTTCTATACGATGGCGGTCCAACTATCCGCACTGAGGTATAGATTGGCCAGTAGCAAAACGTATGTTTTTAGTTTGAAGGCGCCACGTTTTTTAGTATTTTTATTTGAACTATCAAAAGCAAATGATCTAAGTGAATTGAATGAATAAACACGGAAAAAATTGATCACCGTTACGTAATTCAATATTTCCGTTTGAAAAGTCTCAGTCCAACCAATATTAAAGCCGAGGTAGATTCTGCTCTGGAGGAGTCTGCTCCTTCGTTTACAACTGTAATATAATGCATAGCAGAGTTTAAATGAGGCCGTTCGAGATGCCAAGAGACGTAGCGGCCGACCGATTAAGTTGTCTAGGCCAGCAGACAAGATTAAGAAAATCCCCAAATGGTATTGGATGATCGTCGGCTGAAGGCGTGTGAGCTAACTGAAATGATAGGCATTTTAAAAAGTGCTATACATCGTATAGCTATATCACCAGATTTAGCCTCTTCGGACTATTTTCTACTTCTAAACTCGAAAAAATGGCTCGGTGGTAAAAGATTTGCCAACAATAAAGCGGTGGAGTCTGGAAGCTATTGAATATCGCTGGAAAAATTGTATCGAGCTGAAAGGAGATTATGTTGAAAAATAAAGAAAATGTTTCCCAGTGTGACACTGCACTATTATACTGATACCATTTAGAGTTAAAAAGGTTTATCTTATCAGTTCTAGAAAGAAAAGCTCTTTCTTGATCGCCACGCCACGCCACATTGTGATTCGAGCTGAATGCAATTCAATCTCATTTTGTGTTTGTGGGTTTGAGTAACATGATATTCAACAATCTTGATTTTGTTAACAATACTGCTTAGACTAAAATGTGCTTCTGCCAGATATTGAAATACAGTTCAATTTTTTCGTCTTCAACGATAATTTGAACGATCCGGCAGAATTCCAAACGAAAAGATGCGTTGTAATCACACAAAATATTGTTACTCAACTTTTTTCATAAAATATGGGAATAACTGCAGATTTCCTCATTAAATTTAAGCGCAAAATCTGCTTTTTATGACCTGGTTACTTCCCGTGCGTCCCTCTATGATAATCTTTTCCTTTCTACAATATTAAATGCATGCCAAACATATATTTATTAATTTATTTCGGTTGTTATCTCTAAAGAACCAAAAGCGACAAATTGTTCCACGCATTTAACAAATTTTGGTGGGTTAGAATCACGTCAGATGATCATCCCTCTTCCCACGCCTATGGCTATGGCTTAATTTTGTTCTGTTATTTTTATCTTTTTGTATGATTTATATCAATTGAATAATAGTAATTTTCTTGACATTACGTGTTAGCCCAGACAATAACACATTAACAATCTTCATTGGTTAGGGATTTATTAAATACCCTGCGTCCTTAACAGGACTTTTGATAATTTGGTCTACAAACATGAACAATATATTTATAGAAACAAAAAACCTTTTTTCGGCGTATAGAAAAGCACTTGATAAAGGCGATGGATTATTCGGGAACCAGGTTCACAATCACTTGACAACGCAACAACAAAGGTAGACACACCAAACACCCACTCAACGCCTCCGCCTGTACACCGGTAATAAACGAGATCCAATAAATTCATTTTATATGAGGAGCAATAAAGTAAAAACGTTAACAATAGAAGTTGTTTACAGAAGCACAAAACGCACGCACATAGCCAGCCAACCAGCCTTACCAGACACTGACGGACGGAAGGACGAGGGCTTCTTACATTACACACCACTGTCATGTGCAAATACATTTGTTATTAATTAAATATTACAAAATTATCTACTTGAGTATTGTGGTAACAACCACATTTATGCCACAGTTTAATAGTAATCAAAATAACAACATTGGCTGTCAGTCCACCTCACCTTCAACAACATAAAATGTCCTTGTTTTGACACATTTATAAGTGTGTGTTTGTGCTGCATACACGCATAGGTGTCTCTACTTGTATGGCAACGTTTATGCTCGTAAAGGGTGTCCCAACATGAACGCAAAATTTAAATTTGGCGCCATTCGAAGTGTCATTGTTGTAGAAGAAGGACGAGGTTAGTAAAAATGGAGCGCTACACGAATGAACAACGCATTCTCATTGTGAAATTGTTTTACCAAAATGGTGAAAGTTTTGCGGCTACAGTTCGCAAATTGCGATCAATTTGGGGTCACAATAATGCTCCAAAAGAGTCAACTGTAAAGATTAATGGATAAATTTGCCAAAACTGGGTCTGTTAGTGATGTAAGGACAACAACGCGCCTTCGACCAGGTCGATCGACCGAAAATGTCGCAGTTGTACGTGATGATGTAGCTCAAACTCCGTCCACCTCAATTCGACACCGAGCTCAGCAAATTGGTGTCTTCAAATCCAGTATGCAGCGAATTTTGACGAAAGATTTGCATCTTCATGCATACAAAGTTCAATTGTCTCAGGAACTGAAGCCAGCTGACCATGGATAGCGAAGGGAGTTCGTTAAAATTCGCAAATGCTGATTTTGCCGATAAAATCATCTTCAGTGACAAGGCCCATTTCCATCTTGATGGCTTCGTCAATAGGCAGAATTGTCGCATTTGTCACTGTGTGGTGTGGATTTTGGGCTGGAGGAATCATTGGACCTTTTTTCAGGAAAATGAGGCATGTCAAGCTCAAACAGTCAATGGTGTTCGGTATCGTGAAATGATAACCAGATTTTTCGTGCCTAGAATTGATGAAATGAATGTGGAGGTCATGTGGTTTCAACAAGGTGGCGCCACATGTCATACAGCCAGAGAAACAATTCAATTGCTGCATCAGTCATTAAAATCTTGCGATCTTGTTGGGACACCCTTTATATGAGTATTTCGACCGTAGCATAAATTTATCATTAGAATTTTTTAGATTTAGTCTCAACATCGTAATTCTGAATATTACGACGACCAAAAGCAAAGGCAATAAGTGATGATGGTGCCCAAAACAAACATAATTAAGTGCTAATCAGTTTAGCTGCTTCTCATTTCATCGAGATATGAGCAGCAACATGTACCTTATTATCCTTCCCATGGAGATCATAATGAGAATATGTCAGGACGTTTAACTTTTCAAAAGTAATAATTATTGTTTATTAATTGTAATTGTAGATTGCAAAAGTGTAAAGTTTACTGCTGATGAAGGAGCAAGAGCGAGCTTGTGAAGGAAAAGTTGTACATTTTTCACTCATGTGTAGGAGTTTTCATGAAAAATTGCAACATTACAATTTTCAAGGATACTTCCATGTTTCTTTCAGTCCGTCTTCATGTTTTGGATACAGCAAAAAAGTGCAAACGATCAAAATACGTCTCAATTCGCCAATGTTTGAAATTGAAAAACGACGAGTGGGCATTTTGTTTTCTCTCAGGCTGTTCAATGATGACGCATTAGTAGATTTTCCAAACACTCTTTGTCCCAAGCCGTGGTCATTGCGTTATTTAGCGCTTTCGCCCTTCATTTCTCTGACTTCAAAGCCTTTCCCATTGAAATGAAGACATTCGAGTATGTATCCCCTTTGATACAGAAGATGTATCCAGAAAAAAGATTGAACTAATAAAATTGTGGAAAATTGAACTTCGTATAGCACCAAAGTTTTTTTTTTTTTTATTTAAATTCAGTTCACATTTTTCTTTAATATTAGTTTGTAAATTGAACTTAGTCTATCCCAGCATAGTTATACTGAGTGGCGCATGAATCGTGCTACAAACAATGAAGGGGGCCGTTATTTAAAAAAGTTGAAGGTGTTTTTTACTCAGAACTGTTTTTTACTCAGACGTGTCCGTTTCGACGGCATTAGTTTCCAGCAAGATGGAGAAGCTTCACACATAACCAGACCGGTTATGGAGGAGCTCCAACGAAAATTCCGAAACAAATTAATATCCAGAAACTCCACTTTTCACTGTCTCCCAAGGTCACCTGATCTGACTACACCAACCTTTTTATGAGGTTATGTGATGCAAGAGGTGTACAAAATGAAAGAAAGGAATTAGACTGAATTGAAGAAGTTCATTAAAGCAATAATCGAGGTGGTCCCGACTTCAATCCTTCAGGCCGCAATGAATTATTTTCTGATCAGACATCGCATATGCATCAATGAGCATGGAGGTCGTCCTCTTCAAAACCAATTAGTTATATAAAATAAAATTGAATTTTCGATACAACAAAAAAAGAGAAAAAAGAAAAAAAAATAAATAAATATAAAAAAATTCCAAATTAAAAAAAAATTAAAAAATAAATTAAAATTGGTGCCACCCTGTAGTTTAGTGTTTTATTTCTGTAGAATGTGTGAACTGAATTTATGAAAAAATTAACTATAAGTTACAAAATATTAAAATTTGTATTGAGCCAAAACCATTTATTTGGCGAACTTAGTTCTTGTCTTTGATAAAATAAATGTAATTTAATTCGAAATTAGAGTTATGTTTATTGAAATTCATATGTAGTTTGAGTGAAAAAAAAATCTTATTTTGAAATTAAAATTAGCTTGATTGTACATAGATGCAATTCATTATGAACTAAAAATTAGTACACCGTGAACCAAAACTTACAATATTTCGAACTTAACAGTATTAAGTTTTAAAGGAATCTACTGTGCTGTCCTAATTTTACTAGGATTAAGCAATAATCATGGTTAAGAACATATTTCACAATTTAAAAAGTTCAGAATGGAGCACTTTCTCTTACAAGAGCACCATAAAGGGTGGCCCGGCCGCTGTTTCGGAATTGGAATTAGTTTAAGAAAAGCAGGATTATTCTGTGAGATAGCAATGCTTTCCATTTACATTAAATTTGACTAGCACAAATTTCTTCAAGGATTAAAAAAAGTGTTTTTATACATTTCCCTTATCAACTAGCAATAATTGTATTCGCAACCCTGTTTTTGCCTAAAATTATTATAAAATTGGTAATCCAAACCGAAAATAATTGCATTTGTTCGAACTGTTTTTAACGGAAAAAGTTAAAAATTGCTTGCATTTGTAAACCTTTGCCAAAAAAAAAAAAGGTTTGGCTATTTGACATTTTCATGCAATAGTTCTATCCTATTTTTCTTCATAATGTCCAAAAAATTAAATTTAATAGTAATAAAAATCAAACATTTTCTCTTTAAAAATTCCGGATATGGTAGTCTCCATTCTTAGACGTTTATTTGTACTAGTATTCAGTGATTCAAAATTTCGAATTTACATTAACTGAAACAAAACAAAAATGATTTGTCAAAATAAGAAAACAAACTGAAATAAATTTTGCAGAGAGAAATTTGTTTAATATTTTATCTAAATCTACCAGCAAAATTTCAATTTTGAACCCAAATATGGGTTTTCATTTGCGTATGAAATTATCTATATTTTTCATTAGACAATTATCATTCGGGGAAAATTATATTCTTAAAATTATATTCTTATTAACGATCGAGTTTCTCTGCTTGATTTTTAGGGCGCCGTTACTTATCCTGTTTACGTTGGAGCAGAAATAATTCAATTATCAATTCACCACGTTAGATCTTAATGTGTGAACATGGACCCATACCAGAAGTTCCTTTATTTATTGCATCCATTATTTCCTTTTCTTTTGTTTTGCAATATATCAAATATTTATGACTCCTTTTCAATGTCTGAGAAGCCTGCAGCAACATCAAATGATTTTCGGTCATTGTCTATCACTGGCATACGCAATCATAAGGAGTTATCACCTCCATAATAGTATTTAAAAGAAACTTCGTGATATTGTGTTAACTTCTTTTCTCTTTTGCTATCTACTGGCACTGTGTCTGTATCTTCATTAATGACGTTTTTTTGTGGTTTTGGATAGGAATACTAAACTCTGACATATCTTCAAATAGTTTTTAAAGCATAAATTATTTTAAATTTTATCGTATATCTTGAGGAAGTTTTAAAAACATAATTTTACTTTCAAAATGGCGTTGTCAGATATAACAGAGATGGGAGATTAGTATTGGTATAACAAACAAATATTGTTAAAATCATTTTGTAGTGTTTCCTTTACATCTACAACAACGAACGAAATGTTGATGCCAGCATCTTCTGTGCGTCAAAAATGGCAAAGAAAACCATAACTGGTTTTTTTCTCATATCGTATGGTTTGGTTGGGTAATAACTCTGAAACTTGAGCTACATTTTTGAAATGGTTTTCAGTTCTTAAATACGAGCATATTTTTTTAAGGTAATTTATGAACTATTTAACTTTTCTGAGTCATATTTTTCAACAACCGGTGATAATTTGTTGATTACATTTTAAATTTTGCTTCTTTATCTTCAATTATTTTTGCTGTCTGGCTACAAAGCGAGGAATATTTTCTCATATGTGATAACAAACGCGAATCTTATTGGGTGGTGTAATGTAACTCTTAAGTTTTGGATTACAAAAATGTAGTCTCCAAAAAAACATAAACTTTTTCTTTTCAATTTTTTCTAGGTGAAAAAAATTGTGTTTTTGCCGCTTTCATTCGTCTCTCCGGTTGTTTTTACACCACTTCCATGCAATATCCTTCGGCAGCAGAAAAAAAATGGAAATATCGGCATTATTATTACCTTCGTCATTTCTATTGTCGTTTGTTTTAAAATTTCTTTGTAGGACGGAGGGTGTTGTGTTCTTGATACAGAGATATTAAGGATTATAAGCCAAATGATGGGATTCCTTGTATTTTCATACATTTTGCGATTTTTGTGGCATTTCCATTTGTTTTGCTGCAACAATAACTATTACTTAATACTTCAATTGAAATCTTGAATTTATGTGTTCTTCCCTGGCTTCTTCATCGTCCGTCCGCATCATCATCCTTGTGATTGGGTTTCATTTAGTATTTGAACGAATTCGTAATAGAAGGAAACGGTATGTATATGTATGTAAATGTAGACGTATAAATAAATCCTGATATTTCATTGTTGTATGTGTGGCCATATGAGAGTACATTGGTATTTGTTGATAAGTAATACACTAATGTCCAAAATAATACATTTCATACAATTCTTGTTTTAGTTGCTTGATTATGTCTACTTTGTGGGAATTCTCTGTTTATAAATTAACTTAGAGATAAGCGGTTAATTTAGAATACTGTTTTAAGTTGTCTTAAATACATATAGAATGTGCATTATGATATCGCTGTGATGAAGCTAAGGGACTTCCTAAAATATTTGGAACCATCTGCCGTTTTACATAAAAATTTTAATTTCTTCCCAACATTTTAAATATTTTAACGATTTTTTTGTATTTATTTTTCTGAAAAGATTTATTCGAACTCCAGTGAGACTCTCATAAGTTTTCTCAATTGAATTTGAAAGAAAGAATTGTGTGGAAAAGAAGCATCTTTACAGAAATTGGGTAAAAATTAAAAATTGTTGCTTATTCTTCTTGCAAAGAAGCAGCTTCGGATGGGCGCAATGTGTTTTTCTTTTGGAATCTTTCGTTTTTTTATTGATAGATAAACTAGAGTTCAATATATTGAATTTCAAATTTTCATACAAAAATTTTTAAAAATCTAGAACGATTCCTGTGTTGTGAAGTCGAGAAGTCAACTTTTAGATGTTGTTTCTCTGTCAACGATGAGTAGTAGCATCAATAAGTGTCTCCGTTTCTAGCCGTCAATTTTTAAAACTGGGCATTAATCGGATTGCATCCGGGATTTTTGATACTACTCCCACCATGTGACCTTCTCATAGAAATCCTCACCATAGGTAGAAGCAGGCGGCAGTACAAACTACTACAAACTAATGGCATAAAATCCTTCCAACTAAACTCTCGAAGCTTTTGGGGATATACTCGAATATGTCCTGGCGCTATCTTAATGGAACACAATTCCTCTGCTATTGGCCAAAGTTGGTCATTTCAGAACGATTGATTCCTTCAGATGGTCCAAGTGTGGACAGTGCAGATTCGAACTATGAGTTTGACCTATGGGGGATAGCTCACTGCAGATGATTCTCTGCCAATAATGTCGCAAACACACTGCAAAACTTTTCTTTGACCATAAGAAATATTGTCTGTACGTATTATTACGACGCCAAGTGTGAGGATGTTCGTATGCGCGTCTATGCAAACTATAAACTTGGCTAGTAACTGACTGTCGTTGTGACAGTTACGACAACAATGATAAAATTGCAAACATATGAGAAAATACAAAAAATGTTTTGTTTCTCCTCTCCCCCTTCCCTGTTCTGCTTGGTTTGTTGCAACTTTGTACATCATTCACAAAATAATGATGATGTGATGGGAAGACATGAAGAATGATGCGAACGTTTGTAGAGCGAAAATAAAAGCAGAAACGCAAATATACAAATAGAATAGAATATTCATTTACTCACTTATTCAGTCATTTAGTCAGTTCATTCAGCCAGTCATTCACTCAGGATTCTTAGAGCGTTCCAACACAGAAAACATCCAACAGCCGCAGCCAACAGTCCAACCGACCGACCCGACCCGACCCGACCACACAACTTACATACATCCTGTCGTGTGTATGATAAACACTGCCGCAGTTACCTTCACATCCTTCCGCTAGTGTGTGTAGCTGTAAAGTAGGATGTGGTGAACGAATTCGTTATTAAATGAATACAATAAAAGATGTCTGCATTATTGTTGATAACACAGCCAACATCATCATACATTGCTGTAGCATTAAAGAGACAGCCTGGTACAGCCTGGCAAAAGGAGTAATGAAAAGGTATTTTTAAAATATCCGAATTAAGGTTACTATGTGTGACTTGCCTCAGATGACGTTGAAGTTTTCAATGAAATTGTCCAAATGGGACGTAAAGTGTGAACAGATGAATGAAAAGTGGATCTGGGACTTATTCATGCATAAAAAAATGTATATGAATTTGATATTTAGTTAATACTTGGATTGTAAAGATATACGGGTACGAGTATTTCAACGAGAGCTGTATTTCACTAAACAAGACTTGTAGAGGGAGGACAATGCTGTTAGTAAAGCAAACCTCTTTATAATCACCAACTGTTCGAAATATTTTGAAAATTTAAAATCGAACTACATGCCCCCTTAGTATAAAGTATTTTACATAATACTACGTCCAAAAAAGAACATCAGTTCTTGTTTTCTTCAAACAATCTTTCATCCACCGTCGGACATAACGCACTTGTGAAAACTTTTTTTCCCCCAATCCTCGATGCTGCGATTCAGTTGAAGATCTTCGATCAGCTTAAAACGGTATTCCCGAAGTAGTTATTTAAGTTTAGGAAATAGCAGGATACAGTGGCTATGGAGCGATATTACGAAGATCCAATGCAGTGTGAGACAAAAGATTAACGCAAACAACAAATAGTACTGAAAAAATTCTCCTTGTTGACTATTTGGCCTGGCAGAAACGAAGCAACTAATAATGCATAATACCACGATAATCGGAGAAAATTATCTGCATAATCGTGGTTCCGTCTTGCTTCATCTTTTGCAAGTTATTCCTTCGCTTGGTCGATTGTGTTCAAATCATAAGCATAGATTCAAGCCTCTTCTACCGCAATAATGCGTTTTTTGGGTTACAAGTAGCTAGGAATCATTTCTTCACAGACTTTAACACAACAACCTCTTTATTCACTATATTCTCCATCTTAACGTCCGCCCTTATTCCTTGTTGTTCAATCCTTGTGGCAACAAATATCATGCTGACTGCAAAAAGGAGAAGATTGTGTAGAATATTATTAAGCGAAAGACGAATTTGTGATATAATTTTAATCAGAGGAGACTCTCAGTGCCACACTATTCGAGACTAATAGGACTTTACAGGAGTTAACCGATTACGTCGGTACATACGAGGTGTTTTCAAAAAAAAAAAAAACTCATTCAACGTCTTTGAGTAACGGCCATCGTTGGTATTAACAGTATGCTAGTAACAATATTCATCAGTCATCCTGTACTTACGCCAGAACAAAAATCTATTCTTTGTTAATTTAATTATTTTTGTAGGAATCGTGGATAATCACTATTCTTCAATGTTCACTAATTTGGATTCTTTTGGTGTTTTATTCACAGAAATCAGCATAACGCACCAGACGAATCTGTCCAAGAACGTTTTTGCCTTCTTTCTGTATGAAATTTATTTAAAAGTGAGTCCGAACATGAGAGGATTATTTGTTAAGGGAAAGACTGTTTCTTCCGCTTGGAAAAATGTTTGATCTTTATTTGTTGATCTCCAATTAACGAATGAACAGAACACAAAGTGAACATAATTTCATGTTTAGTTTAAAAATGTAAATAGAAAAAATTTAGAGTTCCGTTATCACAACTGCGATTTTGGAGTTATAAGTTGAGTGACCGTCCGGCAAGAATTCCGAGTGCACAACACCGCGATAATCAGAGAAAATAGCCAACATTGCCTTAGCTTTTGATCTACTCTAAGGTTTTTTTTATTAGTTTCGGCTCAGTTAGATGGCGCCATTCTGAAGCTTGTTGACTGGTTTGTATGCCAATCTTGTAAAGGAGGGTAGGAACTGACTCATTCTAGCATACCTGCCAATCTTTACGCTATCGAGTGTTCGCAGAAAATTCTGATTTTCCGGAACGCATTTTTTTGATATCCAAATAGTTGTGTGAAATGTGACAAACTGAATTATGAAATGCAGAAAGTACAGCCGGCAACCTCTCTCTGATTGAAAAATCGATTTTCAGCCACCATTTCGTTCACTTTATGGATGCTAACCTCGGTTGAAGACTTTGATGGCATACAATGGCTCTTGTGAGCGAGCAAATCTTGTACCACATCTCGACCGCTTTGGAATGCACTCTACCACTCATATGCACGTATTTTTAATAAAGTCTATTCACCGTTCCTTAGCTTTATCATTTTAACGAGATAAGGAGAATGTTAACTATCCCTTTAAAAGTGTGTTTTAAATAATCAATACGCTGTGTTTTTTTTTTTTTGGCAATCGACGTTAAAATGAACAATGTGTTCAATCTATTCGGTCGCCAGCCTTTTGAATTTGTAAAATATTTACGTTACATATTCTTTTAATTCTTAAAGTCGGAGTCAGTTTTTGCTTTCATTTCATGTTGTGCTGGAAGCGCTAACGAAGAGCGCAACTTCATGTCATAGTATTTACATAAAAATTGCTTCCGCTGTTCTTTCTCTCTCTCTCTCAGTCTCTCTCTCTCTTTTCCCTGCCACTATACCTCTTGATAGAGTAATATAATGACGTTTAAGAGTTTATGACATGTGAATTAGGTATCTCGTGTGTGTTTGTGCTCTAACTCTACATGTTGTTCATTCTAGCCACCAATCATGCAGTTGAACAACAAATTCAATTATTTTTTTTTCCAACATTTTATGACAAATTGCTTATGTTTATGAGATGTCAACGCAAGTCCATTTGGATTTTATAGAAGATCTGAATTGGACTTGAACGTAGTGAAATAGTGTTCTTTGTTTTTGCTTTTTATTTTTTTATTAAAAGAAAATATAATACACTGGACAACGGTTTTAGGGTATTGTTTAGATTTTGGCAGCAATTAGTCATAAACTTACAAGGTTGGTTTTCGTTGAAGATTTGGTTGCAAATTTGAAATTATCGTTGAGGCCTTCTATTCACTAGTATTTATTTGCCGCCAGTGAAATGCCCAGTGTTAGTTGCTCATGGGAATACGACAATTTGTTGCTCTGGAATTACATTACTATGGTTTCAGCTTTAATCTGCGAAACAATGGGTCATCCATATAGTGGTTTCAATATCGCCGGTCTGGCAAGGCTGTCAGCTGTTAAATACCTGTCATCTGAAATGTTATTTACTGAAAGGTTTGCATTTACGAATATTGATCGCTAAACAACCGAAGAATGCTTTAAAATAATTAAAACTTACATGGTCACTTTTCGTACCTTACGGGGTGATAATGGTTGTCATATTCGACCTACTGTGCAAGGAATTGGCAAGAGTATAAGAAAATTTGAAGAGAGTGAAAGCAGAATGCACGCACTGCCGAAAATATCGTTTTTGTTAGTGAAAATGTGGCGGATAATCCGAATTTGCGTATTTTGCATTTAGATTTGCACCTCCATCCATAAAGGGTCCAACTTACACAACAATAAACGCCGCTTGACAATTCACAACGCCGTAAATATGCTGATTCGTTACAGCAAAAGGCTTGCTTTCAATGCTGGTTTTTCGAAAAAAAATTTCATCAGCGATGAAGCTTACTCGGTGGTTACGTCAACAGGCAAAATTGCAAAATTGTTGTATATGGGGCTGGGAGAACCCAAAGTGATTGTGAAAACGTGGCTCATATATTTTAAACAAAGGCAGAAATAAATTTTCATTTAAACAATTGAACAAGACTTTGTGCATTTTGGGTTAAAGGTTATTTTTGTTCAGATATGTCACTCGGTGTAACAGAGCTGTCGTAACCATTGTAACATCAGCGAAAATAGTTTAAAGGTGGTTCACATTTTGTTGTCTTTCAGAATAATTCAAACATGTGAAAACATCACTGAACGATTTTTTCGTAACTGTCGAAGGAGTGATTTTCCCCGTTTTTCCCAAAATTGTTGCAAAAATGCGCTATTGTTCACAAATTTGCAATTGGGAGTGCTAGTTTAGTGATTTCTTTGACAGTTTATGTGAAATGGTATTGCTTTATTTATTGTTTCGAAATAATTCGATCTTCTATTTCCCCTACAATTGGGAAAAAAAACTATAAAAATTCGAAGGACAAATTTCAATAAAAAATATGTTCAAAATCGGGTATATCAAAAGCTGTACGAGATAACCGTACAATCATGTCTTTTGTTGGGTTTTTCAAGGGCTAACCGTAAAAACTACCGTAATCAGATCAAAAACGTGGTTTTTGTAATTTGGACCGCCACTGTGCAACTTGGGTAATACTTGGAGCGCTGAGTCTCTGAACTTAAGCTCCCCACTACTTCAAAAACGTCGGTGTGAAATTTCATCAAATTCGGTCAAAACCACTAAGGAGTGGCTTAAGACTTTCCCGTAATTTTCCCACTATGCGTCGTAGCCAAAAGAGAAAACATCCATTTGATAACAAAGCTTTATTATAATATTTACTTGGCGCTATAATTTTATATGTTGATTTGTCTTTATTGGAAGAGAATTAGCAAAATATGAAAGAACATAACCGCCTTGAACTGAATTGAATCTATCTATCCTTTCTTATTGAAAAACAATTTATATGGGTAAGGATTTCATTTGCAACAATATTGTTCCCCAATTGCTAAAAATAACTTTTGGTTTTATTTCGAATTACTTTGAATAGAAACACTATTTTAATGCCATTAATTTCGCGTTTGGTCCACTTTTTTTACCTGAATTAATTATCGAATACAAATATTTATCCGTCATATTGCATTCCATTAGATACATCACGATAAAACAACTTACAAAGCATTCTCCTATATCAACTTTTCAATACGTTTATAAACAAAAAGATTTATTTTATTCATCTGATGCTCTTTAAACAATTAAATAGTTGTTTCAGTTAAAATTAACAACTGATTAATAATTTAAATTCAGAGCAGACGAAATTTCAAATCAGTGCTTCTGCGGGTTTAATAAATCGTAACGAAAATATTGAAGACAAGAAACTGTTTATGAAGTAATCAAAATTTGCATTAATTCATTTGCATATACAGGGTGCTCGTCGGGAAGGTATACTACTTTGTTTTGCCGACATTTTGGTAAACATTAGTCTTGACAGTTCATATTTGGCAGTCGTGAAGTAGAGACGTGGCAAATTAATTATTGAAAAATATTCGATAAACCAACATGTTTTAATCGTTTAAACATTTTATCAAAATCAATCATCAATTACTGTGACGATGAAAAAGTTACATGAAATTTTTGCACGCACTATTTATCGTGTAGTGAATGATTTCGAAGAAAGAGGGTCTGTAGCTGATAGGGTCAAGCATGGACCACAACGTACTGCAAGATCGGCTGAAAATGTTACTGCTGCGCAAGAAAACGCTCAGAACAATCCATCAGCCTCAATTCGACGCCGTGCTCAGGAGCTTGTTCTTCATTTACAAATATAAGATCCATTCTCTTTCATTTAATCAAAAATTGTAAGCAAACAAAGTAGTATATCTTCCCGACGGACACCCTGTACTTCTAAATTTTAGTTAAGATTGACGACACTGGTTTATGGCTGTATTCATAAAGACTTGTTTTTGTATAAATTAGTTATCTTAATAAATGATAAAATTTGTGTGTAAATGCTCATGTTTATAAATTTGAAATTATTCTTTGATTGTTTATTGGCATCTTAAGTCAGTATAAGTATGGCAGAAACATGAATTTACGATAGGTTAGTTAAATACGTCTGGCGGATTATAATGACAGTAGCTAGTAGAGGAAGATGCAGAGGGATGGCTTTATTCGTTTTATATGTACTTCAATTGTTGAGACGTAGAATTTAAATGGTGATCTATTTAAATACAGATTTGCTTAAATAAAGTTATCAAGGTGACCACCGCTTAGTGAACGGAAGATGCCATGTACTTTTAACATCTCAAGGTGGCCATTCTTTCCGTTTAGTAGTAAAAAGAAATACATTACGCTTGCATGACATTGAAGACTTTATTTAACATGATTAGAATGATCCGAATCGTTTTGTTCGATAATTTGTTGCCATTATGGATCTCTAGTAGAAATATTCGTACTTATTGGCAATATACTGTTGATTTTCTCAAGCTTTTTTTGAGGTCAGTTTTTCATAAGCAAATTTATTCGCAATAGACAGCAACTGGTGGTAATTACTTGATACCAGGTCCTTGAGAGACTCCTTTTGTATTGCACACAGCTGATCACTTCTTGGCGATTGCTCATAATATATTATTCCCTACCAATTCCACCAAAGACTCAGCAAAACTTTCCTGACCTTCAATCCTACCATGACCACCGTTTGCGCCGGCTCACCGTGATTCGTCTACGATAGTTTTCGCTTAACATTGTCGTAAGTGATCCACATTTCATCACAGTCACCATCTGCTTCCGAAATGCTCAGATGACGGTCGGACTTGACGATTTTCATTATTTTATCGACATTCTATCGGCTTCCAGAGCGTGGTTCATCTTTGACATCAAAATTACCGGAACCGAATCGACGAAATCAAAATTGCACGTGATTAGCTATTACAGTGTCAGGGCCATAAACATTATTCACATTTCAGCCGCCTATCTAGTATTTTCGGCTCATTCACGAAAATCTGTATAATCTGGTGTATTTTATATTTGCTAGCGTCCATCTTTGACGCGCGCTCGGACGATGCTGGTGAGCAATTACAAAACTGTCGGAATAGTAGCATGAAATCATGTGCGTGAAGATAAATACGTATTTAAAGACGCAACCCACATTGGGCCACAACACCTCTGTTATCGAGATAACAGTGCTCTGTTAAAATGTTTAAGATTGGAGCACAGCTAAAAATACTACATCTAGTGAAGCATTCTCCACCAACGAAATGTATACCCAGTAATAGGTTTTTGGAAGCGTTTTCAGAATTTGAACCCCACTAGTTTCGGCTAATTTTCACAAATCCGCAATTTCAGATTTTCTATTCCCGCTGTTTGCCAGTAGACGGCACCAGCTGTAAGTGCTAGTGGATCCTGCCATAACCTAAACGTCTCAGGCCAAGCTTAGGCAATGGCAAACGTACCGCCTCGGCACAATAGTGATTTTCTTTTGACGGTCATATTCTTTTAGTTCTGTGAATATGTATGATTTTGTCGCAAATAATCGTCATATGCGGGAAGTATTGATTTTCATCTTTCAATCGAAGAAAACGGCGGCTGAAGCTCATCGAGAGCTTCAAAACGGGAGTAATTCTGCTTTATATGAAATAACGTATCGAGATTGGTTCCATCGCTTTGAAGACGGTGATTTTAATGTTGACGGTCATACGCCTTAAGGAAGACGAAAAACTTTCGAAGACACTGAATTGACGGCATTGCTTGATGGGGATTGGTGTCAAACGCAGGTAGAGCTTGCTTCAGTATTAGTAGCTACCCACCAAGCCATTTCCAAGCGACTGTATGCGTAAGAAATGATTCGAAAGCAAGGAACTTGGGTTCCTTATGAGCTTCAACCCAAGGGTTGAACAACCCTTGGGCCAGTGAACAACTGATTCAGCGACATAAAAGGAAGCGTTTTCTTCATCGTATTGTAACGGGCGATGAAAAATGGATTCATTACAGCAATCAAAAGAAAAGGAAGTCATGGGAGCTGCCCGGTTATGCTTCTACATTGTCGTCTCGACCGAATATTCACGCTGCGAAATTTGTACTCTGTATTTGGTGGGAACAGGTGAATTAATGCGCGCTCTGCGCGAGAAACGCCCGCAATACGCAGAGAGGCATAAAAAAGTAATTCTTTAGCATGACAACAATCGGCCTTACGTGGCCAAGGCCGTTAAAACCTACCTGGAAACTTTGAAATGGGAAGTCTTACCCCATATGCCATATTCTCCAAATATTGCGCTGTCCGATTATCACTTGTTCTGTTCGATGGCACTCATATGACGACATCAAGGAATGGATAGACTCGTTGATAGCCTCAAAAGATGAACCGTAACGGAATTCGAGCCTTGCCAGAAAGATGGAAAAAGGTAGTAGCAAGTTACTTTCAATGAATCATTCGTAGACATGTTTTCATAATGAAGTTGCATTTTTGTAAAACCGAAAAACCCTAATAAAGGGTGCCCCAACAATAACGCAAGATTTAAATGACTGATGCAGCAATTGAATTATTTCTCTGGCTGTATGACATGTGGCGCCGTCTTGTTGAAACCACATACCCCCCACATTCATTTCTTCAATTCTAGACACGAAAAAATTGGTTATCATTTTACGATACCGAACACCATTCACTGTTTGCTCTTGACATGCCTCATTTTCATAAAAAAAAGGTCCAATTATTCCTCCAGCCCAAAATCCACATCACACAGTGACAAATGCGACAATTCTGCCTATTGACGAAGCCATCAAGATGGAAATGGGCCTCGTCACTGAAGATGATTTTATCGGCAAAATCAGCATTTTCATATTGTCTCTCCAATACCCAATTAACGAACTCCCTTCGCTGTTCATGGTCAGCTGGCTCCAGTTTCTGAGACAATTGAACTTTGTATGCATGAAGATGTAAATCTTTCGTCAAAATTCGCTGCATAGTGGATTTGGAGACAACAATTTGCTGAGGTAGGTCGGTGTCGAATTGAGGTGGATGGAGTTTGAGCTCGATCGACCTGGTCGAAGGCGCGTTATTGTCTTTACATCACTAACAGACCCAGTTTTGGCAAATTTATCCATTAATCTTTGACTCTTAATACAGTTGACTCTTTTGGAACATTATTGTGACCTTAAATTGATCGCAATTTGCGAACTGGAGCCGCACAACTTTCACCATTTTGGTAAAACAATTTCACAATGAGAATGCGTTGTTCATTCGTGTAGCGCTCCATTTTTACTGACCTCGTACCTTCTCCTAACAAACAATAACAATTGTTCAAATGTCAAACAATGACATTTCGAATGGCGCCAAATTTAAATCTTGAGTTCTTGTTGGGACACCCTTTATAACAACTCATATTTAGTCTCTGTCTGTGAGAAAGGATTTTTCATTCAAAAATTTGTGTAAACTCTGAATTTAATGTAAATCCGAAGGTGCAATATCCAGGCCTCTAAAGATGTGGCATCAAGTTCTAATATATTTTACCGGGTCTGTAAAAAGGTGCGAGAGGTAGCGCTACTGCAGTGGAAAGTCACGTCTTGGCGATTTCCCAATTCAGGACATTTTTTGTTCAGTGCTTCATCAGGCTTTATAAATTATTGACCATTGATGCAGAACGTGTGGCCTCGTTCCTAGAAAAATGGCAAAAGCAAATCAATCCCCTAAGATTCCATCAAATTAACTACACGACCCTTTTTCTTAGCACAGCTCCGCCTTTGATAAAGTTTGAACGCGATCATTTTGCTAAGACCAGAATCTCTTTCGGTTGACATTGTTGTACATAATATATTTTTCATCCGCAGTGGCGATGCGTTTCAAAATGGGATAATTTTGGTTGAATTAAAGCAAAAAAGGAATTCGCTTTAGCTTATTCAAAATCAAAATAATCGAGCCTTTTGGCTTTGTGTTCGTGCTCATCAATCTGATTTTGGTGATCATTCCAGTGGTTATCTTTTACCGTGGAACTTCCAGAACGGAACTACCTGAATCAATTTTAAAACATGCCTTGAAATGTCAGTTATATAGCGGCATAGCAAATAATTTATTTAACTGGGCTTTCAGATTCTAAATTAAATTACTAAATCTAGATTAAATCTAAATCTAAATCTAAATTACTTTCTGGTCACTAAATAAATGCCATTCATATTTTTCATGCCATAAGGGAATTCAGGGTACCGTTGAAAAGTTCTTTCCATTTCCATTGTCATCTGTAATAAATATGACTAACTCTTTAGTACCAATAAGTCCTTCTTTGACATCACTGGCCCTTAACGGATTTAATCAATCATTATTGCAGATAAATAAATGCTTGCTCAGGTGTATAAATCAAGTACCAACCTCAGGAGGCACCGCTAAATCCGTCTCTTTCACGCATCCGACAAAGTTATGCCCCGAAATAAGGAAGTTTGGCCCCAGTATAAGGAATGTAGTAATCTTCAAAACCGAAAAAAGTGTAATACATTTTTCAATTTTTACCATGCTTTTGAATACAATGATTATTTTACACACCCATAGATTTGTTAATAACTATTTGGAATAATTTTTGATTTAACCCATTAAGGACCGATGACCGCACTTATTCACAGGAACTGCAAAATATACCTTCGTAATACTATACTAAAATTTAATTTACATAAAAAAACATGCTCAGTTTTTGAAATTTCATGAGAGTAAAAAAACTCTCAAAATTTGCACACAATTCTTAGTATCTCAGGCATAAAAATTCAATTTAAAACTGTTTCTATCATATCTGAACCCTCATTGCGCTGCAAGTTGAGACTCGGGCATATTAATTAAAGAAAAATCTGTTTTGAGGTATTTTAGAAATTGTAGATCCGAAGATTCTAACCCCGAACTATTCTAGCAATCATCGTAGGGGATTTTAAGGGTTCACATTTGTAACTTTTTTCGGGGTACTCCAACCTACACTTTATCAACTACTTCATGACTCTTTAAACGCGCTTGCCCGTTTCAGCAGTTAACTTTAAATGTAGCAATGAGTGATTAACAATAGCATGGAAATAAAGTACAACGATAATATTCCATTGTAAACTGAGAAAATTTCAAAGGCATTGTTACACGTACGAGACGACGCTCCACAGAGATTGAAAGAATTTATCTTTTGTGTTCAAATCCTCATTTAACAATTTCACGCGATCCACCACTGCCATCATCATCATCTCCACCGCCGCCAACAGGAGGGTCATAAAAATGGAATAGCAACGGCTGAAGAGGAGGCAGAATGCACCCAAAATCCCATATAATGCAATTGCCGCCGTTGGTGCAGCCGCTGTTTGCTGTGTCTGTCGCTGCTGTTATGCTGCTACCCATAGATTCGCGCACAACGCAGGCAGGCTCTCCTCTAGCTTAGCGAAGAATCGCTTGTTCCATAAACTGTGCGGAAAACTGGTAAAAACCTACATGCAATTCATGAAGTATGAAATACTTTCTTCTTTTCACCAAACTATGGACGGATCCTCTTTACCATTAACATCATAATGAGGCAAACATCAACTTCATCATTATTAGCATCATTATTATCATGATGTTCGTCTGTTCATCATGATTATTATTCTCCTCATTGTCTTCATGATTATCTTTGTGCTTCTTTGTCATGATGAGAGTACATTTATAATGAATTAACACAAAAAGAAATGGCTACAAAATAAAGTTGGTCGGTTGGCGGAACAACTTTAACCAGAAGACCGCTTCTCCTCTGTTCCTCTCCAAACACCAGCAACCTCATACACACCATCCTCAGCGCCGTCGTCATTGTCGTCATTATCGAGAGTTTGTGTTAATAGAAATTGAGTTTATAATGGGAGGAAAATATTTCAATTGGCGTGGAAAGGAAAAGAAAAAACGGAAAATTCTGAAAGAAAAGTTGCCTACGAAACGTTTGTTGGCCGAATGGATGAAACTTGTCTTGGTTGCTTGGTTGCCGGTTAGCCGGATGGTGGATGGGAAGACCCAGAGTTGGAGTTTGTATGGTTTTTGTGCTCGTTCTCTCAATGGTTTAGGTGAAAATTTCTTTAACAATTGTATGGTTGTTGCTGTTGTTTTAAGTATAAACTACAACATTTTCCTGCAACATTGTTAAGTTTCTTGGGGAAAGTACATAAAGATTTAATAATTCTTTGGTATCACAGCAGTCACTAGATACTAGACATCATTATCGAAGCATCTTGTAGTTATTATTTTGTACTCGATATCCTTCAACACTAACAAAGCAAAACTGGTCGAACTGGACTGGTTAATTGGAAACTTGAACTTACTTAATTATAATAGCTGTGCACAATATTTGGATAGAATTTTAGTGTTCAACATAATATTCAAATGTTGAATTCTGACGTACCGAAGTTATCTACGAATTTTGTTGGAATACTTTAAAATATTAATATTAGATTGACTGTACATAAGCAGTAATAGGTATGCGAAATCTATTTTTTCGACCCTTACTGTACTAAAAATGTGTTTATACTGTATTCATGTATCATCATACATGTTTTCAAGTTGATAGCATTTATATACCAGCTCTAGTATTTATATATATGTACATAGATGTTTATTGCAATACATATATTTCAGTGTTTAATTACCATTATAGATGCACTTTCTACAGTGTATTGAATATTATTTTTCAACAAATCTCTATAAATTTCCATTTATCCAATGTGACCCAGCCGGCTTGCTAACAAAATTTCATTGTCTTTCTCTTACCTGAATCCTTAATTATTTCTGTCTCAATACTTAAGAAGGTCGCATTTACATGTCATAGTTCTGGTAGTATTGACTACGCCGGATTGGTTGCCATCTTGTCGTATGTTATTAGATGGTTTATTAAGATATTCATGAGATTATTCAAAACCGAACCAACCATATTGTTATGATCCAAACCGTATGCCGAATTTTTCAAAAAATTTGTTCTGAAATAACCAGTTGGAGAAGTAGAATTTAAAATTCAGGACAACAATCTATGCCCAATCAATCCATGCCCATAGCGACAAAATGATATATATGGTACTGATCGCGATATAATTCAAAATTTTATATATTTTTTTAAATGTTTTATATTTGCTTATGCCACCTTAAAACGTAAATTTTACACATGAATGTGTTATGAAAGAATTTCCCACTTTAGCGACTTACCAGCTGGTTTAATGAGGATTCGAGAGACTTGTCACTTGCTCAAATATTTGACTGAAAAATAGGTTGTATTGGGGCTCGAAGCTACGATCAGATACACGTTGGTCACTTGTCATGTCGCGATCTGTCAACTAACGCCGAAGAAGATGTTTTGACGTTTCGAATTTCAAATACTTAATTCTAAAATATACAATTACCACAATATATTAATACCACCACCATGGAATCGTTTCGTTTGTGATATCCCATACAGTATGTATAGAGTTATTCATTTAGTGATTTCAAAACCGCCGGTCTGGCAAGTCTGTCTGCTGTTAAATACCTGTCATCTGAAGTGTTATTTACGTAGTGAAAGTTTTGCCATTTACGAATATGGATTGTTTAACAACCGAAGAACGCGAAAAAATAGTTAAAACTTACTACAAAAGTGGTGATTCAAACGTGGGCTTTTAATCGAACAAAATTTTCTTCAGCAATGAAGCTGATTTCTCACTTGGTGGTTCCTTCAAAACCAAAAAGCAAAATTGTCGCATAAGTGGCTCAGATAATGAAATAAAAGTTTTATCGAAATCATAGATTTATGTGTTTTTTATTTAAGTTTACTTGAAAATGAAAAATGGATAACCCTGTATATTTCCGATCGTCATAGCACTATAATATATGACAATTTAAACACATCCGTCTGCGCAAGCGAGTCTGGTATATTTCATAGTTCTAGTCCTTGATATAGGAGGCTGACATTTTCCTAAATGTGTATATAGGCAAGTTAAGTACAAAATTTGACAACATCTGCCCAGTAGAGAAACGTTTTCCACAAAAGCGCTGGATCCATTTTCCAAAAAATATGAATTTATCAGAATTTTAGTTTTCTAAAATCTTACTGTTTATCCGCAATTGAGGGCGATATACTCGTATGGTAGTATTATATAGATACTGGAAAGAACCATCCGAACTCATATGTATTTTACGGGCGGTCCCGTGATAATGATTATAAAAAACAAGAAAAAAGTTAATTTTCCCTGGAAAACAGGCTGAGTCTATATGTGTGACGTACGATATGATAGGAGGGTGTATGCACCGCTACTGGCACAAATGGGTGAAATTGGTTCAGCAGGAAGAAAGTAGTCTATATAAGGACTGAATCCAGCTTTCTCAGCTTCCCTACAATCATATTTTTTTACTTAAAACATATGTGTATGCGGTAGTAGTTTGCAAACAGTGAGAAAAACACATTCCAAGTAATATAATTTTGTAAAGGACCGCTCTATTTGTGGGAGGGGCTGTTTGTTTAAAACACCCATTTTCACTGGTGAAATGGACTATGTCAATCTATATATATAAAAATGAATCGTGGTTTGTTCCGATGCTTAAAACTCCAGAACGGCTGGACCGCTTTGCATAAATTTTTGTATATGCGTCTGGGTGGTGCCCGGGATGGTTTAGATTTACAATTCGGTCCAATTGGACAAAGGGGCGTGGTACCTCCCATACAAATAAAAAATTAAAAATCAATTATTTCTGCTCCTGCTTACGGTATTTGAACAAAATTTGGTGCGTAGGTTTGGTGTACATATCTTAAGTGCTGCTGCAAATATGGGCGAGATTGGACAATGGGGAGTGGTACCTCCTATACAAACCACAAATTAAAAAGCAATTATTTCTGCTCCTGCTAATGAAACATTCCAATAAAAATAAAATTTGAAGGCAAAGCAACGTTTGCCGGGTCGGCTAGTGTATTATAAATTACCATTTCCCACATACCCTCTCATCTGAATATCTCAAGAAGAAGTATATAATATGTCATTATTTGAGGAACATGTATGCGTTGACTTATACTGTTAATTAGCAGGTGACACTAAATAACACTAAAATGTACTTCTAATCTATTTGAGCCAAAAATATCTAAACTTTTGGCAAATAATACTATTTCCATTATTTCCAGAAATGATGAACGTTATTAAAGAAATTTAAGTTTTAATACATTGAACGTTATTAATAAATATATCATGAAAAATGACTAAGACACAAATATAAATAAAGGAAATTTCTAATTTGAAATCTGATTAGGGTTCATATCTAACACAATCCAAGAATATGGATAACATTTAGTCAAATGGGTGACGCCGTAGGGGACAACAAAACATATTTTTGGAAGGCCTATTTACGATAACATGAATCGAATGTTAGACAAGCGCTTGTGTCTGCCAACTAACTGAGCCATACGCTTAAAATAGCATCAAATTCTAATGAAAACTGTGGCTTGCGTAAGTGATATATATGTACAAGCCTGCACGAACTATTAGTTATGGAGGTTATATCAAAATATGAACCTATAGGGTGGCGCACCAATTGCACTACAATAGGAAATTCAAACAAATTTTTGCTAATCAATGTATTTTATTTATTTATTTTGTTATTGTATAGAAAATCCAATTTTATTTTACACAACTAATTGGTTTTGAAGATGATAGACCGTAAATGGCCTCCATGCTCGTTCACGCATATGTGACACCTGATCAGAAAATTGTACACCTCTTGCTTGGCATAACCACAGAAAAAAGTCTGGTGCAACCAGGTCAGGTGACGTTGGCGGCCAAAGAAGAGTGGAGTTTTTGTTTCGGAATTTTCTGGCTATGTATGAGCTGCTCCATCGTGCTGGAACCAAATTCTGTTGAAACGGATACATCTTCGGCGCAGTTCTGGGTAAAAAACTCACCATCTTCAAAATTTTTAAGTAATGGTTGCCATTGACAATTAACAGAGCGCCACCTTGTGTATCGCCCTTTATCAATTTCTTCGTTGAGGCGGCCACCTCGATGTGTATCGAGTAGGCCCCGTTCATTTATTGCATTTATTTATTAAAAAAATCGTAAAAAATCGCACCTACCTTTAAATTACAAATCAATAGTCTATACAAATGGATTAAGGTGATTTTTAGAATTGAATTCGTAATAAAAAATTTATATGGAAAATATTTAGAAAATTGGGAAAAATATAAACATTCTACTGGAGCAGGTGTTGATCCTTGGTACCTCTTTCAGATGCGTTTCATTATTGTGAGGTAACTGTGCAGCTACGTAATTGCCCGTTCGTCTCGTATTATGGGCAGTTTCTTCTATCCCATTGTGCCATTTCCAACCTGCAACTTTCTTTTTGTGAAACGCATGATTTCTCTTACTCATATTTTGTATAAAAATCCATAAGCAATTAATAATTTCAAGAAACTTTGGCCATATTTACTATTGTACGAGGGGTGGCAAATTCAGCAATTTTTGTAAATTTTGTTTTAAACCTTGTAGTATTTTATTCAATTGTATGAAGTACTTTATTATTTTTTGTTACTTTAAGTTCTGCTTAAGAAATATTATTGACATTATCCAGTAAATAAAGTTTAAAGTCATGAAGCCGCAAATCAGTTCCTACTCATAAAATCTAAAGAAATGCAAATGTCTTCAAAATAGTTTAACATATGGATTACAAATCACCAATTCTATTAAATTCAAGCAATGAGAATTAAGACTACCACATACTTGCAGTTTGTTTAAAAAAGTTTAAATTTCATGTCCAGTATTCGCGTAGTAGAACGTACACCAATAACTGAGTTGTTGACAGGGAAACTTTACGTACATAGATGTAATTACACACACCTACAAATGTCTGAATCTGAACTTGTCTACTTAGATATTTTTACAAATGACAGTATTGTTACATCTCTGCTGCTCACATGTAATATATAGATGGAATGATAGAACCACATTATGCCCGTTGTATCCGCTTTAGAAGGCTGACTGACTGACTACAATGGAACTGATAAAGTTGATTTTTACTTCTTTCTCTTTTGATGTTGTTGTTCTTTTTCCTCCATTGTGTGCTTGATACCAACATCATACGATCTGTCCTTCCTGTGTATGTGTCGTCCTGTCTATCATACCACAACTGTGGTGTGTGGATGTACTTATGACGCGTGTCTATTTCTGTTAGTATTGAGGACACTTGATGTACGTATCCTTGTCAGCCAGATTCCTAATAATTGTTTGTGCGTTTGTTCGTTTTTACATCGAGCATTTAAAAGTTCTCTTCTATGTCGCCAGTACTTTTTCTGTTTAATGTTGTGCCCCTTTTTGTTGCCCATCAAAACCATCGTCATCATTATAATCAGCATCATCATCATCCTTATCAAATAGAGTTAAAACCGTGGCGTTCATTGCTGTCTTGTTAAATGGGAAATAGATCAGTTTCTAATTAAATCCCATTTTAGCTTTCGTTATGAGTTGTAGAGAAGTTTATTCTTTTTATCAATTTGAAAAAGGATTGTTAAGGAAATATACAAGTGCACACATCTACATCGAGAAATTATAAAAGCATACATACAAACAGTTGGGATCCGACGACATTTACACAGATGTACTACTTCCCATGTGCGTGCATGTGACCCCAGTATGTGTATTACTTAAATTCAATATGATCATTATTTGTTTCATTGTGTTTGTTAACCAACTTTTCATATGTTGTTTGTTCGATAGGAAACTTAATTATGTGTGACCATTGGCAGCAGCAACACTCTTTCCTATTCACATCCATAATCGCATGTGGGGTTTCAAAGTGTATTCTGTATTCCAGAAATGAGCACGAAGTGTAAAACTGAAATGTCTCAGTAATTTGCTTCTTAATCACACCCCAGTATACAGTTGCCGTAATGTACGGTGGATACAATCATACTCGTATTTATCATACTTTTGAGTCACGCGAAGCGGTCTTGATTGGTTGTTTTAAATATGTCAAAATTTAATTTTGTTTTTAACAACCAAGCAAGTATTTCGATGGCCACTCTATTTAAGTGTGAAAAATTTGGCTACATAGAATGTAATTAAGCTTCGCCCACTCCTCCTTAATAAGAATTATGAGGGTGATTTCAAAACTAGGCGACCTGAGGTATTTTGATGAAAAATGACAACCTCGTAAAACATATGTCTCTAGTTTCAAGGCGGCACGTTATTTAGTATTTTTATTTGAGCCACAAAAAGTAAAAGATCTCATGAAAAAAGTGGTTTACCGTTATGTAATTAAATATTTGCATTTGAACGGGGTCTCACTCCAACCAATTTCAAGGCCGATCTAAATTTTACTTAGCGGGAGTCTGCGCCTTCGTTTACGACTATAAAATATTGGGTAGCAGAGTTTAGACGAGGCCGTACGAGCTGCTAAGACGACCAATTGAGGTGTTCACGCCAGACATTGTTAAGAAAATCCACAAAATGATATTGGATGATCGGCAGCTGAAGGTGCGCGAGCCAGCTAAAATGATAGGGATTTCAAAAAGTGCTGTATATCGTATATTGACCGAAGATCTGAAGAAGAGAAAGCTGTGCGCAAGATGGATACCGCGCTTGCCTCCAATAGAGCAAAAATAGTTCTTACTATAAACATGGTATAGAAGCTATTAAATATCGCTGGAAAAAGTGTATCAAGCTAAAAGGAGATTATGTTGAAAAATACAGAAAATGTTTCTCAAAATTTTTGTGCCTTGCTTGTTAGATCGGCTAGTTTAACAATGATTCTGATCGTAAGCTTTGAGAGCCTTTTACTAGATTAGACTTGGTTCGAGGTGTTCATTAACCAACTTCGAGGTGACCGCCTCTTAAAGATGGATTTGTTCCTTGCATTGGGGCTCGAATCCACAATCATATGTACATACATTAATCGCGTGTTCTAACCATTGTGAAAAGCCGCCAGCCTATCTTTTACAACTAAGAGAAAAGATAACATGGGTCTATTTTAATAGTCTGCATGAGTAATTTTTTATATATGGGAATCAATGTATGAAAATCATTGATCGCGCATAATTTTTCTTCCTGGATGGGTTTCTAAAATGAAGTTACTTGTTTGAGACGATGTATGACGCAGGTTGCCAAGGTGAACAATGATATCCCATCTCCCGTTTCTTTTCTTCAATTCGCCGAAAACTTTTTTTCTTTCTTTTTTTTTTTTAACAGACCTTTCAGTGCTTCTCAGCCGCAGTATTGATATGTCCTTTGTTCGAATAATATTCACAATTTGCTTCATCAGGTTTTGGTTATAACAGTGGGAGACAAATGCGATGATCCATTCACTAATAGTTCTTTTTAGCTCATGTAATTGTACTCTTTTATTTGAAGCACGGCGATCATTTTCTTGAGCATTCCCAAACGTACAATACAACATGAAATATTTTCGAATTGTGCTGTATTTAAGAGAAAAGAGAGATATGAACCTAAGAATGTTAATCTGTTTAGGAGGCACCAAAAACGGTTAACCGGTCGATTTTTCTACCTTTTCCCATAATACGATACATAGACGAATATTTAAGTTACTGCAAGAATTACAAAGGAGATATTAAATTCCCATAGATCAATACTGGAAGATTGGGGTTAAATCCGTTTTTACAGTAATCTTTTTTTCGGATTTCACTACCCAGTACATCCTCGTATTAATAAATCTCGTTCACTAGAATCTGTTATTTTGAAATTACAGAGAAAAAGATTGGATTTAGAATAATCGGATAATTTGTTTGTGGTGTACCAGAATGGGAATGACATTGCAGTACACTTTCGTTCTTAGGCTCAATTTTCTTAAATATCAGTTGCCAAATTTGACTAAATTCTTTACTATTACACAAATTTAGATTACTACAGCCCACTAATTAGAAATCAAAGAAGAAAGATTGAATTTCAGGTAATCGATCATTTGCATAGAAAGTACTGGAAGGGGGGCTTAGTAGACCGATATTTTGCCAAGAATTATGGAGCAATACGATGAACAAAAGGTTAGAAGGCTGCGAATTAGGATTTATGGAAATCCAATGAACTTCGGAATATCGATCAATTTGTATGGAAGGGTCGTGTGTCGGTATTATTATGCATTTATAATTTATCCAGCTAAAATATTAGGTTCTGACAAATTTGAAGAGGTCTCACAAAGATCTATGGCAGCTGTCATGTCTACCAGCCAACCAGTCTGCCAAACAGATAGACAAAGCTCGTTCGACTGAAACACATTTGGTCAAAGGATACTCAGTATTTTAAAAGACTCATGCTGTTTGTTACTTCTTTGACTGCATTAAATAATATGTATCTTCATCCCTTTGAGTGAAACTATTCAAAGGGGAATCCCTTAAAATGTTAATATAATTCTTGTGAAGTAGAAAGAAGTAGTCCATTGCAATTTTGATGCTTGACTTTTATATCCACCATCCTAGCATAGTGTGATGCACACATTTTGTCATTCCGTTTATAACATTTACCATGGGAAATGAACATTTTACCATTTATTCGCTAACTGAAAATACTATATTGTGGTACATAACGTGTGCTGGGAGTGGTTATTGAAAGAAATCTATTTTTGATGGAAAATAGCTGAGAGGACGTTTCTGACATACAAACTTATCTAGCTTTGAATCGGTACAACATCCTCTACATATATACTATGAGCCGCAGGTGACAGAATGAGGCCAAATCGCCGAGGAATAAAGGGGTGTAATGATCAGTTAATCATAGTATTATAATTAACCAAGCAATAAGAAACAGGAAGAATATATATGCAGCATTCATCAACTATCAGAAGGCGTATGACAGTATACCTCACACGTGGATAACCGAAACTCTGAAAATATGCAAAATAAACCCACGGATCATCACATGTCTCCACATGACCATGGAAAAATGGAAAACAAAACTGTATATTCATATCAATGATAAGGACATCACAACCAGACCAATCAAAATAAAAAAGGGCAGGGAGATTCTCTTAGCCCGTTATTGCTCTGCTTAGCAGTAGACCCACTGTCCATGCTATTGGACCAAAGCAGATACGGATATCAACTTAAGTCCTCCGGAAATATATTAATATCGCATAGTCTGTATATGGATGATTTGAAGATATGTGCAAATACGAAGGATAAACTGAGAAAACAGCTCAGGATGGTGGATACCTTTTCGTCGGACATAAACATGCACTTCTTGATCGATAAGTGCAAAATTCAGAATATTAAAAAGGGTAAACTCTACATCCGAAGACTACACGACAGCTGAAGGAGACATGATAAAAGCCCTGGAATCGAATGAAACATATAAATATCCTGGAATGCAACAATCCATCCGCATTCAACATGGTAAGCAGAAGAATCTGCAAAATGTCACTTAACGGTAAAAATCTGGTTAAATCGATTAATACGTTCGCTATACCATTACTGTCATATACATTTGGAATTATTGTTTGGTCAGATACGGATTTAAACACCCTTGATGCCAAAATACGAACGACAATGACAAAATATAAATACCACCACCCACAGGCTTCTATAGAAAGGGTAAATATACCGCGCAAACTGACCCCCATTCTTGCACAAGAAGCAGGTCGAAAATCTTCGGAATTACTTTAGGGAAAAGGCGGACACTTCACCTTTATATACAGCAGTAACAGCAGCAGACGAACATCTAACACCCTTAAATGAAGTCGGTGTCACTGTAGTAACGGACTTAAGGAAAAGCGGGAAAGCCAAATGCATTCACGGGAAATACCCGAATATCCTATGCCACGACCACATAGATACAGACAATACACACAATTGGCTAAAATATGGACAGCTATGTATATCCTGAGACAGGATAACACACACGTAACTACGCCAAATATATCATTAAAGACTCAAAAATTACGGATGATAAATGCAGAAGATGTGGTAGTGCATCCGAAACGATAGCACACATACTTAACGGTTGCACCCCTCTTGCAGTAACCCGATATAAGGAAAGGCATGACCTAATGGGGAAAATCTTTAACCTTAGTCTCTTGAAACACTTGGGCATAAACGAAGCCACTGCACCATATTATACAAGTGACAATGAACACAAAGATGGGAAAGTACCAACGATTAGGACAATACTTAAAGATGGCAAGAAACTTGCACAACCTGAAAATACAAGCGGTTATAATAAGTAGCACGGGAACAGTCCCTAAAAACACGACGAATGTGGTGAAAGACTGTGGATTAAATGAAAGAACTATAACTCAAATACAAAAGACAGTTCTTATAAAAACATCATGAATAATGAGGGAGATCTTAGGATAAGAACGGATGTAAAACTTGGATTACATCCCATCACAGCAAATGCCTTGGTCATTGACCCGGTTTTGTGAATTCCAGCAAAAGCTGAGAATGTAACAATTCTATAATAATAATAATATTATTATTATTATTCCCACGCCTCTTTCCCCCGTGCAAGTGCCCAGATAGTCCCAACTCACTCACATGCTGAGATACGGAATTCACCACTATTCCAGTGCTTGAGATCACTATTGGTATAATCTCCACCCGTCGCAGATGGTCCCGTTGTTTAATCTCAAACGCCAGATCCGTATATTTGGAAATTTTCTCCGCAATTGTGCGATTAACATTTTCGGAAAGTGGCACTGCGACGTCAAAAAGATACGCCACCTTTCCGCGCTTGTTTATCCAAATGATATCCGGTCTATTGGCGATAACAATCCTATCCATTGAAATTGTACGATCCCAGTACAATTTATATTCTGTACTCAACAGAACCTCCTCAGGGTGATATATATAATGAGGAACCCTTTCCTCCACAAAACCACTTCTAATTGCAAGAATTTGATGAATTACTCTTGCCACATTGTTATGCCTCCTTAGATATGCAGTACTGGCCATTACGGAGCAGCCATTAATTACATGGTCTGTAGTTTCCGGAGCCTGGCCACATCTTCGGCATCTGTTATCAACGTCCTCATGTAGAATAACTCGTCGATAATGTCTAGAGTGGATTATTCCATCCTGTATTGCCATTAAGAAAGCCTCTGTTTCTGGAAACAGTTGCCCATACTGAAAACAGATTGTAGACGCATTTCTGTCCACATTGTCCTTTTCCAATTGGTGTGGAAATCTGCCATGTATAGCCTTGCGTTTCCATTGCTCCACAATATCGGCATCACTACTTATACTCTCTAGAGGATTGTATTGCGGTGTAGAAAGTTTGAGCGGTGTGTGGTTTTCGTCCAAATTAACCAAAACAGAATATCGTTCGATCTCCGCTGCATTCATATAAAAGAATTCCCGCAGTTTGTGGACCTGATTAAAATGTTGATTTTTGATATTCATTATCCCCTGTCCACCCAACCTTCGCGGCAACATTACCCTTTCAACAGCAGCCTGGGGATGATGCTGTCCAAAACTTGTCAGGATTGTTCGGATTTTCCTTTGCAGGGAATCTAAATCTGTATCACAACACACTATCACTCCAAATGAGTGCAATAAGATTGGGATGGCATAGGTATTGATAGCCTTAATCATGTTCCTAGCATTCAATTTGGTTCTACATAGTCTCCGTATTCTAACTTCACACTGCGTTCTCAAGCTGTCCCTTATTACTGCGTGATGTATTCCTCTCATTTCCTCCACACCTAAGTATTTGTAAGACTGATCGGAATCCAGCATCTGAATTACGCCCTCATTCAGTGAAAATCCGTCTGAATGTATTACCTGGCCTCTTACCATCTCTATTGACTTACATTTATCGAACCCAAATTGCATGGAAATATCATTGCTAAACTTTTCCACAATATCCAGTAGGTTCGATAGGTGGTACCTTGACCGTGCGAACAACTTCAAATCATCCATATACAATAGATGGGTGATTGCAGACTGTCTTTGTTGGTGCTTTATTCGATATCCATTAGGGGAGTTATTCAATGCTCTGCTGAGAGGTGTTAGACTCAGACAAAACCACAGCGGGCTGAATGCATCTCCCTGGAAAATTCCCCTATTTATACGAATTTCACGAGTACAAATGCCATTAAGGATAATATGCGTCCTCCATGAAGGCATTGTTCTTTCAAAAAATGCAACTATTCTCCGGTCCACTCCGTTATTCTCCAGAGTTCGTATCAAATAAGTATGGGGTACACTATCAAAGGCCTTCTTGTAATCAATGTACGCCACACTTAAATTTCTTTGATGACAAATCGAATTTCTTGTTACAATTGCATCTATTGTGACCAACTCCTTGCAACATCTAGAGTTCTTAGCACATCCTCTTTGCTCCAATGGTAACAAGTTATTCTCAGCACAATGGCTGTAGATTTTCTCCGATATTATTTCGGTGAGCAATTTATACATAGTTGGTAAGCAGGTAATAGGACGGTAGTTCCGAGGGTCCGTAGTATCACCAATCTTATATAAAAGGAACGTTTTTCCCATTGTAAGAAAACTTGGCATTGGCGTTCCCCCATTTAAGAATTCATTCATTAATTGATACCAAACGTGGATGAACACATGTAAAATGCTTCAACCAGAAGTTCTGAATACCATCTACTTCTGGCGCCTTCCAATTCTTAGCCTTACGTAATGCTGCGCCTAGATCGGATTCCGAGATTGTACTACCTCGCATTTCTTTCGTGTGCATTGATTCTGTCCATATTGGATTTTCGTGGAAAGTTGCAGGTGTTTCCCATAATCCGCCCCAGAATTGTTATATTTCCGATTGAACAGGTGTCTGAGGGATTCCCAACTCTACACTGTTTCTTTTCTCCAGCTCACGATAGAATTTCCGCTGGTTAAATACGAAGAGAGTGTTATCTATTCTCCTTTTCCTGCTTGTGAGGACCTTTTCAATCTGCTATTGACAGCCTGTAGAATCTGAGTGCGACGGTCGATAATATCATCTAGCATACCAGATGTAATCGTCCCAATATTCTCAGATCCTATAATACGTCTTACCACTCGAATCAGGTGCTGTGAACGAATCCCCCGTTGGTATTGGGTGGGCCTTCCAATTTCAGCTCTCAATTTAGATTTTTTCCCTTCCAGACGTCTTTGCCATGCCGGCTTGCTTCCCCCTTGGGTTGCCATTAGCATCCGATCTGATACTTACACCTCACATTTTGGAAACAGTCACGGCGGCACAGTATATTGCACTGTGAACATCTTCGAAGGTTGGATGTTCCCCAAGGAGCGTACTTAAGATGCTATTTAAGTACTCCAAGCTTTTACCAACCTTCTTATTGTACCGGATCTTAGGTATTTGTGGTCTACAAAGCGGGTCCAACGTTCCATATTCCAGCTTACTTTCCTCAAAGGTTTCCACAACAGTTTGAAAATGAACCTCATCCCAAAGGGTTGGGGATTATCTTGATTCAATCTCCCGGTCATCGTTGTTTTCCAACTGTAGATAAATTTCTCTCCGGGTCCCCAACGATTCTCTATTTTGGTCAACTTGAACGCCATCAGTATTAGAAGTCGAATCCAACCCTATGTTATCCCCATTGTCCACTGATAATCTCGGCAAGCTCACACGGTTAGACGACCTTATATTCTCCTGAATTGCCCTTAGTATTTCCGACATTTCAACCTGAGATATCATACGGTTGATCATGATAGCCCTGACCCTGGAGGCTATATTCTGTTCGTTAAGACGGTTTCGTAAATGTGAATACTGTGTAACAAAGTACATATACTGTCTGTTACGATAACCTAGCATGTTAGTGCCACATCTAGTGGCTTTGTAATGGCAGCGCATAACGTCCTTATTCATTTCATTAGTCCGTCGTATGCGCTGTCTGGGTAAGTCCGCTCTTGTGGTCGAAGACAAAGAATTCCTCGAAACAGTCGGAGCAGGTTCGGGTTACGTCCTGTCGTTATGAATCTGCAGACTACGGTTTGTTCGGGTTGTCCCGGTGGGCAACGTCTGCATAATTGCACCACCACTACCGGCTCGCATGCTGCTCCCTCCAGCGGTAGCTCCAGAGTTCGCCCGGGCGCCCCCGGTTGACGACATTATTATTATTATTATTATTCCCATGCCTCTATCCCCCCCAGATACCGCGCGAGCTGGGGTCCATTTATAGCTGAACATGACGGTGGACTCGGCCACAAGTCACTTCAGCACTGTTGTGTCCATTATTAATATTTATAATTTTTTTTTTTCCCCCGTCACATTCTCGTCACATCTTGTCACATTTCATCATTATTCACATTCACACATTACCCCAGGAATGTTCTCATTATCCTGCATGTATCAAGCACAACCGATTTACACATCTCGTGCAAGTGCCCAGATAGTCCCAACTCACTCACATGCTGAGATACGGAATTCACCACTATTTTAGTGCTTGAGATCACTATCGGTATAATCTCCACCCGTCGCACCCGTCCCGTTGTTTAATCTCAAACGCCAGATCCGTATATTTGGAAATTTTCTCCGCACTGTGGCACTGCGACATCAAAAAGATACGCCACCTTTCCGCGCTTGTTTATCCAAACGATATCCGGTCTATTGGCGATAACAGTCCTACCCGTTGAAATTGTAGGATCCCAGTACAATTTATATTCCGTACTCAACAGAACCTCCACAAAACCATTTCTAATTGCAAGAATTTGATGAATTACTCTTGCCACATTGTTATGTCTCCTTAGATATGCAGTATTGGCCTTTACGGCATCTGTTATCAACGTCCTCATGTAGAATAATAATAATAATAATAATAATAATTATTATTATTATTTATTATTATTATTATTATTATTTATATTATTATATTAGTATTGAGCATCCATTTATGATATGGTCTGTGGTTTCAGGAGTCTGACCACACCTACGGCACCTATTATTAATATTCTCGTGTAGAAAAACTCTTCGAAAATGTCTAGAGTGGATTACGCCATCCTGTATGGCCATTAGAAATGCTTCCGTTTCCGGGAACAATTGGCCATACTGAAAACATATTGTATACAAATTTTTATCCACATTATTCATATTCAGTTGGTGTGGAAATCTACCATGTATGGCCTTGCGTTTCAATTTTTCTACAATATCGGCATCACAACTCACAAATTCTAGAGGATCGAACTGCGGCGTTGAGAGTTTTCGTGGCGTGTAATTTTCATCTAAATTCACCAGAATGGATATTGCTCACTTTCCAATGCCTTCGCATAAAAGAATTCTCTAAGCTTCTGGATCTGGTTATAATATTGGTTCTTCAAATTTATTATACCCTGTCCACCCAACTTTCGTGGCAACATTACTCTCTCAACAGCAGCCTGAGGATGGTGCTGTCCAAATCTTGTCATCGTTGTTCGTACTTTCCTCTGTGCTGAATCCAATTCCGTATCACTCCATACTATAATTCCTAAAGAGTATGTTAATACTGGAATGGCGTAGGTATTAATTGCCCGGATCATATGCTTACCATTTAATTTGGTGCTGCACAGCTTTTTCATTCTAATCTCGCATTGCACCTTTAATGCATCTCTTATAAGTGTGTGGTGTATACCTCTCATTTCATCCACTCCCAAGTATCTGTAGGATTGATCAGAACGTAACATTTGTATTACGCCCTCGTTCAGCGTAAATCCTTCAGAATGCACTACCTGACCTCTTACCATCTCGACAGACTTGCACTTTTCGAATCCAAATCGCATGCATATATCACTACTAAATCTCTCCACTATATCTAGTAAGTTCGAGAGGTGATATCTTGACCGTGCAAACAATTTCAAATCATCCATGTATAGTAAATGGGTGATTGCAGTCTGTCTTTGTTGGTGGCCAATACGATATCCATTAGGTGACTCATTCAACGCTTTACTGAGAGGTCCTAGAGCCAGGCAAAACCACAATGGACTGAAGGAGTCACCTTGAAAAATACCCCTATTTACCCGAATTTCTCTGGTGCAGATGTCATTAAGGATTATTTGCGTTCTCCACATAGGCATTATCCTTTCAAAAAATGCAATTATGTTCCGGCTCACTCCATTAACCCTAAGTGTTCGTAGTAGGTACACATGGGGTACGCTATCAAATGCCTTCTCATAATCAATATACGCGACACTTAGATTTCGTTGATGGCAAACTGAATTCCTTGTTATAATTGCATCTATTGAAATCACCTCTTTGCATCCTCGTGAGTTTCTTGCACATCCCCTTTGCTCCGGTGGTATCAAATTGTTTTCAACACAATGATTGTAAATTTTCTCCGACACCATCCCTGTTAGCAACTTGTAGATAGTCGGTAAACACGTAATTGGTCGATAGTTCTGGGGATCTTTAGTATCACCACTTTTGTACAAAAGAAACGTTCTTCTCATTGTAAGAAAAGGTGGCATTGTGGTTTCTCCATTCAAGAATTCATTCAGAAGTGATACTAAATATGGGTGGATACTTGTGAGACGTTTTAACCAACAATTTTGGATACCATCTACTCCTGGCGCCTTCCAATTTTTGGCCTTGCTCAATGCTGCCTTCAAATCAGATTCCGTCATTGTACTGTCCTGCATTTCATCCGTGCCCATTGAATCAGTCCATATTGGATTTTCGTGATATGTTGCAGCTGTTTCCCATAATCCTCCCCAGAATAGCTCTATTTCCGATCGATCTGGGATCGTGGTCTGATGGTTCCCCAATCCTATATTCTCTTCTCTCTCCAGATCGCGGTAAAATTTCTGTTGGTTTACTACAAACAGCGTATTATCTATCCTCCTTTTTCTGCTTACCAAATATCTTCTTAATCTGCTGCTAACAGCCTGTACGATCTGAGTGCGACGATCGATAATATCACTTAAGGTTCTAGGTGTTAGCATTTCCATATTCTCAGGCCCCAGAATCTGCCTTACTCTTCGGATCAGTTGTTGTGAACGGATTCCTCGTTGATATTGGGTAAGTCTACCAATTTCAGCTCGCAATCTGGATTTTTTCCCCTCCAGACGTCTTTGCCAAAGCGGTTTATTATCCCCCCTTCGACTACCACTCACATCCGTTCCAATCCGTACACCACACATTTTGCATACCGTCATGGCGGCACAATATAGTACACTGTGAACACATTCAAAAGTAGGGTGTTCCCCAAGGATCATATTTATTATACCATTTAAGTACTCCAAATTCTTCTCAACTTTTCTGTTAAGCCGGATTTTGGGAATTTGTTGTCTATAAAGCGGATCCAACATTCCATATTCCAGGCGGGTCTTTTCAAATTCATCCAAGACAGTCTGAAAATGAACATCTTCTCGAGGACTCAACGATGTGCCCGGTCCAATTACCCGATCATCTTCATCCTCTGATCGTACGTGACCTTCTCCCCCCTGTATATCCAACGATCCCCTAATTCGGTTGATTTGAACTCCGTTGGTACCAGAAGTTGGATCTAAGACCACATTGTCCCCGTTGTTCGCCGATGACCCCGACAAGCTTAGACGGTTAAATGACCTTATTTCGTTCTGCACCTCCCTTGATATTTCCGTCATTTCAACCTGAGATATCATTCGGTTGGTTATAATAGCCCTCACTCTGGAGGCTATATTCTGTTCATTCACACGGTTTTGTAAATGTGAATTCTGTAAAAGTGAAGTAAAATATAAATATTGTCGGTTACGGTATCCGATCATATTTGTACCACATCTAGTGGCTTTGTAGTGGCAGCGCATAACGTCCTTATTCATTTCGTTAGTCCATCGTATGCGCTGCCTAGGTAGGCCTGCTCTTGTGGTCGAAGACGTAGAATTCCTCGAAACAGTCGGAGCAGGTTCGGGCGACGTCCTGTCGTTGTGAGTCTGCAGACTACGGTTTGTTCGGGTTGTCCCGGTGGGCAACGTTTGCATAATTGCACCACCACTACCGGCTCGCATGCTGCTCCCTCCAGCGGTAGCTCCAGAGTTCGCCCGGGCGCCCCCGGTTGGCGACAGTTGTATAGTTCTATTTCTCAATACTCGCTCCATTTATTGGGTTGGTTTACAGTTTTCCTTCTGTTTTGGATTGCTCTTAGTTTCATTGCTCATCTTGGGCTTTACCGGCATGGGTGTCCCTGACGATACTTACAGTATCACCGGTATCGCCCCAAGAATCATTGCAATTACTTATGGGAACATATGTTTTAAGTTTCAAGGCACCACGTTGTTTAGTATTTTTATTTGAGCCATCAAAAGTAAGCGGCCTCAGTGAAATTATAAACATGTGTAATTCAATATTTCCATTTAAAGAGGCTCAGTCCGACCAATATTAAAGCCGAGCTGGATTCTACTCTAGGCTAAATGAAGAATCGAGCTAAATGAAGAAATAATAATAATAATAATAAATAAAGGAGCTGAAAAATAAAGAGCATTTTTCCCAACTTTTTTGTGTCTTCTTTATTAGGTCGGCTAGTTTTGGGACTGCCCTCGAAACAACCGGAATGGAGCCGCATATTCGACTAGATAGTAAAATCCTCTGATCAATATTGCTAATTATGACAAAAATTTGTTCTTTTACATCAGGTCTCTGCAACTGAAAACTTCCAACTAGCTTTAATAATTAATTTAATGTAATAATTCTCCCTTAAATTACAAAGGAAATTCTGGTATTTCTTTTTTTACCTCAAACAAACCAAATTATTGCAAACTGGGATAAATCTAAATTTAGCCTAAAATCCGGGGAAAATGGGAAAAGGCACCATTCGTCTTGATGTCTGCCTTTGGGCATATATAGGCAATGTGACAAATATTCGATACTGTACGAGTACAGTGATGGTTCCTGCCCAGATTCACAGGGGAGGCGGTCGGCAGTCAAATTGCGCTTCTTCGTACATCCACTTGCGGCGAATAAGATACACTTTAATCGTATCACAAACAAATTTGCTTGTGATGGTTGTAAATGTCTAAATAGCTAAAAATAACTATTTCGTTCCTCGAGAATTTACCTAAAATCAAACTGAAATATGGACAGCTATGTAAGTGCACGTTGTCGTCCCAAGTATTGGGACAACAGTGGCGTAGTCAAGTTGTTACCCATTTTTTGGATTATAGATTTACGCCAGCACAGTACGACCCTGCGGACGCATTCTGTGACACTTTCTTAAATTTTTCTTGGTCTTGTTTGTGATTGTATGTGACAAAAGTATGTGGACGATGCCATCGTCGCACGCATCGAGATACAATTAGAAATGAAATGTTCGCTTACAGATACAAATTATTTGATTCGCAAAACTTGGCGCTCATTCAAAGTTGTGTAAATATCTTTACATCAGCAACATTGAGGACTGAACAAATAATCTTGATCGAAATCAACTAATACGAAACTCGTTGTTGTCCACATCGAAAAGCCCCCCTACATGATGATTATGGACCGCACTGCTAAAAATTGGTTGCAAACGCAACAAGCAAGAGATCCAAGTGATTGCCGGAAACTGTAGTTGGTTGCAATTGTCGTGGTCAAAAATGAGTGATGAACCAGTAGAGGAATAGGCTTAATCAATTATCAAATGAAACGGAATTGATCATCCTATCTATTAGCCACGATATGAAAGGAAAAAATTATGAAGATGTTAAATTTTACAATATTGTCGTTGTAATGCAATTGGGTTATTCATGTACTGCATCAGTCACTAATTTTGTCGCAATAATGTGGCACGCGGCCATAGTAACGAAAACTTGAGATTCAATTCTTAATATTGAATATTGATGTTTAAAGCTTAAAAATGAGCTGTATTCACACAATGGTCTACTCAAAAATTTATCTCTCTCACATAACTTTGAAATATGCCTCAAACGTCTTGAAAGTTATGTATTGCGCTGTATTGGTGAGCTATAATATTTATATACAGGCGGAATTTTGTTCTCCCCTGGGGGATGACAACTCTTTTGTACTTTTATATCCTCCATGTATGTATGGGAGAATACCAGGACTACCATTCTCTTTGTAACAACAACAACGGCATCTGAGAATCCTTATAGCTTATACGAGGATACGCACTGATATCATTGGCCTTTCGATGGCAACTGTAAACCTTACTTTAACGTGGAAACCTAAGCTCAGACAAAACCTGAGGCTATCAAAGATTTCACGCAGCGTCTGAGAAATAGGAAACTGCAAAGGAAGACACGGGAATCAATATCGATTTGAACATGTTGGTCCGCCCTTACGGCTATTAAAAAAAAATCGGTCCCGACCGATTCAACCTAATTTTTTTTTAATAGCCGCAAGGGCAGACGGACATGGTCACATCGACATAGAAAATAGAAATTTGTCGTATTATTTTTCCGTTACTCTATCTTTTATTTATTGCTGAAATATTACATACGGTGGCAGTAATATTCAGTTTAGAAAAAGAGCCATCACAACTCTTATATGGCCTTGGTTATAGAAAAATATTGAATTTTCAGTGGAGTAAGGAATTAAGTCGATGTATGATATATGGGAAGAGGGTTTTCGCCATAAATGGGCGAAATCTGTTCGGTAAGAAAAAACTTATGGAACCCACCTTTATAAAAATTAGGATTTTTCAGTATTTTTCAAAATAGTTTACTATTTATTCGTTAATTAAGTGCCACGTATGTCTGTAGTTGACAGATACAGTACGGAGAGAACTATCCTAAAAATATTCAACAATCACGGATTTTCACATCATTTCCACATTACCAGTAGGCTGAGGATGAATTAGAAATTCGTTCACTACACAGGCCCGCAAGTGTTACAAGTCCCTCTCTTGGATACATACCCATCATCATAGCTTGGGAAGTATACCCGTTTTGTTATCCCGTTTGTAAGAAGTAGAAATACTCATCTGAGTACCAATTCGCGTTCGTTTGAAAGTGCACTATGCTGAAATTTGGCATAAAAACGTCTTATATTCAATCAATCAAAGTTACTTGGCCGAGTTTGCGAAGTTAGGCAAAATTAACTTGACCACACAAGGGCTGAACTCACCTCTAGAAACAAGAAAGCTTTTATTTTTTTTTTTAATTTTACAGTTTTTTCGACGACACGTTGTTGTATACATGTATATATTGGAAAGAAACATCTTGGCATATATCGTATAATTCTTTAAGGTTCTGGCCTTATTAAAAATACTAATTTTAAACGAAAAAACGATGCAAGTTAATAGGAGTAATGTGTGACAAAAGGGCGTTTTTTGACAAAGTACAACGTCCTCCATACTATGGACCGCAGGTGCTATACATGGGTGAAATTGGTCCAGTAGGAAAAAACTTGCACTTACGAAGAATGAATCTAGCTTTGGAATAAGGAGTAATTATGAATGTTTTTTTTTCAACAATTACGCTATTTGTGGGTAATAAGGTAGTAAATCGCCAATTCAGTTCAGTTCAAGAGCTAAAATATGCGGTTTAGGGGGCTTGGAAGGAAATAGAGCCAAAAATTGTAATGAATTTGTTACTAAGTACGCCAAACAGAATCTTTAATGTTATTTTTAAAAAACGGAAGTCAAATTTGACATTTCCTTTCGTAAATAAAAAACTGTTAAAGGTAATAGCGAAAAAGTCACTAATTGATTTGGCTTTATAATTGTGAAACACGTTAAAAACAGAATTATCGCAAGAACAAAAGTACCGTTAACTGCACAAACCCCAATGTTTGTGAGCATGGTTCTTCCGTCTAAACAAGTATTTTGATAGAACATCATGACAACAAGAAATGTACCGTTACACAAATAAAGGAAATTTATGATCGGTTTTATAAATATGAAATACATCTTATATATTAGCCAAAGGAAAGAGCCGTTATAGCTCATATATTTTTTAAGGTCCTTTTCAAATGTGGGCGTGTATAGTGAAAAATACTGAAAATGAGAATTTTTGCTATAAATATGGCGCAGTCAATGTATAATAAATACATGAGAAGAGGTTTTTTTACTTTCCCACTTACCTTGCGATGAGTTGGTATATTTAGGTTAAACTGGTGAAGTAGGAAAATAAAACTTGCCCATCTCAGATACATCTAAGCAAACAAACTTTTTAGGAGGATGCGGTTGTTTAAAAATACTAAATAAAATCGCTGGGAAAAAGTGTGTAAAAGCGAAGTTTTCGACATGCCGATTGATTTGACGATGAGTCGATACATCGTCCATGACACTGTGGACCGCAATCCATGACGGTGAGGATATAAGCTTCGATTTGACCGAACTTCTGATACCTGTAAACTTTTTTTATATATGTATAAAGGATGCCGCTTTTTCCAGACTCCCCTAAAGTTGCTAGAAATGCAACAATTTTTGCGATTGCACGTTCCGTTTTCGAGATATGGGTCTTTTATAATTTGAATTTCGCATTTTTTGATATTGCTGTTCTGTTTGTGCAGAAGTGCAGCATTCGGCTTGTGTGCGGTACGCACGCCTTACTTAAGCATCTCATTTTGCTCGTTTGAGATTAGTGTGTGTCAAAAACTCTGCCACTCGTATATGCTGACGACTTGACTCCATTTTCCGCACTTACTTAATTTTGTTTCTTTCGCCATCGCCGTCCGGGAAGTTATATTACTTTGTTTTGTCGCCATTAGTCTTGACAGTTCACATTTGGCAGTTGTGAAGTAGAGACGTGGCAAATTTATTATGGAAAAATATTCGATAAACCAACGTGTTTTAATCTTTAAAACATTTAATTAAAATCAATCATCGGTTACTGTGACGATGAGGAAGTTACGTGAAATTTTTGGGAGAAACAACGTGCCAACAAGACGCACTATTAGTCGTGTTGTGAATGATTTCGAAGAAAGAGGGTCTGTAGCTGATAGGGCCAAGCATGGACCGCAACGTACTGCAAGATTGGCTGAAAATGTTACTGCTGCTCAAGAAAACGCCCAAAACAATCCATCAACCTTAATTTGACGCCGTGTTCAGGAGCTTGGTCTTCAAAGAACAACTTTGGTCAGAATTTTGCACAAGGATTTGCATTTGTTTCCATTTAAGATTCAGTTGACACAAGAGCTTTTTCATGACAGCCCCGATTTTCATGAAAAAATCATAATGAGTGACGAGGCACGTTTTCATCTGAATGGATATGTGAATAAACAGAATAGTCGGTTCTGAGTAATGGAAACCGTTTAAATTATTCATCAGTCGCCTTTGCATCCATTAAAAGTGACAATCTGGTGTGCAGTTTGGTCAGGAGGAATCATTGGACCTTACTTCTTTGAAATTGAAAACGGCGTAACGGTAACTGTCAATGGGGAGCGATATCATGATATGATTGAACACTTTTTAACGCCACAGCTGCTTTGGGCTTGATTAACGTGTAGTATCAACAAGACAATTACTGCGAGACCTATTTTCACAACAAGTGAATTCAAGAAATGTTGATGTTGATTGGCCTCCACGGTCGTCTGCTTCGATTGCCCCAGGCTTCTTTTTGTGGGTATATCCGGAAAGCGAGGTTTATGCGAACAAAACAGAAATGCTTGAGTAACTCAAATATGTGAGAATGTAATGAAAAATGTGCTCAAAAGGGCTCGCATTTGTGAGGCTCAGAGGCGGACATTTATCTGGTACTGTATTCCATATATAATTGCCGTCATTAAATAAAACATTTATCAATATAAGATCCATTCTCTTTGATTTAATGAAAAATGATAAACAAACAAAGTAGTATACCTTTCCAACGGGCACCCTGTATTAGGAGACATGCATTCTTAAATATGGGCTTTCTTTCTCACTGTCGCTTTGTCCTTTTCACATTCAGTGTACAATTTGTCAAATATTATAGCAAATTTTCTATTTACGTTTGTCGTGTCTTGTCTTGACTTATATTGTTTGTGCTACCTACCCTAAAAGACGACGCCATAATTAATTGTAATTAATTATAATTTATTTTTCAGATTTTTGCTCATTTGGTCTCTCTTTTATATGTTTCTCTTCTCTTTTTACAGCAATAAAAATCAGCATAATTTCGCTAGGAACTCTCTAAAATAAAGAAGACGGACATCGACCACAATCGTACATAGAACAGCAATAGATTTCAAATCCGCTGTGAAGGCTATTTAATTGTCGCAGTCGTCACTTGTCTTGGCCATTTTATTGTTGCTGTTGATGTTGTTTGCTTAATGCCAAAAGAGTGCAAAAGTGCAAAAAAATAAGACAAAGCGAAAGACAAAGGAGAAAGGGAATTTCTTAATCTATTCAAAAATATTGCCCAAAAATTGCCTCAGTCTCAGTCTCAAGAACACATATTTCACAGATTCAAAATTTTACAATTTGCGACAATTTGTGGACGGCAATAAAAAGGAAAAGATTATTTCGTGCTCCGCTCCCAAATTTGGCATCTTTTTAATTAAAATCATAATTTCAAAGGCAAACAAGCTCCGGCAGTCAGTCAGTCACCTACGACTTGGAAAAAACGTTGAACCAGAACAGCGAAAACAAAGAGCTTAAATGAAACGGTAAAAGGCAAGACCACCACCATTCACCAACAACCAACAACACCACCACCACCACCTCCAACAATAACCAACCGACAGCAGCCCTTCTTCTACCAGGACCACGAATCCACAACCAAAATCACACTCGCTCGTCGTGTTGTTGCAATAATTATTGTTATTATTTGGCTTTGTTCATTGGACAAATTCATTTAACATTTAACCAACAACCTAAACAACGCGGACTTATATCGCTAAAGACGCAACGACAGCAAACCGCTTATATTTGAGTTGTTTTTTTCGACGCTGCTATTCGTCGTCGGCGTCTTCATCACGATTCATTATCCGCGTCTCAATATTGTTACAAAATATTTGTACGGATACAAAAACAATTGCAACAACACCAGTTGTGTCTGTCTAGAGGAAAAGTCAGAAAAGTAAATAAGAAGAGCAAACATAAACGGAAAATTTATATTTTATTAAATAAATTAAAATTGAAATTAGCAAAGGGAGGGAAAGAAAAAGCCACCCCCTCACCAGCACGACGACCGCCATCACCATCGCCGCCTAAAAACGTCAACAACGTTGTCTTCTTCGCCACCACAAACGCCCCTAATAGAATCAGCCGTCAACCCAACCAACAACAACAGCAGCAGCTACCAACAAAGAAGAAAGATGGAGGACAATAACACAAGTACGCAAACTAAACATGATGATCCATCGGTTACATTAACAATAAGGCTGATTATGCAAGGAAAGGTAAGTGCATCAAACATAATCCTTTGAAGTTGATCCTTTTGGCTTTCACATGTACCATACGAACATTTGCGTGGACGCTACTTCAGTTATTTACTTTATAAATGTAGAAAATTAAAAAATACAGAATTTCCTTGTTTTCTAAAGAAAATAAATTTAAAGTTATCCACTTTCTCTGTACAGTGGAAATACCTGGGCAATACTTAGAATTTAAATGCAGTGATTCGGGCCTTCCCAAAAATGAATCGAACAAAATCAAGTGCGTTAGCATTGGAGTCTTCAAGCTGGATTTTTTCCGAAATCAAATGTCATTTATACCGGTTTTCGAACATTTAGAACAAATTACAATTGAAAACTCAGGAAGGAAGATAAACGGAAGTTGATTCTAATCAAGGAAGATACGCCTTTTGAATTTTGATTCCAATTTATATTTTAAATTGAAGTTCGAAAAATTCCTAATTTCTGTTTATTTTATAACCAATAACGATTTGAAAACTGTGGACATTCTCCTAGATTTATTTATGTTCCTCTAGCTGGTGGCAGTTGCGAGGAAGGTCCCAAAACTAGCCGACATGACGTATAGATGGTGCCAGTAGTTTGAAAAAAATTATTTCGGTTAAAAGTGGCAACCTTTAGTTTCAAGGCACTAGGTTTTTTTGTATTTTCATTTTAGCCCTCAAAAGTAAACGATCTCGGGAAATTTTTAAACATGGAAAAAATTATTCACCGTTATGTAATTCAATATTTCCATTTGAAAGGTCTTAATCCAACCAATATGAAAGCCGATCTAAACTCTACTCTGGGAGAGTTTGCTCCTTCGTTTACAAGTGTAAAATATTTGGCGGCAGGATTTAAACGAGGCCGTACAAGCTGCCAGGACAAACACCATAGTGGTCAACCAATTGAGGTGTGCACGCCACACAGTTAAGAAAATCCACAAAATTTATTGGATGATCGTCGGCTGAAGGTTCGTGAGCTAGCTAAAATGAGGCTCATTTCGTATATTGACCGAAGATTTGAAGACGAGAAAACTGTGCGCAATAAAGCCAAAGTTTTGCATCGGTTTATAACCATGGATGAGACATGAGTCCACCACTTTACATCTGAGATAAAGAAACAGTCAAAGCAGTGGACTGGAATGGGAAAATCGTGTTCAAAGAAGGTGAAGACGATTCTATCTGCAGGCAAGGTTGGTTATGGCGTCTGTTTTTTGGGATGCGCATGGGATGATTTTTGTTGATTAGTTTTACAATGGGAAAAACATCAATGGCGAATATTATGCTAATTTATTGCAGCGTTTAGGTGATGAAATTATGGAAAAAGGTCGAATTTGCGAAAAAGAAAGTGTTGATTCATCAAGACAATGCTCCAGTTCACACATCCACTATTGCGATGGGCAAAATTAATGAAATAAATTTCGACTATACTAAAGGGTGTCCCAACAAGAACGCAATATTTAAATTTGTCGCCATTTGAAGTGTCATTGTTTGACATTTGAACAATTGTTATTGTTTGCTAGTAGAAGGTACGAGGTTAGTAAAAATGGAGCGCTATACGAATGAACAACGCATTCTCATTGTGAAATTGTTTTACCAAAATGGTGAAAGTTTTGGGGCTACAGTTCACAAATTGCGATCAATTTAAGGTCACAATAATGCTCCAAAAGAATCAACTGTATTAAGAGTCAAAGATTAATGGATAAATTTGCCAAAACTGGGTCTGTTAGTGATGTAAAGACAATAACGCGCCTTCGACCAGGCCGATCGAACGAAAATGTCGCAGCTGTACGTGATGATGTAGCTCAAACTCCATCCACCTCAATTCGACACCGACCTACCTTAGCAAATTGTTGTCTCCAAATCCACTATGCAGCGAATTTTGACGAAAGATTTGCATCTTCATGCATACAAAGTTCAATTGTCTCAGAAACTGAAGCCAGCTGACCATGAACAACGAAGGGAGTTCGTTAGTTGGGTATTGGAGAGACAACATGAAAATGCTGATTTTGCCGATAAAATCATCTTCAGTGACGGGGCCCATTTCCATCTTGATGGCTTCGTCAATAGCCAAAATTGTCGCATTTGGGGTGAGGAAAATTCTCGAGTGTCATTGTGTGATGTGGATTTTGCGCTGGAGGAATCATTGGACCTTTGTTTTATGAAAATGAGGCATGTCAAGAGCAAACAGTCAATGGTGTTCGGTATCATGAAATGATAAACAGTTTTTTCGTGCCTAGAATTGAAGAAATGAATGTGGAGGGCATGTGGTTTCAACAAGCCGGCGCTACATGTCATACAGCCAGAGAAACAATTCAATTGCTGCATCAGTCATTTCCCGGTCGTGATATTTCGCGTTTTGGAGACCAGAATTGTCCGAATAGATCGTGCGATTTAATACCATTAGACTTTTTTCTTTGGGGTTTTTTGAAGTCGATGGTTTACGCGAATAAGCCGACGACGACTCAAGTCTTAAAAAAGGAAATTGAACGCTGCATTAATGAAATACCGCAGCATTTATGCAAAGCGGTCATTGAAAATTTCATTAAAAAATCGCGTGTGTGCCAGCAAAGCCGCGGCGGCTATCTGTCCGATGTGTTGTTCCATACATAACCTCATTCTGTCTACTTCACGACATAAAAAAGTTTCACGATTTTTTTAAATATCTGTGTTTTATGTAAAATTTAAATCTTGCGTTCTTGTTGGGACACTTTTTATTTCACAGACTATTTTCTTTTTCGAAACTTGAAAAAAATATATTGGTGGTCAAATATTTGCCAACAATGAAAAGGTGGAGTCTGCGGTTAAAAGCTATTTGAAGAAGTTTAACGGTCAACTATAAACAGGATATTGAAAAATGTGTCGACCTAAAAGGAGATTATGATGAAAAAAAAATCCGATTTTTTTGTGTCTTCTTTGTTATGTCGGCTATTTTTTGAATCGCCCTCATATGTAAATGCCGCATTGCGAAATTTTACCAATTTATAACTGAGACTAAGGGGTTGTCAAAAACCGTTTTGTCGCTAAGCAGGTACAACTGTCTTCTAAGCTGACGGGAAGTTCGAGCACTCTATCATTGAGTTTGCTTACAGTGATCGATTTTGTCAAGTGGGTTTTAAGATTTTTACAATGGATAAAAAAAGAACAATAAATTTGACCAAGTTTTGTATTGTGAACGGAATTTCGTTTGCCGGATATTGCAAATAATATAACTGGCGTCTTTTCCGAAAAATAAGTTTGAAAATTTTTTTAATAATTGGCGACAAAATAAATTTGAATGAATAATAAATATTTTATATTTTATTGGCCAACACCTGGCACCGTTTTACTTTTGTTATCACTTTCAAATAATTATTTGCAGATACAGCCTTCAGAAATGAGTAAAAGTAGATCTTTTTTTCAAACTTTACAACATGATGCCTCGAAAGTAAGAGCTAACTTAGAAGAACTGTTTCCTGTTAAAAATAATCAGCACAATTAATTTAATTAAATTTCAGTCTCGAATCTTTCAAAAAAAAAAAAAAAAAAAAAATATATATATATAACTTTCAGCTGCATAATCGATGATGATTTTTCAAAAATTTATTTTTAAGTGCAGATTTCATAATTCATAATTTAATTACTAGGACTGTCTGTCGCAATAGCATTTACAAAAACACCCTATCTGTATGTTACAACGAAGTCAATCTGTTTTCATCATGAATTTTTACGAATTTGCTTTTTTCAACCCCCTTAAACTAACATGCTGGAAATTTGTGTCACTTCTGAACAAGCCATACCGACATGTATATCTGGCTTAGCAATAGATCGCCGCTGTTCTTCGCAGAAAATTTTGATCGGAAATGTGAAAAATGCGTCACAGAAATGTTTATTGTCTTGTGGCCAAACGAATTTTAGACGTTTAGAATTAAAAAATTGGTCTGTAAAAGTTATTTTGCAATGCATAAACATACTTTGCTTAAAAACTTAAAGATAAACCGCATTTTTTAAATTTTTTTATTTTTTTAAATATGTCGAAATCAGATTTTATTCAAATGTTTGGCTAGAATGCGTAACTGCTGCCCCTGTGATTAAATTAAGCACATTTCACTAGGAATACTTCACAAACTTTTCTGGAAACACGCTCACTTCGTGATCTTGTTTGTAACAACTGAAGTTATTCATCTGAGACCGATCCATATATTCTTAGATTAATATAGGTCAAATCGCATGGTCTAGGAGACTGTAATTTGGCACAGATGTATCGCTTAAATCTAAGCTGGTTTAGCCAAATTTTTCAAAACTTGCCCGTTGAGAAAATACTTGCTTACACCTTTTGAAAAATTTACATTTTTAGGATTTTTTCAATAATTTTAGTATATATTCGTCAATTGACCATTACATCTCATATAATTTTTTAGGGAAGCGATTTAATTGCGGCCGTGGTTATAGAAAACGTTGAATAATAATCGTTTTGGCTAAATATATTGATAAGATTTAATAAATGGCTAGTTACTCCGATGTGCTTAGCTATCTGGCCATAGATCGCTACAACGCCCCCTACTTTATGGAACGCAGGTGGCACAAGAGAATGAAATCTTTCGGGACAGAAATGACTCACCCATACAAGGACTGAATCCAGCTTTGGGAAATGGATAATTTCAGTATTTTTTTCAGTTTTGCCATTTATGCATTAATTAAGCTAAAAAACTGAAAAGAGAATCAGGTCTGGCCAACGAAATCAACGAGATAAAATATATTGTTGATCTTTGAAGGGAACGGGAAAACCAATTTCCAGGCATTTTCTAAGATGGTATATGCGAAGGTGTATGTATTGAATTGAATTGCTCCCGCTGAGCGCAACGTGATAACATTAAGAAGTTCGTAAGAGAAACAAGTGGGCAATCACAATGTTCTTAGTTGTGCGTAGGTTTTTTCACCGAATTGTCCTATTTCGTATTTAATCTGCCTAATTTTTACGTATTTTTATATACTATTATATAATCACGCCAATAATCAAATCAGCACCATTATACGATGTATGAATTGAATCAGAGTTAGCGTTTTATTTTCAGGTTCGAATATTCAGAAAAAAGATCAGGGAAATGTCAAAAGTTACATCTTTGGACACGAGATTTTGGTTGTTGTATGGATGTGAGTATTTTTTTTTAAACTTGATAAGTGTGTAAAATTTGCCATTCACGTAGCGGCTTAACATAAGCAAATACATATATCATCCGGTTCCATACCAAATCAATCAGTTCTCAGTAAAGAATAAATGGTAAAAATATTAGAAAATTGTGTTTGGGTAAGCGTAGTCATTGTATTTTTCAACTTGACCGATTTTGTCTAGTTTCAAACTTGAATACAATACTAAATTTTGAGTGATTTGACATTTATTATATTTTTAATGTTTAAATTGGTTCCAGTTCTCTCCAAATCCAGTTCTTACTTCTAAATAGTTAAAAAAAGTGAAATTAAAAATCCTATGGCGGATGATATAGCAAATTTTTTCATAATTGACATAAGCCTGCTTTAAAGAGGTTTTTATGTACAGAGTAACTGATGAATGTTGCTCTCAAGACATTACTTAAACATTTTGGAAGAATTTTTTCTACGACGAAAGTAGATCCCTCTCAACTGGATGATGCAACCTGTCATATATCGCAGACTGTTATGGAAGATTTTCATGAAAAATTCCTGATTTCAAGAAACCCCACATTCCATTGGCTCCTAAGATGTCCTGATCTTACTGTACCAGATTTTTCTTGTGCTATTATTGCATACCATCAGTTTACAAAGTAGAACCAACAAAAGTTGGATGATTGGAACAATAATTAAGTCCATTCCTGTTGCAACTAAACAGGCTGTAATGAATACCGATGTCACACATACGACGTCACCGAACGTGAAGGTCATTTAAATTCATTAATTTTTAAGTCTTTAAAGAGACTTACTAAAGAATATTTATTTTTCAAGTGAATGAAGAAAATGTGTTTTATATAAATTTAAAACAATATCATTTGTTCTTCTTAATTTAATAGTATTCATCAGCTACCCCGTAGTTTGGCATATCCTAGATTAAAAAGTAGGTGAGACGCAGCCAGTATAATTATCGCATCCCTATAAAGTCGTAGTAGAATTGTTTCCAAAAGTCAGTCAGTTTTCTTTTCTTGAGGGAACGAAATATAGCTCCGACAAGAAAACTGGTATAGACAAATGTAACATCTCAAGTCTAGAAAATTAAAGAGCAAAGTTGAAAAAAAAACAAATTTTGACATTTGCAAAACAAATTTGAAGAATAATAACAACTTTTGTTTTGCGAACATTTAACTATGCATCTTTACTGATATTTAATAAAGTTCAAATAATTTTCGTTTTTTCACAGTTGTAATTCGCAAACAAAATATATGTGTGGAATTCTTTGGCTGTTTAACTCGCGTTTACATGGAATTTATAATCATAGCTGCAGATTATCCCAGGCCACAACAAACATTTGGAAATCTTTCACTATTTTACGTGTTTCCCTCTCTCTGTCCTCTCTGTTTTCCGAACATCAAAATACTTAAGTATTAGTCACCTTAATCGGTCAAAGAAATTTGCACAAATTATTCGAAAAAAAATCAAAAAATAAATAAATAAATAAACATAAAACAAAACATATCAGCCCAAAACAGATTTACGCACAAAATGAGGTACTTTCTTTGCTCATTAGAATTTCATTTATTCACATTTTTGTTGTTGTCGTATTTATTCATTCCATTGTTGCCGTTGTTGTTGTTCTTTCATTTGTTGTAATGCGTTGTTGCTGTTGTCTCTGTGGTCGCTTTTTATTTTGCATTGTTGTATTGTATTTATGCTGTGTATTAGCGATATTTTTACCCTCAGATTTCTTGACTTAATGCCAAAAAGTGCACATTTTCTAATTTTCTTTTTCTGACGCTGCAGCAAGCGAGCGCTGGCTACCACTTCTGTTCTTCTTTCGTTAGTATTCCTTGTTGATTTCTAATCGGTAAATATCTATAGTTCAGACGCCTGATTATGTCGTGCCATCAATGTGTGAGTTCATGAGAGTGTGAAGTGATGTGTCTGCGTCTGCGACTGTGACTGTGGCCATGTAGATGGCGTCCCATAGATGTGTGGTGTCTGTCGTTTGTAAAACTTTGTAAAAAAGTATTTTTACGATATTTTGCCAATTTTTACGCTTCATGTAATCTTATGGTTGCAATTTTTTTCGCAGCCTCTGCTGCCGCTCCTCTGCTCCCTATTTATTTTATAATGCTTAACAAAGTATACACGGTACAGTGGTGTGTTAAGGCGATAGCTGATAAAAATGTGTGTTTTAAAAGAAGGCAAATTAAGAATATTTGTTATTCATTCTAATTTATTTTATCGCCACTTCCGAAATAATACGCTTAAGTCAATGAATAACCCAATCATTAAAACATTTCGCGGACACAGCCTACAGATAAAAATGTAATTCTCCCTGCAAACTTTCTCATCGACTGAGCACAGGTGTGGCAAAGCGGTAGCTTCAATTTTGGAAAGAGAAAAACACAGCAGGAGAGATATCGAAATAAAGTTGATAAGGTTATGGCCTCCGTAGTTTGGGATGTGATTCGAATGCTTTAAGAGACGAAATTAAGGAACAAAAGTCCTTAAATCGATAATAAGAAATTACGCATTCGCCAGAACAATAAGAGAATGACAAAAGTGTAATCCTAGTCTCCAAATTTGGCTACCAACGACTATTATCTATTTGTAAGCCAGTAGTAAACAGATTTGAAACAAATAATAAGGTTATTCGACGTTCTTGACAAATCCTTTTAGAAAAAAATGGGCATACTACGTCTGAAATATTGGTACGACGGTGGTCTCAAAACAAGCCGAATTAAGAAGAGGGCACAAAACAGTTGAGAAAAATTGTCTTTATTTTTCAATATTGCAATATTTTGCAATATTCAAAATAGCTTCTATACCCTGTTTATAGTAAGAACTATCAAACACCTTTAAATAGTCATTAACTGCAGGCTTCGTTGTTGGCAAGAAAAAAATGGTCCGAGGGAGCTAAATCTTCCGAATAAGGTGCGCGATGATGTGCATTTCGAACTTTAATTCATTAAATTTGGTCATCGCAATAGTGGATGTGTAAATTGGAGAACTATCTTGATGAAACAACACTTTCATTTTCACCAAATGCAGCCTTTTATCCATAATTTCACCACCTAAACGATGCAATAAATTAGCATAATATTCGCCGTTGATGGTTTTCCCTTTTTACAGATAATTGCCTGCAGATGGAATCGTCTTCGCGTTCTTTGGACACGATTCTTCCAATCCAGTCCACAGCTTTAACTGTTCCTTTGTCTTAGGTGTGAAGTGGTGCACTTACATATGTATGTATGTCTCATCCATGGTTATAAATCGACGCAAAAATTCGGCTTTATTGTGGTGAAACATACATTAACACTCCACTAAAAAATTTTCACAACCCTGTGTTTGCTTATTGAAAACAAGCGCGGCACCCTTCTTGCGCACAGCTTTCTCATCTTCAAATCTTCATTCAATATACAATCTATAGCACTTTTTGAAATGCCTATAATTTCAGCCGGCCTCACGCACTTTTAGCGGGTGATCATCCAATACCATTTTGTGGATTTTCTTAACCGTGCCTAGCGTGGACACCTGTATGTTCGTCTTGACAGTTCGTATGGCCTCGTTCAAGCCCTGTTGCCCAATATTATACAGTCGTAAACGAAGGAGCAGACCCCTCACCAGAGTAGAATCTAGCTCGGCTTTAACCTTTCAAATGGAAATATTGAATTACATAGCGGTGACCAATTTTTCCCATGTTTACAATGTCATTGAGATCATGAGCACCCTTTTGCTTAATGATAGTATTTGAGTAATCTCGATAGTTTTCCTGCCAAAGTTTAAAATTTTGTCTACGATTCATGCATTCATGCTTCTGTTTTTGGTATCGAATACCCAGAAAAACATATATTATCCAGTATTCGGTACTGAACTATTCGATACTTTTACAATTCTTGTAAAATAACAAATTCTCATAAGTGCCAAGTCATATAAACTGAACACTGAACGATCAGTTTCCAAGCTATGTGATAGAATTGTAAACTTTATCTATAAGTAGTTTAAGAAATATTGACATTTTTTTTTTTTTGTGGCAACAGGTTTTGTTGCAGGCGATGCATTAATATTTGTGATTTTTATAACATCTTTCTACAGGTGGGAATTGTTATTGATATTAAAAATAAAAATATAATAGTCTTTTTTCAACAAAAATCACTCAACGATATTTTCAAAATAAAGTTAAAATAAAAGGTTGTCTTCGAGTTACTATATTATTAGGCAGTAAAATATGAAGCTTTATATCTAATATGAAGATTTATTATTTTTTAATAAAAGACTTATCTCAATCGATATACAAATGATTGTAAATTGCGAAGCGAATTAGTTACTTTCCGTAGTAGTCGGAAACAGAGGCCTACGGCACAGGTTATACTAATAATAGCCCTGATCGACAGAATATAAAATGTGAAACCCACCCTGTCTCATCCATAATTCAACGCCAAAGTTTCATCACAATGGTATAGACAACATAGACGTCAATCTGTGTTCATTATAGCCTCTTGTACTGCTTGTCCTAGTCAAAGTTTCGCAAATGTTCGGATTGGCTGTGTAGAAGCCCATGATTGACTCCGGCTGGTTTTTCTTTTCTAAAAGTCTGATTATTTATTGGACTTTTCCAATACTGTTTGCTCCATTGTGATGAAATTAATATGTAGATATTTGGGAATGGGTTTAATGCTGCTGCAAAATAAATAAAGCGCCCAGATACCATCCTATGCGTCCAAGGAATAGTTCGCTATAGCTTCTTCGTGAAAAGTATAGTGGGAATCGAAGGAACAAGCAGACAATTAATAACCAGCCCAAGTTATGCATAAGCTTCTATATCCCTAATCCTATTGTGAGGAAATTTTAGGTGATTATTTTTCGAGTAGCTGAGATATGTAAACCAATGGATGGAGTGAATGTGCAATAATCCACCCCTCGTACAGTATATATATATATATATATATATATATATATATATATATATATATACAGGGTTGCCCATATTCGACGGACCCATGTTTTAAAAAAAAAATCAAAGAAAAAAATAAAAATTTGGCGGTTGGTAATCTTATTCATTTAATTTGTTCCAAGTAGATTTGTTTACATCAATTTTTGAATATGATATCTCTCAAATGGCCGCCTCTGGCGTTGATGGCGTATTGTGCCCTTTTTGCAGCATTTTCCATCGTTTTCGCCAACATTTCGGCCGGAATAGCGGCTATTTCTTCACGAATGTTGTCCTTGAGCTCTTCTACGATCCTTGGCTTGTTAACGTAAACCTTTGACTTCAAATGTCCCCACAAGAAGAAGTCAGCGGGCGTCAAATCGGTCGAACGCGGTGGCCAGTCCAAATCACCACTTTTCGACATCAAACGGCCCGAAAACAAATTCTTCAGAAAATCGATTGTTATGCGACTTGTGTGCGGTGGAGCGCCGTCTTGTTGAAACCAGAACTGCCTCATACGCTTTTGACGAATAATTGGCATCACAAAATTGGTCATCATGTCGCGATAACGCTCCTGGTTAATGGTAACAGCATGGCCATTTTTGTTTTGGAAGAAAAACGGCCCAATGACCGTATTCGCACTAACGCCGCACCAAACTGTGACTTTTTCGTTATGAAGAGGCAATTCTTGAATCTCCTGAGGATTTTCAGTGGCGTAAATACGGCAATTTTGCTTATTTACGGTCCCATTCAATGTGAAATGGGCTTCATCGGACATGATAATTTTGTTCCAAAATTGCTCGTCATCATCGGCCATTTCGATGACTCGTTGGGCCCATTCCAATCGACGAGGCTTGTCCGCAGGCAACAATCTTTGCGTCAATTGAATTTTGTACGGGAACAAATGCAAATCAACGCGAATAATCCGTTGTAAAGTGGACCGAGCCATGCCCAACTGCTGAGAACGGCGTTTTTGGGATGTTCTTGGGGACCTCTCAACACTGGCTCGTACGGCAGCGATATTCTCGGCCGATCGCCTTGGTCGACTTTTATTTGGCCTCTTCGGATTAGAAAGAGCCTCACCAGTCGAAAATTTTTCGTATAAACGCTTAATGGTGTTCTTAGAAGGCGCACTTCTCACATTTTTTAATATTTTAAAAGCACGTTGAGTTTTCACAATTGACTTCTTCTGTTGAATGTAAATTTCAACTATTTCAGAGCGCTCGCGTGGCGTGTATTGTTCCATGGTAAAAATCTGCTTGGACTGACGCTTCAAACGCGGTATGTCATTAAGCGATCTGACATCTCTGTCAAAAGTTATGGCGTTGCCAGATGGGTCCGTCGAATATGGGCAACCCTGTATATATATATATATATATATATATCGAGTTTCGGCTAGAGTTTTAATCATTCTGAAATGTGTTGGTGAATAATCAGTAAAATCAAGTTTCTATCATCTACTCGTTACGACTACCATTTGTAACATCATTCATTTTAATCCATCCATCCGCTCAAACTCCTCTTCGTTCAATTTCATTTGTAGTCCACTGTGGTCTTATTTAATCCCCTGCACAGCCGGGTAACGAAGTTATTACTTCCATTACCAGTGGCCAGCGTAAATGTCCAAATATTACGTTCTCAACAGAGCAAACATTTACACAAAAACTGGTCAATGTACCAACATCCAATACGACGTCCTAGTTATTGTCCTTTCTGCTGGCGGTGGGTTGTTCTGTTTGCTGCCCTTCCCCTCAATGTGGTGGCAACTTGTGAACTCGTTCGTCAACAACAAATAGTCGCCACAACTGCAATTTAACCAATTTTGTAATATTTTGGTTCGGCCGTTGGCGTCGAATGTTTGCAGACTTTATGAACTTTATGGGTGGTGTTGTTGGGCGGGTCTGGCGGCTCGGTACTCGTATTGTCGCAAATCCACCTGTCGATGTACATTAAGATAAATACGATAGAACGAAACATATTTAATAGTGAACTGAACACAAGAACGAAAATAGAAAACAACACCGCGACATTTTCATTATTTTGTTAGAAATAGTTGACATTAATTAAATTTTGATGAGGGCTCTAATCATTTTTGTTCCTATACAAATGCCACTCACATACACGACGAATATGCTGCACTTGTGGGGCTTTGAGAGGATCCGATTTGTATTTGTGAAAAACAGAATCTCGTCTTGTCATCTTGTTATTATAAATTAGTACAAATATTTGATTTTAATTAATATTTGAATTTAGTTTTATTTTCTCTTATTTTTGTTTTCGTCTGACGAAGATGAAATATGCAGTGATTGCAAATTCTTTCTGGGCGCAGTTTTTGTCTTATTTTAGCTGTTGTCCAATTTTTCGTAATGATTTTAAATATTTTCATTGAAAATTATTGCGAAACTATTGGAAGTGTGTTGGCTTACAAGATAACAAATTGCTGTGACAATTTTCAAGACTTGCGATCAATCGTAAGTTTCCATAGCAGGGGTTTTTTTTTTTTCTTTAAAAATTCCGAAAATTTTAGGTGGAAATTTTATGTTGTTTTGCTTATCGATTTTTTTTTCTTTTTTGAGTGTATCTATCTGAAATTATTCTGTTCCCGTTTGGCTAAAGAACAATTTTTCACGCTTACCTCCAAAACATTTGGAGGAGTGGAGTTTTGAAAGAATCAGAGTTGACAGCGTCTTCTAATGGGATAGAAGGAGAAAAAGAGAGAGATTAAACTGGGGAAATGTCTGTGGTGCACTCTAAAGATGTATAACATAATACTTGGACGCATATTGTTTTTAATCAAATTATCGTTATTTCGGGCAGAAGAGTACTATGACGATGGTAATTCTACTAGTATTACGTATGTTATATGATTTGCTAGTTTAAGTGGGAATAACTTTTAAGCATTGTTTCAGAATTTACTCCCGGAATGAGTGGTTAGTTTGAGTTTCTAGGGTTGATATGAACAAAACGGTTTACAGTACAACGTCGTTGATTAACTTAAATACTATTTTTCATAAATCTATTATATGATTTCGTAATCAATCGATGAAACTTGTATTTCACTATAATGCGTGGCCATTATGTAAAAAATACAATGCCATTTAAATGACCGCCTCTGGATTGGTGGCAGCAGTGCATGCTTTTGAGGTAGTTTTCGAACACTTTTTCGCACATTTCGGGCGGTATCTCGGTGATAACTTGACGAATGTTTGAATGTTCTATGGACTGGATGATTCGGCAAGAACATTTCCGAAATTTCACTTATTTTCATTTTTTTGAAATTTCCATTTATTTGAAGTTTACTTGTATAGAGTGGCGCATAAGTAATTCGTGAACCAATTGCATCTTATATGGGAAAAGATTTAACATATGTAAAATTCTTTGCAAAGACCGCCTAAACATCTCTAACTGCTGAGAACGTCGCCTGGAAGTTTCGGGGTTTCCTCAATACTTGCTTGCACTCGAACAATGGTCACTTCATTACGAACTGCACGAGATCTTCCAGCACGCGGAAGACCACAGACTGCACGTGTTGCCCAAAACGCTGAACCAATCGAACATGAAAGAAATTTCGATATGATCTGAACAGTCGAATGCTGACTTTCAAAGTAAAATTTAACAACTTTGGTTCATTGTTCTGTGCTGAGCCTTTTCATCATAAATTTCCCAAGTCCTATTTAGTTAATTCTGTAGAGATGAATAAAAAGACAAACAAAAAATGTATTCACTGATCAACGTTGCTTATGCGCCACCCTATACAATCGGATAATTTCAAAACGAATCTGAAATAAAACTATATGTATGTTTTCAAAATTTCGACAAAATTAGAGACACTTATAAAACGCGTACATCAGATTTATTTATAATTATTATATTTCTCGATATAAAATCATTAATGGAAGACTTAGTCTTCTAAAATACGTTAAAATACAATTTATTAACACCTGTCTCGAAACCGAGATTGGACGAAGGGACTGTGTTTCCACAGTTTTTTCAAAATTCAACATTAGTTGCCATTAACTTCTTTCAAAATTATGTCCACTTTCACATTAATGTAAAAAAAATACAATAAGATTAGTTCATGTTTCACCAGAAATCTTGTATTCCAACATTTCTATAGTTGACCCATTTTTTATTCTGTGGAATAAAATCTTCACGACAATGTAATTCTTGGAAAGAAGGACTTCATTTGTATTCATTTAAAAAAGTAATTGCCATGAACCGAGGTTTTTGGTCCCATTCGTAATCGCTTTAGGAGCAGCAGTTTGGTTCATGGTGGCATTTGCAGACAGAAATAGCGGTTTAGTTCTGTTTAAAATCGGATCGGTTTGAAACTTGTTGGCAGTAGTGGTATTGGGAATAACTATTGCAACGTAAGTTTGTTATCATGATGAAAAGTTTAGTTTCATTTTCTGATGAAAAAAGAGCATAGTTGTTTCTTGTTTCTCCCTCTGCAGCTCTTTGCTTGCATCAACTGGGGTTATCGCTATAATTAATCTGTCACAGTTCTGCTACAAGTTAACTGTCTTTCGCTTTCAAACAATGTAAGCGTTTGTGTCACTGCATTACGAAAGAACTGCAGACCACAAAACTCACAACCAAAGAACTTAACGCTTTCGAAATTGATGATACCCGTGGCTTGTCGACGGCTCAATGGCTAAGACAGGCACAACATTACAAATCTACCAGTATCACTTATATTTAATTAAACTATTGTCGACAACAACAACACCTTTTTAACTATGCCAGATTACTCCCAACCCTGATGAAAAACGAACAGTAGCCGGAGGAGAATGCTGAGTTTCCTTTTCTTACTATTTTAGTGGTGTGTTTTCCATTCTAAAAAACAAAGTCAAAAGTTCAACGAGAACTTCGTCTTCATTTAATCTTGAAGTGCAATTTTCATTTCGCCTTTGTTTCTAGCAAGGAGAAAAAAAGTGTACTCGACAGAAACTAATTAACAAAACTGTACGAATAATTTAATTTTCATGTAATTAATATGAAAAGGCTACTGTATACGCTCGTTCAAATGCACTGTTGCAACAAAATGTAGAAAATGCAGGCAAAAATTGGAATGTTTCAGCTAACGGACTAGGAAGGACAGAGAACAGCAGAGAGAGACAACGTGAGGTGCAGAGCGACTGGAACAAAGTGTGGTGTATTGGTACGAGTAATGATAGTAAATCCTTTTTATGACATTTTTAAAGTTAAATTTGATAAGGAAAGGACAAAGTAGTCTGTTATGTACTTAACCGTTATTCTGTACTCATGGTGCAAAATTGCCAACCCATTTTTGTTTTTAAACATCTTCTCAGATACTCAATACTTCTTGATGAATCTTCATGACAAAGTACCCAAAATCAAAAAATGAGAAATTTTTTCATAAGTACTATTTTAATATCTAATATCTGCTTTAGCTCAGAATTTATCGTTAGAGATATTAAATGCATTTCAAAAACAATACGTTTATATCGAATTTTGATATGGGGACTTGACATAAATATGCGTCAGAATGAGTAAAATCTATAACAGCTAACTAAACTCGTATTTGTTCTAATTCCACTTAGTTCGTTTTTCCTTGTGGCCACAAATACAGGGTGGCGTACCAAATGTGCTACAAAAAGAAATTCAAGTAACTTGTTATTTTTTATTGTGTAGAAAATTCAATTTTATTTTATTAACTAATTGGTTTTGAAGATGTTAGACCGTAAATGACCTCCATGTTCATTCAAGCGTATGCGACAACTGATTAGAAAATTATTCATTGCGGTCTGTCGGGATCGCCTCAATCAGACTGCTTTCTGTCTTTTTGTCACCAAGTTGTCGCAATTGCCTTCTATAGTGATGCGTCTGTCATTTAGTTCA
>JAHXMU010000101.1:1343710-1390832 GCA_019455685.1 Philornis downsi | reverse complement strand
ATAGTTATAGTTGGGAAATACGTAACCAATTTTGCAATGAACTCGGTATTTCGATTTTGCTAAGATTTCCATACACTAACCCGCGCAGATGCAATTTGACATCCATATTGTCCATCCTTCCCATTAACTTTCTCTTTGAATACTCCTAAAAAACGGACTTTAAATTAAAAAATATTATTGGTTCGCCTTCTTTTACTGAAATAGAGTCATCTTGAGTGCATCGAGGCTATATAAAATATGTTTCCTGACAGGATGAACATTGTGCTTCTTCGAGGAGTTTAGAAAACAAGCCTAAAGAATTAGCTCCAAAAATTCCTAATTACTTTACATTACATTTGCACTTATTAACAACGACGAAAAATTTATATTTACGGAAGCATTTTTTATTTTCTGCTTGTTTGGAAGCAGTATTACTTTTTTTGCTGGTGATTGTGGCTTTGGTGGCCCTCTGCCACATCCGTTACAGGAATTTACTTTTGATAAAACGTTTTTGATTTTCAAGCTGAAGATGAGAAAGCTGTGTGCAAGATGGGTGCCGCGCATGCTTTCAATAGAGCAGAAACAGCGTCGTGAGAATGTTTCTGTAGAGTGTTTATGTATTTTTCACAGCAATGAAGCCGAATTTTTGCGTCGGTTAATAATCATGGACTTTACACCTGGGACAAAGGAAGAGTCAAAGTAGTGGACTGGAAAGGGAGAATCGTGCCCAAAGAAGGCGAAGACAGACGGTCCCGTCTAAAGGCAAGGCCATAGCGTCTGTTTTTGTTATTTATTATTAAGTGTTGTTTTATGAAGACAATGCTCCAGTTCACAAATTTACTATTGCGATGACCAAAATTAATGACTTATAGCTTGAATTGCTTCATCACGCCAGATTTAGCTTGCTCGGACTATTTTCTATTTCCAAACATGAAAAAATGGCTCGGTGGTAAAAGATTTGACAGTTTTTGACTGTTGAAGAGGCGGAGTCTGCAGTTGATGGCTATTTTAAGGAGTTCGACAGTTCTTACTATAAATAGGGTATAGAACCTATTGAATACTGCTGGAAAAAGTGTATAAAGCTAAAAGAAGATTGTGTTGAGAAATAAAGAACATTTTTCTACAACTTTTTTGTGTCTTCTCTGTTGGGTTGGCTAGTTTTGGGAACGCGCTCCTACGGGAGGCCCAAAGTTTGTTCATAAATATATTGAAAAACAAAACAAAAAGAAAAGAAAAAAACATTTTAACTCTAAAAGGACGGCGTCAAAGAGTTTGTAAACTACGAAATTTTCCAAGAACACTTATTATCTTATATCTTATTATATTTTATAAGGGTCCAATTACATTAAGAAATAATTAAATTACACTCACAAAAATTTGTCTCATTCAAAAGGTTTTCTGGTGCCTTGGGATCATGATTGAGCATTGAGCATCAAATATTTTTATAGATTTTTGAAACTTTGTTTCTTCGTCCTCAGACGATCCAGACAGAAAAAAATTTGGCAAAAGTAGCTTTATTAGCAGTTTCTAGCAGGGGAAATCAACATGATTTTTAAACCAGTGCAGAAATTTCAGTCAGGTGAAACGATTTAAATATACATTTACTTAACATTTTGGAAATACCCGAATGGATGCGGCAATGTGGTATACTTTTATCCTCAGAGTAAGTTTATTAAAGCATGATGTGTACCAAATTTAATTGAATTCAGTGCAGCTCTTTGAAGGGTGTCAAGCTTAGAATATATGGGTTAAATTAAATCGGTAATTGGTATGGGAGGGGCAGTTTAATCGATCGATTTTTTCAAATTTTATCAAACACTACAAAGCCGTACGAGTATAAGGGACACAATTTTCGGTTTTTCAACTAGGAGTAGCAGGGGAAAAATTGAATTTAGGAAAGCTATTAGAAGGGATCTTTCGATCTGATAAAATATATGTCAAGATTTACGCAGTTATTTATCTACCGGCCGGCCAGTCAGACGGACTGTGGCAATGTGGTGGTGCGATAAAGACATTTGAAAAAATGCTGTTTTTAGTGCGTTTATTTACGCCGATGAGAGAATATACGAGGTTAATACGATGCTAGTACCGCAAAACAACGAAGACTGAAGAAGAAGACTGACTTTAAATAATAGTGCGAGCGATTGAGAAGGTTAGTTCAAATTTCGTTTTTCTGCGCCGCAAAGTCGTAGTTGAAGTCAGAAATTACCTGACCGCTTTCATGTTTCGAAACAAGTTATTCTTATTATGGTTCGACCACAATATACGAGGTGTGTTCAAAAAATAAAATGAATTTTCAAATTTCGCGGGTTACGTACATTCGACTTTCGATTATTACTTATTTTTTTATGTTGGTACACTTGTCTCGAAGATATGTTGATGGTTTTATCCATGTAGCATGTTTGTTTGTGAGAGGCATAAATAAGACAATAAGTTGCATCAAATGGGATTAAATGCTCAAAAACACTTGAAATGTTGACAGTGGCATATGGTGAGAGTACTCTGAGTCAAAAAAAAAAATGTTCACAAGTGGTACAAGCTTTCCAGAGAAGGTCGAGAAGATGCGAATGACGACGCTCGCTCTGGACGCCCCGGCACATCAACAACCGATGAAAATGTTGAGAAAATTAAGAAAATTGTTATGGAGAATCGTCGAATCACAATTAGAGAAATTGCTGATGATGTCGGCATATCGGTTGGCTCCTGCCATGCAATCTTTTCGGAAATTTTGGGCATGAAGCGTGCGGCAGTGAAGTTCGTTCCAAAATTGCTGAATTTTGGCCAAAAAACAAAGTCGCATGAGCATCGCTCAAGATCTGTTGAATGACGTCAACGATGATCCAGATTTGCTTAAAAGGGTCATAACTGATGACGAATAATGTCAAGGTTTTACTCTCTATTTTCGTCGATTACCATGGCGTAGTGCATCAGGAGTTCCTACCACAAGGTCGTTCGGTAAATAAGGAGTATTACCTTGAAGTAATGCGCCGTTTGCGTAAAGCAATACGAAAAAAACATATGGAATTGTGGAAAAAAATTCATCATGATAATACATCTGCTCACTCATCTTTGCTTGTGAGAGATTTTTTGACCAAAAACAACACCGTTATCATGCCTCAACCACGGTATTCACCAGATTTGACCCACTGCGACTTTTTCTGTTCCCAAGACTGTTTCTGTTCTTCTTTGATCTATTTTTTTCGATAGCAGAAAATCGCTGAACGCGCAAAACCCTTGTCTTATTTATGCCTCTCACAATCAAACTAAACATGCTACATGAATAAAACCGTCAACATATCTTCACGACGAGTGTACCAACATAAAAAAGTCGAATGTCGTAGCCCGCGAAATTTTAAAATTCACCTTAGGTTTTGAACACACCTCGTATTACGATTCGCTCAAATCACATACTCAACCAATTCGGAATGTACTATTATAGCAAAATTGTACTAAATTTTCATGTGACATTTTGATTAGTTTACCCTACTTATCATCCCTGCCCTATACATACATACATACTACGTCTTATTGTGACGATGAGAAAAACACTGTGAGCGTGCTGGTCGAACTGCTTGCTGTGTTGCCTTAGAGCTACACTTGTTGCTCTTAATCAGTTGGAATTCAATTTGCATTGCCTGGCTGTGGATGGTGGCTGTGGCATGCAACAATATTCTTATTTGTCGCTGTCGCCATCGTTGTCGTCGATGTCTGTTGCCTGTTTCCCTCAGAATATCGCCTTTTTCATTCGTTCGCTCGCTCTTTTTTGCGTTCTCAGATAAATTACATTAATTCGTTTTTGTCGCTTCTTCATTTGTCTGTCTTCTGCGCATTACAACACTATTCTGAAAGAAAAAAAAAAACAAACACAAAAACCGAGGTAAAACAAACACAACAAATTTCATGCTACCGACCATAGGGAAATGTGATGATTTATTTGCAAAGCAATTGCTGCTGCAACGGCAACAGCAACAGATTAACAACACATGTGAGTATTGAACAAATGTACATGCAACACTCAGGGAAAAATGCATGACCATGTGTCGTTATCAGGCTGTAGGACGTACAACTGCTAACAAACTCTGCAGCACAGTTTGAACTTTATTTTATAATAATGTGTAATTTTCCCTTTGTCGTTGTTGCAGCACCAATTTTGAAAAGGTTGCAGTTTCAGAATCATTAAAAGAAAAAACAGACTTCGTTCCCACGATTTTATTAATATTCATCATGGAGCAAAAAACTGATTGCAGCCTGAGTGACAACATCATGAATGAAACATTTCCCACCGAGGTCAATATTGATAAGTTGTCTGTCTCTCCCTACGGTTGCATATTAGGAATACAAGTTGTGCTGTTGAGTCTCTGATCTGTATTAATTTTTTTAGAAGACAAATTCATAAACTTCTTTAGAGGCTTCGAAAAGTACTTCATAATTATTGCGAGAAAATTAATAAAAACAAATAGATTTCCTATCTATATTTCATAGAGGATTGCCGTTGGTAGCGAAATACTTTCCAACACCAAGGGTGTTATTCTTTGGATGTTACTTAAAAATGTAACCAAAGCCCAGTTAGTAAATATATTGGCGATTAACCAGCCCTACCAGATTTCTCACATCGACTAAGTGTCGCCTACAATTTCTTATACATAATTTAATTTTTTTTAATAAATCACAAATTGAATATTAATTTCCACTGTTGTCTATTTGCATTTACAAATGAAATTATATTGCTACAGTTCATAGTACACTTGAATTTCGTAAAATTGCTTCCAACTTTTGTCGTTTTCGGAAAGTCACTTTCAGTCAACCGCCCACTATATAAGAAAGATTTATACAATTTAAGATTTATGCAATTACACGATTATAGCTTTAGTTGTTGGTTGCGTACAATAGTACCATGTTTGTTCGCCTTTTTACCATAGAAATTGTTAAATAAGATTTCTCTAAGTGTTCAAATACCTATAAAGGGAGGTACACTTCTAAATTTATGATATGATTTATCACATTTATTTATGATTTGTTCTAGTATGTGATGCCAGAAAGGTAAACCTCTTCTTCTCTGTTTTATCCTTTAAAATTACGAATCTCAAAAATCTCCTCTTTAAGCATTCCTACCCAGTAGCGGGTGCTTACAGCTTCCGCCCTTAATGGCAGGAAATGGTACAAACTCTTCTGTTTTGTTCTCAATTATTATCAATCGCATGAAAAATTATCAACCACCTAAACCTTCTAACACATAAACGTAGCTTTAACCATTTGTTATGAAAGATGGCGCTGTGTTTGTTGTACTCTTTCTTTCCTCTTTAACTACGTAAATGTAAATGTAAGAATTTCGAAGATTCTCCCTGTGTTTCACCTACGCCAAAGAGGGATCTATACCCCATATGTAATTATTCTGGCTTCATCCATTTATCCTGAGCGATGGTACATTTTCTGCTGAAAGTTCAATTCCCCTTATCTTGCGAAAACTGTGCAAAAGAAATATTACATACATAACTACATGATTTTAGCTTCAGCCGATGGATGGCAGCATTTTAAAGCTCCCTCTTCTCCCATTGATCCTCTAAAATTATGGATTTCATCACATCTTTTATCATGGATCACATACGCTATAAAAGTAACGTACGCCATAATTTTGATGCCTTTAATCTATGTCGTTTTTTCTAAGCAATTGTATCAATTTCGTTCCATGTTTCCACCATTTTATTGCCAAAAGTTCTACACTATAATGTGATTGTACCTCCATAATTTCATGGGCTTAGCTTGCTCCCGACACCATACCATACTTTCTTGCTCTACTCCCTTAACGGTATGAATTTCGAAAATTTCCCTTTTGCTGCGCTGCAACACTGAAGAGTTGCATTATTTAGATTCAGCTTTAATTAAGAGCGAACGTTTCATTTTTGTCTCCCTTTTAATCTTATTTGCCGTTGAAGTACGAATTTGATTAGATACCTTTTTATTGCTCACATATGGGATATGCACCATAATTTTGATCTAACCGACAGAAACATGGCAGGCACACTTTTTATGGCAAATTTGTTATATGTATATATATGTATCCACATGTGCTCTGTAAAATCTATAAAAACTAGCCGAATGCTACCAATTTTTTTTTTTACTTATGATTTTTATTTGTATAAAAACAAAAAACATAACAAATTTCTTCAGTATAAAAGCATAAGTTCTAATATTAACGCAACATAATAAAAAAGTCAATGTATGATTTTTTAGTATTTGGTCCACAGTCTAGGGTATGTTTTTCTACTCTGGTAACACTGGAAAGTGAAAGAAAGCAAGTGGATTATTTACCGTTATTTGAGCTGTGTATTATTTGAGTTGTGCGATCAAAAAACAAATAATTTTTGCCAAAGTCACGCAATTGTTGATTTTTTGCCGAAAAAAAAACAGATCGTGAAAAATGAGAAAAATATCGGTTGCAACGGAAAATTTAATTATCAAAATGACAAAAAATAATGAGTCAGCCAGGCAAATTGCAAGAACATTAGGAATTTTCCACCGGACAGTGCTTCAAGTGCGAAAGAGACGAAATGTTATTTCGCTAGATGTAAAAAAATCGCTTCCCAGCTTACTCACGGAGAGAGATGCTCGGGCCATGGAACGTTTATTGACTAATAAACAGGCGAAAATACCAAAGCAGGCAGCAGCCGCCATAAACAAACCTGTAAGTGAGTGGACAGCACGAGGAGCCCTACAAAAAATTGGCCTAACATCGGCTATTAAGCAAAAGAAACCTGCACTATCCGATAAAAATGTGAAGGCTCGTCTTAAGTTTAGCAAGGAGCACAAAAATTGGAGCGTGGATGACTGGAAGAGAGTAATATTGTCTGATGAGACAAAAATTAATCGATATCAGTCGGATGGTAAAGAGTACTACTGGCAACGTCCATATGAGACTTTGAAAAAACACCAGGTCAAAGAAACCATGAAACATGGTGGGGGTAGCTTGATGATTTGGGCCTCATTCACATGGTGGTACCTCGGACCATTGGTAGAAATCGACGATATAATGAGAAAAGAACATTATCTACGTATTTTAAAGACAAATTTACCCGATTTTGTAGACCATAGTGCCTATCCGGAGGAGGAAGTTATATTTCAACAGGATGGAGACCCGAAACATACGGCTAAGATAGTCAAAGATTGGCTTTCTAAGCAAAAGTTTTAAACCATGCATGCATGGCATGCATGGCCAGCTCAAAGCCCCGATCTAAACCCGATCGAAAATTTGTGGGCTTTGTTAAAGAAAAGGCTGGCCGTATACGAAAATCGCCCCCAAAATTTAAATGAACTGTGGTCCCGGGTTCAACCAGAATAGACCAGTATTCCGAAGCGCCATATAGAAAACTTGTTCGAAAGTATGCCAAATAGAGTAAGAAGCGTCATAAAATCCAAGGGACTATGGACCAAATACTAAAAAATCATACCCAAAGAAGATATTTTTAAAACGTGCAAAAGTGGATACATTGACTTTTTTATTATGTTGCGTTAATATTAGAACTTATGCTTTTATACTGAAGGAATTTGTTTTGTTTTTTCTTTTTATACAAATAAAAATCATAAATAAGAAAACAAAATTGGTAGCATTCGGCTAATTTTTATGGATTTTACAGCGTTTATATAGGTATATGAATTCATGTAAGTTATCGGAAAATATATAGGGTGATTTTTTAAAGAGACGTTAAATCGCAAGATTTTTGGGGCCAACCCACAGGGCCAAATCGATATATAAGCTGCTCACCAAATTCATTCCTCAACATATCCATTGTTTCACAAGCAGTGTGGCATGTTGCACCGTCCTGATAAAACCACATGTCAATCAAGTTCAACTCAGCCAATTGGGGCAAAAAAAAAAATTCCTTGTGGTTGTGTAACACATGCCCAATCGCTGAGAACGGCAACGAATTGAAATTTTACAATCTTCATTAACACTGGTTCCTACGGCTGCAATATATTCTTCGGTACTCACTCTACGCATGCGAGTCGATGATCTTATGTCCAACAAAGTAAATTTGATGCGTAATTTGGAGATAACAGCACGAATTGTTGATTCAGCAGGTCGATTATGCCGACCATAAAATGGTCGTATCAAACGATGCACATTTGTCACAGGGCACGAATTTTGATAATAAATTTCAACGATTTGCTATCGTTGCTCGTTTGTTAGTCTTTCTATGATGAAATTGCAGAGTATACTGCACACTTTTCACTTTGACAGATGACGTTTGGACGCCATTACCAACCAGTGCTGCCAACCTGAAAAACTTAAATCTTAAAAAATTACCCTCTATTAGTTTAGTGGTTACTTATGTTCAAAGCTGAAGTATGACTATGATGCTTGAAAAGTTTGAGTAGAGAGGTAATCATATCAAAAACGGTCAAAATTTTAACATTTCTAGAGAAAGCCTCTGAAACGAATCTCAGGGTAAAGGCTGACTTGCAGTAGCTGATCCAGGCTGCTTTTTACAACTTAATCTCGCTTTTATAAAGATAACTGGATTTATATGTAAGAAATCCACAAATCAGAGATTCGGAGTTGTGAGAAAGTATCAACTTTCCCTTTGACTTCTCCCACTTGCAATGGTAACCCAGCGATTGTGGTCCCAAGATTATCTAGCCACAACAACTCATCAAATTATCCTTTCCTATATATAAAGCCCTCTTTATATCCACTGTAAAGCAGACGAAGATGTGATTGGAGAAGGAAAGGACTACCGACATTCTCCAAACCTCTGCAATATTTTATATACTTTAGGTCAATGTTAGCCGCATTATCCATAGATATATTCTTAAACGTTGAAGTCTTTCCCCCATTTCAAATGATTAATAATAAAATCCATAACTGACATACATCTTGAAATAATGTGCCTGGAGACTCATTACACATGATTCATGCTGGACTCGCATCCAAGGAATACCTTTCCAATCATATAAAATACAGTTGGTAGAGTCCCGATCGATGTTGTCACGTTGGTGTCTCAGATAATATATTGTCGACATATTTTGAGATTAGCAAAGTAATCGTTTAACCACCCAGTAGCAGGAATCATGGACCGGAAGGCGTGATATCAAGTCTTTTTTGGATCCAGAAGGCCTCCCATCCACATTACCTACTCTTTTCTATTTAACATTGCGTGAGATTGGAAGGCAAGGCCAAGGCCTTCTATCCTCGCTTTCAGCGGAAGGGCCTGTAGAACGTTTTTCAAAGTAAAGCATTACGAAAAGGGCTTAAAATGATGGCCTTGCGAAATCTTTTGAGGAGCAGACTTCAGAGAAGATCTTCAGAGAAGGCTGAAGAAGGCTTTATGTAATTTTACACTACTTATAAAGCAAGTCTGTTAAACTTTTCAAACGGAGGAAATTTATATTCCTGTTTTCTTTTATCAGGCCTCCGCATTTTCCTTAATTTATAAAAATTCATATGCATATACAAAGTCAGAAATGGTAGCAGTTTAAACATCTTCTATCAAGCTTGCATAAAGAATGCCTGCAACTATTAGAGTCATGCCTTCTGAAAGCACTGTAAGGACAGGTCATTACCACGCATTATACTAGTAAGGTCTTGAAAATGCCGACGCTGGGGATAGTCAAAAGCTTTTGTTTTTGTGTTAATACGCTTTGCAATCTTTATAATAGATTGACGACCAAGCAGCAGTTTTGGGCATAAGCTAACCAGTTTTTTTCAAAAATATTTTTGTATGAAGTTTCTGCTTCTTATAATTAACAACCCACTGTTACCTTTTTACATATCTTATATGCTCAATGTAAAATAACAAAAGATTATAATTTTAAATTATAATTTGTTGAATGCACAAACCGACTATAGATCCTGGGCAATGTCTTGATAAAAGTGAACAATAATCGCTGCAGCGACGTTTGCTTTTTGATTCGTAATCGAGAAGAAAATAAACCGCTGATGTAGGTTTGGTTGTTGAAATATTAGAATCTTTTTAATTATACTTGGGTTTCGTATGATCATTCCATCAAATGTTTTGTACTTTAAAAAAAAAATCTCAACTTTGTGATGAAACAAATTCCATAAGTTATTTTCTTTATTTTTCTCCACCTATATATTCGCTGACATTTTTTTCTTCTTTTGTTTAATTGCAGGAAGTCGGCAGTATTATCGGCAAGAAGGGAGAAATTGTCAATAGGTTTAGGGAAGAGGTAAGTATTATGAATATATTTCTACTTTTGACTAAGTTATTCAACATCTTTTATTGTATTAACTAATTATTAGTCTGGCGCAAAAATTAATATATCTGATGGTTCATGTCCCGAACGTATTGTCACGGTGTCTGGTACAACCAGTGCAATTTATTCGGCATTTACCTTAATTACCAAGAAATTTGAAGAGGTGAGTATTGAAGGGATGGAATATCTTCCATGTATTATTACTTAATTTTTGACATGATTTCCTGTATCGCAGTGGTGCTCTCAATTCAACAATGATGTCAATAAAGGTGGTAAAACACAAATACCCATTCGTTTGATTGTGCCTGCCAGTCAATGTGGATCGTTAATTGGTTAGTAGTTAATTCGTTATTCTCTAGTGGCCGATGATATTAAATAGAGTTCTTGGTTTTCTCAAACTGCAGGCAAAAGCGGTTCGAAAATTAAGGAAATACGCCAGACAACAGGCTGCTCTATCCAGGTGGCTAGTGAAATGTTGCCGAACTCAACCGAGCGAGCCGTCACTCTAAGCGGTACAGCTGAACAAATAACCCAGTGCATCTATCAGATTTGTCTCGTTATGTTGGAGGTGGGTTTTCGTTACTGTTTTCTTACTTCCGCTATCTTTCAGTTCTAATTGCTGCCGTACCAAGTTGTCATTGCTATACATTTTTTTGTTTTTATTTGCAGTCGCCTCCCAGAGGTGCCACTATCCCCTACAGGCCAAAACCACAAGTATCCGGACCCGTCATATTGGCTAATGGACAAGCTTTTACCATACAGGGCAATTACGCTGTACCCGCACAAGAGGTAATTTTGTAAGAATGTCCTTAACATCCTCCTTCACCCGAAACCAGTCAGTCTGTCTCAGTCAGTAAAGTCGCATATTTTTTGTCTTCATCTATCCGTTTATCCACTTCCACCACAACTTATACTCTGTCCGTCCACCATGTTGGTTTTATTTTGTACAAGATGCCGTCTTCAAATTCCCTGCCTACATCTCTCTATTAATATTTGTGTTGCGTATAAATACATTTTAAGTTATCTATTTCGTCCTCCTTATACTTTTTCCTATGAATGCTATAATTTTTTTTTTTTTGCTGTCGTTTCTTTCTCTGGCAATCTCCATTTTATTAATGCCGCCACAAACCAATCCCATCCTGTTTCTAGAGATTTGTTCCTTTCTTGCAATAGGAGCAATTATTCTTAGATATTCTTACCCGTTTCTTTTTTTTTATTTCGTTGTTTTCCTTCTCGCCCACTTAAATTATTATATTTGAATATGATTTTATGCACCTGCCCTCTGCTACCACCTTTTCCCTTTGATCTGCTACGTGTATGAGTTTTATTAACTATCACAGATTGTTTTTTAAGGCAGTAAAAAGCTTATTTAAAAGAAATATTTCCATAAAAGTAGAATCAACTTGCGAGAGGAAAAGTTGAATGGCTATTTAATGTTTTTTCCGCATTTTTGGCAGTCTTCAGTTCAAAATTGGCAATGTTGCCATCAAACGTCAAGAAATTTTGTTAACATTTGTACTAGAAACAGAATATTTAATATACGTTAAGTAATGGTTGTATTAATCACAAATATTGCCATTATGAATAGTGCGAAAATAGTACAGAAAGGTCACTTACCTATTGCGGAACTAATACTGAGTTGTAATCTCAACCAGCGAGTTCACTGTTAAAGACTTCTTGCTGCAAATTTGTCATTCATCCAGTCCTGCCGACGTCCTGGGTGTCGGCTTAGGCGTTTGATTCAGAACTGATTTATTCGAATAATTGAGTTATTGGTGGAGGTACCGGTTGGGTTTAGCCGTCGTTTTCATTAAGAATGTTGAGATTTCTTAATATGCCATCAACCTGTCTAGTCTATTTCCGTTTGATGTAAAATAACTTAGTATGATTTTCACTAAAGGTTCTGTGTCGCTTAACGTCACATTGCAAAGACATATGAATTCAACAATTTTTTTCCATATTTGACTATCGGAGGCCGCTTCGTAGTTGACAAAAAGATGATCAAGTTTTTCATGGATCTTTTCCTTTGCATTACTGTGTCTTTTTGGCTAGCTGTCGATTTACTGTCTAAACCGACATGAGAATCTCCAATTGGGTCGGATAAAACAGGTTTTAGTAGGTTCTTAAGAATAGTATTGCTATTTTGACCTCATTTTAGACTTTGTGGTATTTTTTTCAACAACAGCCTCTTTCGTTTAGAAGTACGGTGCACTTTTTATGCAGTATTCTTTATTTTTCTTGTTTGAGTTCGATTTTTTATACCTAAGTACACGTACCACTGTACATTATAGGAGCACCGAAATCAGGCGTTACGCTGTAGTAATTAGAACAATTTATTAGACTGTTAGGCTACTTCTTAGTATAACTTTCGATATGTTTGGTTAAATACTGTGTTCGCCTTGCTCCATTCTCGTGCTTACTTTAATTGCGCCAGATGGACATTCCAAACACACGACATCCATCGTAAAGGGAGGCTATAACACAGCGATAGAAATGTAAATGATGGATCAGTTGCTTAGTCGATTCTTTTGTCAGCGGATTAAACTCCAAACTTCTAGCTCTTTTAGATCTTAAAAAGAAACGAGGTTATAATTCATCCATGTTCCTTTTTCGTTCTGGATTTATTTTTGCATGTATGGGTAGTTATTCCATGTTACACATGAACAACTGTCTAATTGAACAGGAACTAGATCAGAAATTCTAACTGTGCAACAGATTATTATTATTATTATTATCTCCTTTGCACTACTTCTGCAACATTTATAAGGCAAGTCATGATAATATATTCAAATTGAAGCATCGAGAATTCGTTCCAAAAAAAAAAAAATCACAGAGATTCTGTGTATTCTATTTTTAGACTCACTGAGAGGGACCTGCAGTTTAATGATGATTCAGAACGTTAGTTTGAAAGACATTTATTTGTCTATTAGCCGATTACTCGAAGTGTCATCAGTAAACTTCGATGTTATCACCGATCAAAGGAAAGTAGGTGGCTGCATCGAGACTCGAACCCACGATCATACGAACTATAGTAGCGTGCACTAATATTCGCGCCTCGGTAGGTCAGTAACAGTTAACTAGTTCAGAAAGATAAAGAGTTTATAAATTAGTGAAATATGATTTAATTCAAAGTGATTCCCTTATGAACTAGTAAAATTTGGGAAGAGTTACGATAGATGTGGAGCATAGTTAAAATATTATTAAAAACGTCGAACTATTTGAACAATAAGTGAAGTTATAACCATAAAATGTGGTTGTGGCTCAAGTATTTTTTAAAGCACCTAGTGCAAACGATGTAGACACATTTCAATAAGTTCAATATCAGATTTGTAACAGCAGTACTACGCTATTTCTTTATTCTCTGCTATGCAACTACTCCTAAATTGGTATTTTTGGTCAATATACAGAAATCCCAGTCGTGTTAGATATTGTTCTAATTAATTGAATTAAACAAAATTTCATGAGCTATACATCACATTTACACACCATTAGTTGTATCCTAACATACATAAATTAAATCTCTTGCAATAGTTTATAATTTTATAGTTGGAACCATTACGATCTGGAAGTATTTCACATTTTGTAAATTTAGAAGTCAATTCTTGAGCTTTTTTGTCTGGCTCAACAAGGATCGTAAACAAGTTGTATAGATTTAGAAATTTCTTGTTGTATATTTCGATTTTTCGGAATTGTGTTCCAATAATCTTTCCAAATATAACAATGCAAACTCGTGATTTAGAACACTCGGCGAAAATAACCCATCTATATTAAAGTTAACAAATGCGTTAGAAAAAGGGTAACACTCGTATTCGAATGCTACTAACTAGAAGTTTAATTTTTATTGCTATATATCTTCCTTTGATTAACATCTAATCTAATGATAAAAAACAAAAGATTCTCACTTGTTTGAAAGCAATTTAAAGTTATGAAATATCAATCTGATAATAAAATATTAATACGATTCAAAAGCTGGGCATACATTTTCTAACAAAATCTTCAAACTCTGAGTGGAAATCACAGTCCTTTTCAGATAACAGCTTAGTTGATTACTGTAGATGCTCTTTATAGTTATCCGATTCCTCTCTCTTTCCCCCTCTCTCTATCTCTATCTTTCTCTCTCTCACAAACACACTTTTTGCCTCGTTACCTCAACATGACAGTTTTCGTTTGTCGTTTTTTTTGTTGTCGTTGTTGTTATTGATTATTTTTTATGTTGATTTATTATTTTTTCTGCACTTTTTTCTCTTAGGTTAAGTTTTACAAGAAAATATATGAATAGAAAATGAACAATGTAATTATGATATTATCGGGTATTTGAAGCCATTCAAGGTCCATTCTCTATGTAAACGACAATGTATTGTGGTCTGCTGTGAGAGCATAAAATGGCTTGATACGATATGATTACGAATATACACACAATCTCTTAAGGCTTTACTACTACTACCAACTAGCACCACCACCACCGCCATATTCAACTACTACTTCTACTACTGACAGCTTCATATGTTGTGGGCTTAAAGTTAAAGTGGGCAACATTTATACGCTAGGATGCGAGGGCTCGTGAGCAGTTGCTAAAAGTAGGTCTATCATCAGTTTTTTACTTGAAAATTTTGAATTTATTTGTTTTTTTTAAACCCAACAAATTCAACTCAATTCTACATTTAGTGAATTCAAAACAATATTCCACCGCCATCCAAGAACCGCCCAAATACTTCCAAATCGAGTTGAGTACTGTATTATTGTTAATAATCACCATGGTCACTTGGATACATATATAATTTGAACCCATCTTTTTACGTATGTTGTCCCTACGAGAAGCAACAACAGTTTCCCAACCGATCCCCAAAAATCAGCATTTTATTAATTCAAATTATGGTATCTTTGTCTAATATTGTACCTTTGCATACATAATAAATACCAGTCAGATATTCACAATTAAATGTCGAATAAAACCAGACAGAAATCGCCGATATCTTGTGTAGTGGTTGATGGTAGGAATGAATAATGCCTTGCTGAACAATAAAGCGAGTGAAGTTTCCCAAATTGAATTTTCATGCTTGCGTCCATCGCAACCACTGTACAATTGTTGGCAACTTATTCTTTTATTTTTCTAAACATCAACTACTTTTGTATTGTGGTTAATTTGTGAACTCAGTTTAATGCTTCCCGCATAGAGCATTTAAATACCATAACCTTATTTGCAAATGAAGAAAAAAAAACCAAGTAATGAAAATAGTTAAATTCTCTAACGTTTACAGTATTAACCTAAATCAAAAAAGTCTAAAATCAAATCCCCTGCCCGAGCCCTCACATCTTACTCTTTTACTATATACATATGTATATGTATAAATATATGTTTATATATATATATATATGTGTATCTATTTATTTTTCTCTCTCTTATTTGCATCTAATATCCCCAACAACATATGAATTTCTTTAATTGTGTATAAAATAAACCAAAATTTAAAACTCATGTAGTGTTCGTTCCCTCGTTCGTTTTTCTCACTTTCATCACAATGTCATAACTCAATCCAAACTCAGTCATTGTTCTTTATAGAAATTCGACTTAATTGTGTATTTGGAACAATAAAGGAGCTAAATAAATATTCATAGATATTAAATTAGCATTTACACGCACTTGTAGTTCAGTTGGGTCTCCTGTTCCACCCGCCACATTTAGATCTTCAATTCTTTTAGATTTTTTGTGTGCCCCCACTAGTATTGTCTACTTTTCCGCTGACCTCCTTTAAGTTCTCAATCATTTCTATCATATTGAAAAAGTCGTTCAGATTCAGTCCTCGTTGGTTCATATCGTTCCTTCTTTCCAAGTAGACGACCTGCCCCCCTTTGTCATATATTGATAAGAACATAATTTAAAATTAACAAAAAAAAAAGGCTTTTGAAAGAAAGAGAGAAATTGATGTATATGCTATTTGAAAACAAAAACACTGTAACACCAGATATATTGCAGTTGAGCTCTGTTAAAACTGATTCCTCTATGATTTTTAGCCTATGCAACGAAGTATTAGCAAGTTTATATCCTTTATATTCGATGGCAATTCTGCTACGTAAGAAAAACCGTTAACTTCGACTCTAAATCGCATAGTTTTTATAATTAGACCAGTGAATCTTTTTAACCATTGAGAAACAAATTTATCACGGCTTATATTTCCTCACAGAAAGCATAAAACTGTATTAATTTGATGCTCCACAATTTAAATGCGATTCCCAAGTCGGCTCAGCATTTCATATATTTAATAATTTCACGGCTGAAGTTACTTAAAACACGGTTTTGCCACTATTTGTTAGTGTAATGGTTTGTGTACTAGACAAGAAATGTCATTTAACTCTAATCAAATTGGGCCTAGAATATTTGATATTTCGTCGCTCGTTTGATTTAAAAATATTACGAAAATATAATTGAAAAATTGGTGCTACGTACTCTTGTCAAATGTTATTACTATTGGGAACAGGGATCATAAAGCCAGTGTCTTTAATTTGTATGCAATCAAATCTTATTTTGTGGATTTAACGTCGGTGATGCTAAGTATGGGCACGCGAATAGGACATCGTTTTCGAGCAATCGTGACCGTAGGCACAAAAAGTCCGTCCTCACCATTCACGCTATTTCTCGAAGAATAGCACATAGGTAAACACCTTCACGGATACTATTGGTTCACCTATCATGTGTTCGGGCCTTGGCTTTATCATTCGCGTAGCTCACTCTACTATTTTCGTAGTTAATTCTATGAAGAGAAACATGCGCATGATCTACACACCCATTTGTGTGAGACCATAAGCACGAATATTGCGCTTAATGTTCGAAAATCTAAACGGCGGCTAATCGATGTAATACGAGGTATTGCCCCCTTAACTATTTTGAGCATCTGGTTTCTAGCTTAATCTCTGCCGATCTCAGAGGACTGTACAAACAAAAACATGCAACTGAAATCCCGAACGAGACTGAAGAACTTAAACAAAAAGTTAATCTCTCATATATATATATTTTTTTTTGTTTGTGCTAATCTAATTTAGCACGAAATCTATAATTTTCCTAGCAGCTAACTCTAAAGGGTGAATGTCATCTTTAATTTGTATCTTAGGGGTTTTATATATTCTGTCTTCCCGATGCCTGCTGTATCTAACATTTTTTGGATTTTTTTCCGTTTAGCAAAAAAAAAAAATAAATAAATGAATAAATTAAGGACAATAGGTAGCAGTAACGAGCACGTGTTTCTGCCCCAATTTCAAATAATGACGATTTGTTTCAAATCATATCTTGCGAAGTGAAGGTCATACTACTTAACACTGTAGATTTTGTTGAAAATTTCTGCTGAAAGGAAGTTAAAAATATCATGGCGTCATGAGAGGTCAATGTTAGTAAGCTGTAAGTTGTCTTTTTGTGATACCTGTGAACCAAAAGTGTGTCGGTGTGCCGGAATTTCATTTGTAATATCATTTAATTGATCCTGTCCATTAAATTGTTTTTCCGCATAATAAAAACAGTGAAAAAAATAACATTTTTTTGGACAAGAAAATCAAGTTCTTTACGCCGTATATAAAATGTTATATTGACGAGTATTTTGGTTCTTCGTAAAGGTACGATCTTTTTGTTTCGAATGACATCATATTGTCCATATTAAGTCAGTAACTGAACTATATGATTTTCATTTTCTAGATTCCTATCGAGTATAGGTCAATCTGTTCTAATCAATAGCGGTCAAATATGCAGTCAGATTCAGATAACTCTAATTAAGATAAGATCATTTAACTCGTTGCAATGTATTTGTTCAAAATAATATACAAGGTACACGAATATTTGGCATAGGAAATCAATTTCTATCTCTCGTTTCAAATTTAATTTTTGATAGTAATAACAATCACTTTTTCCCCAAGCTATATTTATCCATTTTCACTTTTTTTGTTTACTACGTTCAAAATTATGAATGTTAGTTAGATTCTGTTGTATAACAAATATATATGTATGGGCACTCCCATATATACATACATACATGTGTGTGCCTCTTCATTTTTATAAATTGATTTATGTTCAATATCTGTGTTATTTACTTTTTTCTTCCTCTACTTCTTTTTTTACCAAACTCCAAATGAAAAACTCTTCACATATTTTTACAATTAAAATAAAAAACAAAACAAAATTTTTAATATTTCCACTCGACATAAACAACAACGACAAATAACAACTCAATTGTATGTAAAAAAAACAACTTTGCTGCAAACTCAAAATTAAAATATATTCGCAACTCTGGTCCACATTCAAAATCTGGCAAAACGATGACACCAACATCACTACACCAACTAACACCACCACCAATACTACTACCTCTACTGCTACGGTCACATACAACTACACTTTGCAATTTGAAAATCAAAATCAATCTATATATATATACAACTGTACACCTCTTTAGACCTGTCCAGTATTTCCACTTGCTTTGGCTACCGGTGGTCTACATGCTGGTATATCGGGTTTAACGGATCCTTTATTAAAGGGCGCACATTTGCCAGGAGCGGTACCAGCACACCATCACCTACAGCAATTGCCCGATGTGAGTTTTGGTTGAAGAAATTGTTTGAAAGCATTGCATTGCATTAAATTAACACCCCGTCTAAACCCCACATTTGCCCACAACAACCCCTTGTCCATTTGTGGTCACTTAACGTTTGTTGCATTTTGGATACTCCACCTTAACATTGTTTATGAGAAAAGTTTATATTCTTCCCACCTTAAATACCCCGACCCCCGAAACCCCCGTTGGAATACATGCGTTGATGATATAGATGGTATTAACATTGCATAAAACATGTAGCTTGGTTTTAGTGTTTGTTCCCCAGCCCCCCTTCCCCAGTTTGTAGACACGTTCCACTTTTTGGGCAAGTAAAATGCGTGTAGCTCTGGTCAACATTATGCCAGGTGGTTAAATATACTTTTTTATTTTAAGTTTTAAAGTCTAAGAAAGTCATAAAATATAAATTCAATATCGTCATCAAATGGTTATTGCACAATAGAACGTTAAGCTATCGTTTTGCATTTGTAATTTTCAAACATTGTACTTTTGCTTCGCAATTTCAGCAAAAAAAAAAAAAAAAAAAAAAAATAGATGGGGTTGTATCTTCTTATTTGGTAAATAACATATGGATCGAGCTCTTCGAAATCTTCCGCTTAGAATTGAAGTTAACTGATGTCATCGGAAGTTGTTTTCATTACAACGCAATGTTCATTTAGAATTTTAGCAATGCTTTCATACTCCCTGATTGAGTATAGCTCGAAAGCAGTGTTTCAGCCCCGCTTGGTCCGAGGCGACAGAAAGAGACAAGAGACAATTAAAAGCTACAGTTAATTGTATAGAAAGGAACTCTGCATGGTAGAGAAAAGCTAATTCCGAACAATTATTTTATTCACTGTGTCTCTTGCCCAAAACACTGCTGAATCTTAGACTCACATATAACAAAAGTTCCATTAGTATTTTGTCGCACAGTAAATTTCCTCTGAGGGATCGCTGCTGCTGACACAAATTATCTTCGTAACACTTGCCATATATACATATGTATATGGTATGTAAAGGGATACTCATAATATAACATGATTACGTGCAGTGTAAGTGGATTTATATGACTTCCTTAGGCGTTGTTACGTAACTTGTTTTTATTTATCCCGCATTCTTAGTTTAAGTGAATTATATACCCTAATCTCTTGGATGTGATTTTCCTTTCCCCATATTACACCAAAAATCGTCGATTTTCCGGTTGTATTTTGATCCCTTTTATTTATTTTTTTTTTTTTTTTGCATGTCATTTTTCTTAAGACCTATCGAATGATTTTATAAAATATCGCTGTGGATTAAACGATTTTAGACACCTATCAACCATTTTGTTTCAGAGTGCTGTAGGTAATTGGTGTATAAACGAAATCCCCTTTAAGTGGCCCTCGATTTTCCACTATTGCCTCTATCTCTTGCTCTATTTTTGGTTCTTTCCTGCATAAACGAACACTTATCTCCAATTAGCTGTTGTATTTCTTCCCTGCCCTTTCATTTTCTACTATTTTGTATGTGCATTAATGTAATTTTTATACTTTACGTTATTGCTTTTTCAAACTCTTTTCGATCAGCGTGTTTGAATTAAGTGTTTTTGTTTCCCTATCGTAAAATTCGAAAACGCACTAACAACTTTCGATAACGACTCATGTCCGACAATTACACACTCTACACAAACTGTTAAAAATGTACTACACTGTCGATTATATTTTTTTTTTTTTTTTGTTTGTTTTAATTTTCTTTATTTCATTAAGTTTTTTCGAATTTTAATGATTTGTTTTCACTAAAATATATGTTGTCGCATTATATTTAGGTTTGTGAAGGATAAAGTATTTATGCCATTTTGAGTACATCTAAATATTTTTATATTGTATTCCCGTTGTATCCTCATATTGCATAGAACGAATATTTACTTATTCATGCATACAACTGTTTGGCGCGTCCTGGGAAAAGGTATACGACCAATGTTTATGTATCAACATTTGCATTAATATCATGAATTGAAATATTAGCGTTAAAATTTCTAGAATTTGTATCTTATTTTGATGTCTGAAAATTCTCAGCTATAACTTGCTAGAGATATTAAACGAAAATAATGAATACCATATTAAAATATAGTAAATATTAGATATATTCTTTCACCAACCGGTGATAAATTCTATGATATATTTCATTTACATTCCTTTTACGACTGCAAATTTTGAAAACACATTTTTTTTGCGAACATTAGTACAACGGTACAAGCTTGTGTTTTTAAACGATTTAAAAAAGTATAAAAGTATGAAAAGTTTAAAAGTTATAGCTTTGTGAGAAGTTCTCAGCAGACTTTGTTTGACTTAACCTTATTTTTACAGATGTTTTATACTACCAAGTTTCACAGCCGTCCATTGAAACCAAATTTCTGTGTCAAATAATTTGAAAATACGTTTAGACTAACGTGTAGACTGCAATGGCTCAAAGCTAAAGATAATAGTTTTATCGTTTTGTTAAGCTGTTTTAGTGGGTTTATTGGTACTTCCTGTCCCATTCTGTTTGTTTTGCAGAATCTGGGCTCATTTATGATTCATGATTGTGTTTAAACCCACATGAGAGGGCAATTTTCAGCGGGATTAAATCTCACCCTAAATCTGCGGCGTCTGTTTTCAATTTACATATACATACATACGTCGTATGATTTATAAAATAGCCACCTATAGGACAAAAATATATGTATATGCCGGATAGAAAATGGTTCAGAAAACATTGTAAAAGATCCAGGTGAAAAATATTAGATGACATTTTTATAATCTGTATTTATCGTTTATCATTATTTTAGCTACCATTTTATAAATCGTTCATGGTTATCAGTACACTTTTTTATATTTGATTTATAAGATCTATCAGCAATAATCAAACTGAAGAGTTATATATGTTAGAGATTGGGTTTGGGAAACGTATGGACTGATCATTGTCGTATTCAGTCTACATTTAGAGATCTATTGGTACATTATGATTGTCATTGTGGTTTTTTGCATATTCAAAAAATTAGGGAAATATAGGGAAATAAACAATCTTTCACCGTGTACACCCACATGGTTACTTTCGGGTTTAGCCCTCAACTTCTGCCATTGGAGTTTCGACTTGCTAACAAAACTTTAAAATCCCTCCACAATGTTCCCTAAATATTCCCGACGTAATTTAAATTCTGATCTTGGTTTACGCCAAGATATTTAGCCGCATAGGACAGGTAAGTTGTGGCAGCATAAAACCAGTAAGCAGTGTATGCTAAAAAAAATGCCAATTCGGTCTACTGGGTATTTACACCCATTCCTCTTTCGAGGCGTCCCTTATGAAAGCCACTAAGTGTATGAGTAAAAGTTTGAAAATAAATGATTCGTAGAAAAGATTTTACTAAAAATTAATGCTCGCTGGATTCTTTTACCACTTTTATCAGATTTGAGCGTACAATGTTATTGGCAATGGTCCAAGTACATAGGTCAATGTCCATTAGCGGTCATAAAATTATATAAATTCATGTGAATATCAATTTAATACAGAAAACTATTAATTTAAAATGTTGGCAGTGAAAAGAGCATGAGCAGATGTTTTTATATCAATCTGTCTGAAAAGGCGTTTCTTATACTGCAGTATGTGTAAAAAATATTGATGGATTCTAATATTTAACGACCATTAATATGGAACACTACATACTTTTGTCCACATAAACATTGCCATTAAAGCTTAATCAAAATGTAAGCGAAATCCCTCGTTGGGAGATTTATTTAGTTCCAACGTCCATTTTTTCCTATAAATATCTTTGAATAAAATATAGAAATCAATTATTTCAACTATAATGTGAACATTTCATAATCTTTGGAATTGTTTGTGCATCAAGAAGAATGCTTCGAAAACTGCTAAATCGCATGATAAATGCGCATTTCGTAGAGTTTTAAGCAAGTAAGCGAATTTGTTTCGTGCCCAATTCTTAAACCTTTGTGTCATTTATGCTATCAACATTAACGTAAAATACTTTATCCTTCAACCTAAAATACATGTTTCTTGTATATGTTGTAAAAACTAAGCTGAAATTGCATTTCTTTTAACGATTTATCTGTTTATTGTTGCCATCTCTGTGTTCTATTTTCCGTTGTGTTTGATTTAAATCTTGTTTTCGATTCATTAAATAACAATTGAAATTGTAATTTCTTAAGATCTTAACAAATGTCCACTCCATTTATGCTCTCTCTTCTTTGTAATAGGTGGCTAAGAATCCTTTGGCTAGTTTGGCTGCATTAGGCTTAGCTGGTATGGCCCCAGCCAATACTGGTGGTCTCAATCCAACAGGTGAGTAGTCTGAAGCTGTCTTTGTTTGTTTGTGTCATTGCTATAACATAACATGTCTCCTTTTCTGCAAATGCAGCTTTGGCTGCCTTGGCTGGGTCTCAATTGCGTACAGCAAGCACAAATCGTGCTCAACAGCAACAACACGAGATGACGGTTTCGAACGACTTGATCGGCTGCATTATTGGGAAAGGCGGTACCAAAATTGCAGAAATACGCCAAATTTCTGGTGCAATGATCCGCATTTCCAATTGCGAAGAACGTGAAGGTGGCAATACTGATCGCACCATCACTATCAGCGGCAATCCAGACTCTGTAGCTTTGGCACAATACTTAATCAATATGAGGTAAGTTCATGTTTCTACCGTTGATGCATCATATTATTTCGTACCAATGCAGCCTGGGGAAAAGAAATGACAATAAGTAGGATAATTTTTTTTTTGTCGAATACGAATTCAAGAATATTAAAATTGTTCTTTCTATGCAAAATACTTAGCTTAACTTTATTTTTGATTAGATAATCACTTCCAATTTGCTGAGGAACTAAATTTAACTAACTTTCTGTCGAGTTAAAATAAATATTTTAACTTCGCGTTCATTAGTTTTTTAGACTACAGGAGATTTATTTGCTGTATGTTATTGGTAGATCAATTGAACTGATTAAAGCAAAACTGCAAATTTTAGCAGTTTTTATACTCATTATTGAGTGTTACAAAATAATCACATCGAACAGATTATTCTGATATTAAAAACTTTCAATGCTATATATTCCTTGGTGCGGTTTACAAGTTAAAAGAACACTCATGTGGTGGGAAAATATTTGGGTAAATACTAAGACCGTAAAATTGAACCTTACTTATTGTCATTAATCTGTTGTTCCTTAGCATTTAATACACCAAAATCTTGTATATTTTATTTTAATATATAATGAACAAAAAAAAAATTGTTAACTTTTGTGTACATACTGTGCTTTTCTTAACGAGTGCCTAACTAATTCTAATCAACATTCTATGTGTATATTAATGATACCCAATTTTGTCGAATTGATTTGATTAAAAAAAATAGTAAATGAGAACTAAACAAATGGATGCATTTGTTTTGCCTATGAAATCGATCGATAATTGCAACATATAAGGAGAGGAGGATCTTTGTTCTTTACATACAATCTTAATAGTAAATCTTTTTACATCACTTTCTGTAGTAGCTATAAGCGTTCTTATATATTTACATAATATGTTTTAAAACAACAGAGCTACATCAAAGAAATTTTTCTTAAATAATGTTTTTCTTTTCTATATTCACATTTGAAATTCACGAATAAAAAGTTCATGTTTACCACCTTTTAGACAAAAAAAAAAAAAAAAAAAAAAAAAACCAATCCACCCAAAACCATACGCTTTGTTGTATTCACTTTCAGAGTGATATATGCAATTCCATCCAGAACTCTTCCCTCTTAACCCCACATTCATATGATGCCCTCTCATTGTTTTTTTTTTTCCTTGCAAATACTACATTTTAAAAATTTCAGAGACTTTCCCATTCACTTACTACAACACATTGTCTCGGGATAAGTCGCTATGATATATACATAATTGTTTAACTGAAATTGAAAATTCTATACTGTAAATGTTCTTATCTAGATATTTAAACGGCTCATTCTATTAGCTAGTATTAAGTCTTATTTATAGATATCTCTCTAATGATATTGATTTGTAATCAGTTCGTTTGGAGCAGGATAAAAACGGCAAGAAGGAGAAAAGGGAATGTCCGCGGAAAGTCGCCGACCCGATATTTGTATGGTAATTGGAGATGTGAAACGACGTTAATAACTATCCTTGTGAAATTCCTAAAAAATTTTTTAGAGAATTCAAACCCGCTTACCTGTGCAGACCTGACTTCAATCCCTTTTTTGTTTTTAATTGAATGCATATAGAAATAAACCGAATGAAAGATGCAATTTATGACTATGCATAAACCTCATTCTGAGTAGTTGATTGGCATTTTCAATATAGCATGAAACTAGATTTAAAGGGGAGGTATAAGAAAGAAACCGTATGAGAAACTAATTACTTAAATCATCATCAAAATCTTATTGGTTATACGCCTCATCAAATAGAATTTCGAGTGCTTCGGTATTCTGCGTTTTTACTGAGCAACTTATCTTGGGATGTTATTAATTTGAAATTTTTAAAGCGCATGATATATATTATTAATGTTGAAAAAAGCAAAATATCGTCAAAGCTATTATATTTAAAGCTTAATCTGGGCAACAGTAAAAATAAATTAACAGATTTGCTAAAATTTGAATTCTGTTTCTTTTTTTTTTTTTTTTTGAATGTCCCATTTACTAGGCTGTTTTATATGGAAAATTAACGTAAAACAATGTGAATTTATAGCTCAACATAAACAAAAATAAATCTGCGGCTAGTCCGCCTGTTCACAAAGCCAAACAGATGAAATGTACGTTAAATATATATCCTACATGGATATAATTAATTTTCTAACAAAATTTCGTCCCTGAGTGTTCCCTAATCTGCCTTGGTATAATCAAGGGCATACATTTGTATCACATTGGTCAAGCGGACATCACAAAATAAAACAAAACATTCAGTAGAAATTGTATTTTTGTGGTGCTAAATTGCTATTTAAGCACGAAAATGTATTTGTCCACTTATTTATCAATACATTTTAGTTCACTATACACTAAATTATGGCAAAAAGATTCCTTATGAACCATCTCATCCATATAGGCGCTGTGCCGATCATTTCTAAGGTGTAGAATCTGGTCTATTCTCTGGGAGAATGAAAATTCGTTCCATTCGTTCGTTATATTTCTATATTTTATTTACACCGAAAAGTTGAAGCTTTTAAACCATCCTCCATTATTTTGGTAGATGCAAATCTCAACAACAATATACTAATTTTCGGTCTAAAATCAGCTTTTTACAACCTCTTTTTCACTTAATTGACTGTTATTACCAATTATAATTTTTTTTTTATTATAAAATGTATCATGTTAGTACAGATTACTTGATTAAGGGATTTTAAAATGCAGTGCAATATTAAGCAACAAAGAAAATCAGAACATAGCACTTTGGGATGTTGGACCTGATGTCCATATTGATGACTAGATTCACACCTAGGGCATTCTGCATCCGTTGTGAGAATGAATGTGGAAGCTCTTCCTTACACAGGTGTAGTAAATAACGCGAACTGAGCGTGTTGTTATGTAATATAATGCTCCAAATAGGAAAGTATTCATATTCGTTATATTTCTTTAATTTGCATTCAAGTCAAACTCTCTCTTCTCAAGTCCCATTGCAAAAAGAACGCTTTTGCAATCGATTTTCCGACACATTCAAAACCAATCCCCAACAAATCCACCAAAATCCATCCCTCCTTAACCTTTTGAGTAAAACTGCAAAAAAAAAAAATTAAAAAAATTAATACCTCAACTCAATTCCACAAAATCATTGCCAGTGATATTAAAAAAAAACAATTAATGATCACTGCAAGTAAAAACCAGAAACCTAATCATCACCAAAAAAACCTAAACAAACAAGAACAATATCCTATTTTTCCTTTTCTCTTTCTCTCTCTCTTTATCCCTTTTTTGTAGCGTCGAATTGCAGATGGCAAATCTCCAAGAGACAACAAATAGCACTGGTGCCATAGCAAATGGTGCTTCATCAGCAATCGCGGCAAACGGAGGACAGAATAATAACAGTAACAGCCAAAATAATAACATTAACATCAACAGCTCCACCACAACCAACAACAGCAACACTAATAGTACAGCAAACACAAACAGTTCAGCAACAACATTAGCCACATTAAGTAACAATACAAACAGTAACACAAATACAACCACAACATCAACATCCAATGACTCAACCACAACCAGTGTTTTGAATTCTGCCGCCAATCCGCTGGCAGCAGCGGCCAGTTCATTGGCCACAGCCATTCCATTGGCTCAGCTGCTCGCTAAACCGGGTGCCCTTAATGCTCTTACCAGCTTAACGGCCCTAGGTAGTCTGTCCGATTTGTTAGGCGGTTTGGCCACTTTGGGTGGACCTCCCGTCCAGACGACTGGTGTGAATCGTACCAAAGGTTTTGCTTCGTCACGCTTCCGCAATCACAATGCCGATGGGGGTGCAGAGCCCGAAAAGGCTAGAAATAAATTCAATCCATATTGAAGCGATTGGATTGACTTGAGCAACTTTGAAGACGATGAGTATTAACACAATAAAAATGATAATGGGGTTTCTTTTTTTACAAAGGGCAAAATGCTACCAAATTTTTCTAGAAGCTTTAGATTTTTACAGAAAAAGAAAAAAACAAACGCGAAAATGTATTGATATTTGATCAATCGATAGGTATGTAAAGTTTACTTAAAGTGTAAAAGTCTTGTCGACTTTCCATTTTTAAAGTAGAATATGGAAAATTTTACAAACAGAACATCTTGACATTTTTCTACACATTTCTCCTCCTTTAACCACAACTCTCTCTCGCTTTCTACTCTTATCACTCCAACCAACATGTAAACAATAATAACAGATTTCAAGTAAGAATAAGGTTTCACATAAAATTACAATAACATTGAAAATTCAAACTGAATTGAATTGAAGTTAATGTTATCAAAAATTCAAGATACATGTATTTTAACACAGCAATTGTATACGAAAAACACACGTCCAAAAGCTTCTATAACTCTTTCCAAAATTTCATTCCAAATTTGGCACACAATGAGCCCAAAAGACATAGAACTAATTACTGCTATATTTTTGTCATTAACTCTGAAGTCTTTTCTTACTTGAAGCTCCACGCTCTTCACTCTCTTTATTGTTTTAACTATTTCCATTTTACAATATTACTCTTGTTTTTTTTTCTTTTTTTCTAATCCCTTTCTTCTAATATACATAACTATATAACCATAAGTCTAAAAGTACACCAAATTGTTTTTGTTAATTAAAATAAAATAGTTTTAATGATGACCACAATTTTTAGAGAAAAAAAAGAATAGTTTAAGACACGAATAAATTAGTTTGTAAAATGAAAGAATCATGGGTGGGAGGATGATAGTATATCAAATCCTCCTTTGCCATATCATTTTCAAATTTCCAAGTTAATATGCATAAATGTTTATCGTGGTAGGACCTCTCAAATTAATCTATTAATTTAGTTAAGTTTTAACTAACTCTAATTCGGTATAATAATAAATACACAAATAATAAAGATGTGTATGTGTAACGCATACGAAAATATATGCATATATATATACGTATATACATATATATATATGACAGAATATATGATATATAATATATGATATAAATATTTTAGTATGCGTATATTTATATTCACGTGTTTCCAAACAGATGTTCGTCAACCAGGCTGAGATTTCAACAAATAATAACAGGATAAAAATTTACTCTTTTTAGTAATAAAAACCGTTTTGATTGTCGAATGGGTATTATTTTTGCATTAGCAGACACAAAATTTGGATATGAATTTAAATGCATCCGAAGCAAACTTAGTTATAATCCATTTTTAGGGATTGTTGGACGATTTCCAGGGCATTGTGTTATATATTTGGGGTAGTCATATAATTATGACTACAATGCGGCGGAAACTTATTGCTGGAGAATATTCCTCAATACAGGAAAATGTCGCATGACAAGCGAAAAAAAAATAAATAAATAAAATAAAATAAAATTGGTATTTTTAGATAAAAGTGCTGCTATCCAGGGGAAGACGATAGTTTAATGTACTTTTAATATTTCAGGATATACATTTTTCTTTTAGTAATAATTTAGGCAAAAAATTGCAAATGGTACAAAAAAAGTTAATAGCTAATGTATCAAAAAAGCTCTAGTAAACCCTGATTTATAGTGGTTTACTGGCATTAGATTTGGTCGGACCTGTGACAATTATGGTGTAAAAATTATCAACACTAATTCAAAAAATTTGTTACTGTAACCACAAAAGGCTGCTATTCAAATGAATTGAATTAGTTTTCAATACGACTAGACTAAATCGTAAAGTTAATAGTGATTTCATTTGCGTAGGTAGGTTTGGTTTTTAAGGTGTTCACAGCGCATTCTGATTCATATACTGCAAATGAATGACGGCTTCTTTATGTTTATTGATGCTAGCTCCAACTTCAAGCTTTTTTAAACTGGCTTTCTCTGATATAAGAAGCTTGACATCAAACGATCTTATCGTTGCGATTGTCGAAAAAAAAATTAATGAATTATATTGATAGAAATCGTTAACAAAGCAATTGGTTGGTTTACTACTCATTAAAAATATTCAACTTTGTTGTTAACAACATTATAAAGGTTTAAAATATTATGAAACTCCTCTTGCCATATTCCAATTGAAGTTTCTCGAAAGCATCGATAAATATATACAAAAGAAATATGAAAAATAAAAATCTTTACGGTAACGTTTAATTCCGACAATCTGAATAGGTGAATACCAAAAAAAAAATGAAAAACTTCTGATTGTAATGAAAGTAAATATTCAAAAAACTAAATAACGCTGATTTGAGGTAAGGTACAGGGATATCAGCTGTATTGCGCATTGCCTTTACTTAATCTACTGCTTAAAACATCCGTTTTATAGCTTCTTTAACCAGTTTGCCTCTACAGTAATTTGAAACAAAATTCTTAACGTACAAATGACTACATATTTGGAAAAGATCAAAAATTATTACATGTAATTAGTACTTAGCACTTTTTTTTTAATTTTTTAAGAGGAACTTAGCAAATTGCAATTTTGATATGATCTGGAATCCTTGATTGAAATCCTTGAAGGATTAAAAATTACAAAAGTATTATGATGTAATGTTAAAATTATAGAATATTTGCAAATATTAAATTCAGACTTACATTGTTGTCTACTGCAACATCGATTGTTTGTTTACGAACATCTCTGAGGAAACAAGTTGGAGCAAGCTAAATTACGCATTTTAAGAACTAATCTTAGCATGTTATTAATTTAGTTATCGATATAACCACTAATTGGACCACTAATTCTAATGTCTATTATTCTACGTATTTAGTTGTCAATATTTTTTAACGTTTACAGTTTTATATTAATGAAAAATGAAATAAAACAAAAGGAAAAACAATCAATGTATGTTTAGATACTATTTAAATTAAAGTAATTGCCAAAAAAGCGAATGCAAAACAAGAAAATATAACAGCAACTTGACGCAACATCTTTAGACGACCATGACATACATGCATATGTACACCACACACATAAACATTACATACATATAGAAGTTACATACATACATATACCATATACCTTCATATTTGTGACTATAAACACGTTTACATACATACATATATAAAACATTCATCATACGTAATGCTTAATGTATTATAAATGTATAAAACAACAATACCACGTATGAAACACGTCTGCTTACTCACTGACATACACTTATTTAACATACATATATATACATTTATATAAACATTCTCATATTCATGGTAATCTTACTAAAGGAAAACTAAAAGTTGAAAAAATATACATACATTTCCCCTGCCCTTAAATAATAACCTCCACTCACACTCCCCATTTTATTCATTCTAGAAGAAAAACATGTAGTGCACTTGTAAACGAATATTTCTTTTTTGTATTTACATATATATAAGTGAACGAAACAAAAGCATTCATATATTTATAAATATGGCGTTTACACATACATACAGAAATCACTAAATAATACTGTCTACATATAAACGTTTTTTGTAGTTTAGAATTTAGAATTAAGAAAACAAAAAATTATTAAGCAAAATCTAATCAAATTTTTGATGAAATGCAAAGCAAATTTCTTAACAAAAGTTGAAATTCCAGTTATTAAAAAATAGAAAAAAAAAAACAATTGAATAAGGACCAATTCGCTCATAATAATATTTAAATAGAAGGTAATCTTATTAATATTAACGCTATTATTATACATATAACTTGTACGCCTAGGTGCACTGATTAACAGTTAAAAAATAATAGCTGTCTTTCAAGTTGACACCCTGCATTAAGTAATGGAGGAGTACTCGAATAGCAATTATAAAGCATTATTTCAGTTTGCCTTAATATTCCCAAAATAGTTTGAGCAAAAGTTGTTGAAATTCTCTGCATATTGGATTATATACTAAATGCTCGTATGCAACCATTTGTTATGATTGGCGACTGAAACTGCAGATTGCGAGTTGAAAAGTTGATTTAAATTCCGAATGTAACTTTAACTTGCGATAGAAATAAAGATTTTAAAATCCTTGAGCAAAACATTTACCATAATTGCTCTAGATCTATTTACTATTGATTAAGATTGTATTGTGGGAAATTGTTAGGAAGTATTTTCATTTTAGTTCTACGTATTCCAGTAAGCTAATACACGTGCCATTATAAAAAACTTACCCAATTTATAAATTGGAAAATTGTCCTTCTAATTATAGTCTAGAACCCATTCAAAAGTAGTAGTTGCACCAAAAATGGCACACTTTCGTTTGGTTTATTCAAAATATTTTGACCACTTTAGCTTGACTACGCTAAGCGTTTAGTTTGTAGCGGTGTGTATTGAAACTATTTCTGTTGTAGAAAATAATTAATCATAGCAAACATTTGGTTATGCACTTGCGTAGAAATATTATTAGTAGTATTTGAAATGGTGCAGATAGTATAGTATAATGTGTATACGCCGTACTAAATGAGTACTGGCAAAATATTTCTAGTGCTGTTTGTGCTGGTAAAGTGCTTCACGTAAACCCACCGTTTCTAAACTATTTTGACAAGACTACTGAATTTACTCGTATACCCCTGCAGACATTCAACTAATATGATTTGTTTGTTCTGTCAGTGCAAGTTGAAAATTGTCAGCAAATATTTCATTTTCATTTCCTTTCCATTTTCCACAGTTTTAGCACTTATTGTAGACGATCTTTGGTTTTGCATAAGACTTGGTAGGCCAAAGTATGCCAAAAGACTACAATTAAAAAAAAGGTTGCTATCCAGATGGAAAATGTAAAACTTTTTCGCCGCCTTGGCCACTTCAGTTTCAAAAATGGTTTATATATTATTTTCAAATGCTCATCCAATGCCTCCATTCCAGCAATTAAAACACACCTACAGTTATTTGATGTGCCATTAGAAATATGTATTCCATTACAATATTTTTGCAAATCAAGCAAATATTAGAGTGTGTCTTTTGAACATTTTTTAACTGTTGATCAGTAAGACCTGTTTTAAAGAATTTGTTTCCCAAAAAAGGCATCTATTTAAACATGTTTTGGAAAATAAAAGCAACTTGACTCAAAGTCTTTCAAAGCTTTCATGTAACTAAGTTTATATTTATTTAACGATAATTATTCCCTTGTTATAGTTTTTATTATATTATTTTTTAAAGCTTAATCTCATTAGTTTGTTAATAAAAAACAATTCCCATTGGCGAAAGCTTCCACTCCTAATCTTTGATTTATACACACATATAGATATACAAATATTATCAATATTTTTTGTATAATATTATTTTTTTTTATATAATTATACATAATACTTTATTTTTTTATTATTTATTTTTTGTTAGCGAACAAAAAGTATTTTACCAGTAATGGAAGGAAACCGTAAAAGTTTATAATAAAAAATTACAAAGAATGAAACTTTAAATGTTTTTAGGTAACCTAGGTTTTAGTTATACATTTACAACACTAATAATTAAAAAAAGGAAGAATACACTAAAACTTATTAAGCTCTAAAGCCTTAGAAATTTGTATTTGAAATGAAAAGAAAGAAATTTAAAAAATATTAAACCTGTAACCACATTATATACTACATACATACATACACTTACACATGGATACATACTCGTTCGTACAACAAAATACATAAAATTCATTAAAAAATGTATTTTAGAATGTCATTTAAATAAACAAACCAGAGAAAAAACGTGGTTTTTGTCGTATTATTTTACAAGATTTTTTTTATTATTTATGTATATATCAAAGAGTTTGAATTAAAAATAAGAAAAGCAATGAATAGGCAAACCTCCCAATTTCCTCCTACTAAAGTTCCTGTGTAATTTTGTTTAACACTTCCCAGACATGGACTTTTTCTCATCAACTTCATTTCGTTAGACGATTATTTCAGAATACTAGATCAACTAGAAGCTGTTAACATGGGTTAATAAATATTATTTTCCGTCTTGAGATATTACTGTTATACCTTTCAAAAGATACGGTCTAATCGACATAAATAATAATAAAAAAAACCGTGTTCTTGTTTATATTAATATATAGAGATATTGGGTAATTTTTAAAAAATCGCTATTTTCAAAAATTGCTGTACATTGAATTTGGAAACTACATTGAATTTTGAAATGAGGATTAGACAAAATATGTGTCAAAACAGTATAATAAAAATAACTGGTATAAATAACTGATATTCTCCAATTTATCCCACCATAAATTTATAAATGCTAATTTTTATATTGGAAAAGCAAAGGGCAACTTTATTTGAAGTTCCAAAATATGTAGCTTTCTACCAACTGAATTGAAGATAGTTCCGACAAGGTCAATATAATTGTCTTTGTGTTTTTCAACAACGTTGTTGGGTGTCCTATCCTTTTGCCAATAGAAAAGGTGATACCTGTTAACCGAAAAGAATATACATCGAAATCAGACACTTCTCCAAGCGTATTCGTAGAAGAACAAATGGAGCGGAACAAAGTCGGGCACGGACCTATGAGTTCGGCTGGACCGAAATAACATAATTACATAATTCCATATAATTTTTTAAATATATGAATAGCTGACTCTTCAAAGTTTTGAAATGTATAAAAAGCCGACTTTTTAAAACATCCATCTTTCGACTTTTTTTTAAATATAGAAGTCAGTTTCTCGAAGTGTTTATAGCAAAAAACGGTTTAATGTTGCATTTTTAATTAAACTTAATGTTTTATTTAACAGAACAACAACTCACTATATTAAAAATGAACAACAAAATAAATTATAATTTTGTTTTAATATTCAATATTGAAATGAGATCATGAAAACTTATAAATTTTATGTTTAAATCGGGGGTACACATTTCTTTATTCAAGAAAAAAATTATTTAAACAAAAGCAGTCTTTCAGAAGGAACTAAAATAGCAACAGCGATAAAGTCTCTTTAGCGATTTTATTGCATTTTTTAGACCAGGGCCAGCTGTTCGTCTTGCAGTTGGAGGATACGTGGTAGGGAAAACGAGGCACAAAATTACAATCTGCAATTTGGGTCTTTCCTAATAAAATCTAATTTAGCCAGTTTACCAAAATTAACATTTTTTCTTTTGCATTGTTGCATAATGCTTCACAGTCTCCTTTTGGTACCTCTCTTATAAAACGATATAATTTCTAATTATAAGTTTCAAGTTATAATTTTGCTTGATTCAGCGATTTAAAGTGTATTTAGCACTGAATAACAATATTTTTGAAGAGATTGCAACAGACGTTTGTTTTTGCAAAGATAAATTAGAAATGTTGGTGGAAATGGTCAATAACTTGGAGAACATCTAGGGTGCAATTCGCTTGGTGTTCATTTGTGAAAATTGATATGAACTGGAATTGCCCTTTTTGGTACCTATTAACTGCAATCCCTTATAGCTTTAAAATGTCTATCCAAAATCTACACAATACCATCATATATTGTTTTCAATTAACAAATAAGCTTGTGGCTTTAGCATTTGTATTGGCAAGCTTTTCCTTTCCGGCGGTTTTACCCAGTAGTTATGGATTCAGATTTCAGAGTTTCAGATGTGTATTTTCAGTTGTTACAAAGAGAATGACGCAATGAGTTTATCCCCAACGTACTGTGGTGGGTATATAAAAATTATTGTAAATGTAGGAGAATAAAAGTGCATCAATATTAGAAATTAGAAAATGTATTAAGTACTATTTACGCGTAGAACCATTTTTTGCCACGTTCGATTCCTCTTTCGAACTACTCACCATTTACTCACCAATTACTTCCGCCAAAATAAAAAAGGAAGAAACTACACCACCCTCAATCCCAGACACAAATTTCTATTGCTATCTTCGAAGGATCACACTATCCACGATCATCAAATGATCGCAAGACATTCGTGTTATTTTCCCGATCGAATTTCGATGAAAAAACAGACAAAGTCCGGTCGTGCTGCACCAGGCCTAGGCCAGTAAATATCAAGCTGATATTTACCAGTCTGATTGATGTAACCATAAAGGATTCGAACGTTGTTGGCTCATCCATTTTATCATTTTTTTCTCGAACAGTTGTTTCAAATTGATTTTTGGAAATAAAAATTAATGATTGAATTCTGACAATTTTATAACAACTCGGCACTTTTGTTACTTAAATCGCCATCATAGATCTTGTTTGTTTAATGAACACATGCAGTAGAGAATTTCGACTGCTTTGGTCTGTTGCGCTATCCTGCATCACTTCGACCTGATAAGATTTAATGTAACTTGGACCTAGCTCTCTAAACGGTCTCCATTTCTCCGTTTATGAAACGATCATCTAGATAAGCCTTCTCTTGCGTATTAACTGAAATTGAATAGAATATGGTTTTAGAACTTATCCTCATTTTCAAAAACCTGACGATTTTTTGGAGAAGAGTACCTATCTGGCTTATAACTCATTCTACTGGCGGCACTGAAACGTGTAAGAATCTTGGTTGACAATGCCTTGGTCGCTCATGCGAATACCAATTAAACGGTAATTGGGGTCTCTAAGGCATATATCAAGTCTTCGGGGGAGCTTCTCGTCTCAGTAATTATCACGCAATTCTCCAAAATTTGCCAATGATTTTCTACCTACCTAGCCCGCCAAACAAAAAAGGATTACCGACTGAGGGTGTTTTGCGCTCCTCTTTCAAATATCAATAACCTTATTCTTCCAATGGAACTTGTTCGCCCTCTCCAACGTCACAAATAGATTTCATTGTCGAGATTTAGTCTACGTGACACAACCAATGCATCACATGCATCTCTCGAAAAGTCAGGTTTTCATGTGCTCGTAAGATTCCGGAAAATTGAGCAGCCAGTTTTGTGCGAATTTTAGAATGGTGGCATATTTGGTCAGTTTTTTTCGAAAATGTTTCTGCAAAGCCATGATTACCTGCCTGTCTACTAAAATTATATGATATGAACTTGAACTATCTGTGGCTCTACCAAACAGTATAGTAACGATTCACGAAGTTCAGTAATCGTTCGGTAATCAGCCATTGTGGCTACTTCAATTGACCGCATCGGAGCTGCCGTTTGACCCCATTAGACTTTTTTTAAGGGTGAAAGATCAAAGCTATGCGAATAATCCAGAGACAAGTGGTTTTAATAAGATTTGGTGAATTTTACATCCTCTCTAAGCTTGACTCTTTCTGGTGTAATGCGTATTTTCAATCCGTGTAAAATGGTGGATAACTTGATGATTGTAACTAATAGAGTTTACGATTACAAATTAGTTTTTGAAATCATATTTTGGCTGTTGCAATAATGATGGAGTTATACCTATATATCAAACTACATCTCGACTATGGACTACTTGTGTAAGTCTCATAAAATCTTAATTCTCTCAAGTATAGACATTCGCATGTACCACTGAATTCGACAGCTAATTCAGCTAATTTGTGTTATAATAAAGTAATCGTTATGGTTATTAAAACGTTATTTAAATTATGATTTTGTACCTATTTTCCTACTCTGTTGCGCCACGACGGATGGTCGCAAATATAAGGATAGTTGCCTAATTGTCTGCGTTGTTTGTTTTTCTCTATGTTTTTGAAATCATTTTAAAAATTTCGTATGAATATGTTAAATAACTGTGTTGTCTTTTCATTATTTTTTTATATAACTTATTTACAGAATATCCATGGAGACAGCTGGACTGCCAATACCCGGTTATCATTACATTGCTCCGAATACAATTGTCAAGACACCCATCCATTAAGGCAATGCTGCCGATCAACCAATCAACCAACCCTTAATAATGTCATCAATTGCGACACAAAAAAATAAATACAGCAAAAACATTGGAACACAATTTATCAGAATGTGAAAACATTTCGAAAACCCCGAGTGGAAGGAACCCAAAAAGCAATATTAATTTAAAGTTTTAATCAAAAAAAAAAGGCAAAGAAAAAGTTAAAGTTTATAGTAAAACGAATGAAAAAAGCAAAAAAAAAACAACACACATAAATAAGTTTATATAAAAATGACCATACATATAACACACACACACGCAGAATACCAACCATTTGTTATAACAACTGCAAAAGATTAGTTTCTCTCCTCTCTCTCTCTATATAAGCAAATACATGTATATGTATATATATATATATATATATATATATACTTATAAAAGTGTGTGTTTTATTTTACTATTATTTTTTGAATTTAGTTTTATAAATAAAAGAAAACGTTTTTCATTTTGGTATTGAGAGCGAACATTTTGCCACAGAACCGAACACAAAAACCAACCACAAGAAACCGGAAAGGAAGCAAAATGCCCAATCTCAGCCAAGAACCGTGTAAGAGAAAACAGCAATTAATTTGTAAGTGTAGTCAAAGCAAAACAAACAAAAATGCTATCAAATTATGCTAAAATTACAAGAAAAACAAAAACGCAAAAAAAACAAACAAATTACAGCTTAACAAGAAATCTTAAAGAAATAGCAAGAAAAAACTGAAACCTAAAAATCCAGATAATAAATATATGTCTTTAGGATGTAACGACGATAACTTAAAAGAAACCATAATAAACTTAACATAAAATCAGAACAAAAACAAAAAAAAAAAAAAAGAATAAGGAAATAAAATAATTCAAAACATAATCATAATACAATAAACAAAACAAACAAAAGCAAAAAAGTCATGTAAACAAATCAAGATGTGCATTATTTATTGTTTTTTTTTTTGTTAAAAAATAAAGGATAATGAAAGAAACAAATCATCATAAACATATACATATACATACATCCATATAAATATCTATATTTTAACAAAAAGGCATACCTATGACACAAAAACAAAAAGAGTGTAAAGATTATTTCGATATTGAAATAAGAAGAAAGAAACAGATGCATATTTGTTTAGAAGCCACAAGACAAAGGAAAGAAATGAAACAAGAAACGCCTTAGTAATTTGTACACATTTCATTTTCAATCATTATTCAAAAGCAAATAGTAAGCAAGCAGGCAAGCAAGCTGGTTGCATTTGCAGAGGGAAACCCCAGAACAGGGAGATTGCCGCAGTTTCAAATTTTAAAACTCTCGCTTTTTATCAGTATTTCTCGGAATTTTGCATCATACAAATTATCTGTAAATCAATACAGGCATTTAAGTTTAGTTTTAAATAATTCAAGCTATATACAACTAATAAGTATAAGTAACGAAACTTTATTTGGGCACAGACCATTGGAACCTCGTCTCGACTCACTGTATTTGTGGTGGTTTCCTGGTCTCCCAGTTAGCAAATTGTGGCAAATTTCGTGTTCCTGGACTTCCTACCAATGCATGTAACCATCAATATAATACACAATTTAATACATAAATTTAACGTAGTGAAATTGTTTTAATTTATAATTAATATTATAAAAAAAACTTGTCATATATTTTATTTATTCTATTTTTGTCGTGAGAGTGTTTTCTTTTTCAACTATGTTAATACAAAACAAAAACTCTTATGATTTAAAACTCTTGTAAAAAAAAGATAAATTAACAATTTATTGTTGGCATTTTGTTTCTAGAAAATTATTTTTCTTTTAGATATTACAAAAATTATTTTAATATTGTTACAAATGATTATACATAATTAATTAGAACAAAAGTAAAAGGAGGGGAAAAAGAGAAAAACTTAAGAAAAATTAAAAACAATTGTTAAACCAAAGTCTGATTTAAAACAAAAATTTACATTTATATTTAAAACAAAAGTTAACATAATTTGTTATGAAAACACTCTAGTTATTGTATTCTTTTTTTATATAAACAATTTAAATTGCTGCAATTGTTTATTTGTCATTTATTTTTAGACTAAAACTTTGTTTGATTTTATTGATATTTTTCTATTGTAGTTCATTTTAAACTCTTACAACAAAATAAATAATTTATCGCATATATTCATAACACTCATATACACGCGCCACCACACACACACACACACACACACACACATACACATGCGTATTGTCATTGTCAAGAAAATTTATAAATAACAACAATAATGCAACAACAACAAAAAAGCCCAAAGAGCTTATGCGAAGATAAAAGACTTTCTTAATATTATATTATTAATATAAAATTAACAAACATTAATTAAAAATACGTATACATACGAAAAACAAAAACAAAAGAAAACCTTATTACATACATTTATTTTAATTTTATTGATAATTATGTGGATGTTTTTCCTAACAAGTGATCTATGTGCAAGGGCAGAAACAACATCGATAAACACATTTACACATATATTCCCGCAATAGCGAACGAAATTTCACCAGAGGGGATCCACCCTTCCCCTTGCTGTACTAGTATGGCGTTTAGGTATTGAGCATCATCCGCATGTGCAATTTTGTTCACTGTGACAGGAACTTTCACATATAAATCCATCTAAATCATTCACTACACAAGGATACGACTGTGTCCAGAGGCAAAAGGATATGGTACGAATATACCTTATCTGTGTTTGGAGAACAGAAGGAAAGATGTATTTGCCCCCATCTACGTAGTCGTGATGTGCCCAGTACGAAGAAATCCAAGTGCCGAACTATTTTTGTACTAATACTTTTATGCCATACATCTAGTTCGATGTCATGCAAACAGTTACTGAATTTAACCTTGCAGTATGCGTATTTGGTGGGAATTGTCTAAGTTCTGCCACTTTGGAACTACTGCATTTCCAGGTAAACTTAGGGGCGTTTCCAATATAATCTCAATATCACTTGGCCTTTTTCATTATCAAATGTTAATTTTCCACTTTAATATGTTTTTTCTCAACTAAATTTCATTTCCCATTATTAATTTCTAAATATTGAAGGGAAATTATCAATTTCAACCTGTTGTTTCTCATTTTATTTTCCTTAGGTGTGGTAACAATCTAAATATATCGATTAAATGTTTGTACTCGAAAATTTCCGTTGAGAAACTGTTGTCAATACTAAAATTTGTAACACGAATTCTTAAATTAATAGTTATAAAAGATATATATTTCAAAACTAGTTAAGTTAGTATTAATTTTTGTTTTCTCGGTATTTTCAAGTATTAGTTTAACGGATTCCTCTTGAGTAATGTGTATGAGACAACAATAATTCGATTCGATTTCGTTGCAAATTTGCTTTGTGAAACACGTTATGGGATTCTTTGATTTTCCCAATGACGAACCTAGAGAAGAGAAACATTTCAAACGAGAATATTGGTATTGTCAGTTGGTAGGCCGATATCTACTTTCTTTGATCATGAATACAAGGTGTTAGCCAAATATTTGGAACAAAAAACAAAAAAAGTTTTATACTAAAATGTTCACTATATTTTGATCAATCGGAGCAAGATCTTTTATTTCAGCACCCATATTTGCATCCACATATATTTCCAGATAGTTTCCCAAAATGTTGACTTTAATTTCTCAGGTTTATGCAACAAGCTTAAGGAATGACCCATATCGTTTGTCTGTTCCTCCCAGTAAAGCGTATTTTAGCCATAAATTCTCTATCAATTTGATGGATCAATCAGTTATTTGATAATGCAGGTCCTAATTTTAACGCATGAATCAAATTAATTCACGTCGTGTTATTAAATCTTAATATGACTGCCAAGACAAACATTTTTTTCACTCCCGGTGATACGGTGGTTGCTCCATCCGGTAAAGCGTATTTTAACCATCAATTCGTCATCAATTTGTTGGATCAATCAGATGTTTGATGATGCAGTTCTTAATTTTAACGCACCAATCAAATTCATTCATGTCATGTCATTAATTCTTGAGTCTTATAATGTTTATAAAAATTGCAACTATTTGCAGGTAGTGGAAGTCGTATATTCTTCAAAAGGTATTCCATTTTGCGATAAGTAACATTCATAAAACGTTTTTAAGCGTTATATGTGTTTTCTTATTATGTTTTCAGCCAAAACTAAGGCGTAGAAATAACACCAGCAAACTGTAGTTACTATTAAATAAGTATTCGTTATCATTTATTAACAAGCCATAAAATCAACTTCTTACATCGCTCAGGAGCGACATTTTCCGAAAAGGACACGGAACATTGTTATAGAATTGCCATTTTCTAGGCTATTGCCATGAAATATTCTTGACTAACCGGATAATTGTTAACCATCTGTTACTCTGATGTAACTTTTTCAATAAGCAGCATTCACACTATGTTGTCCTAAGTTTTCAATGTAATATATTTGCTTTGAAAAATAAGTCAACAGATCATCAAAATCAATTGAAGAATGATTCTCAGATCATATTATATTTTTATGATGTAGAAATAATACCAATAAACTGTAGTTGTTATTAAAGGAACATTCATACTCGTTCATTAACAAGACCAAAAATCAACTTTTTACATTTTTCGAGACAACATTTTCTGAAAAGGACTTAATTCGTTGTCATGGATTCGTTGTTTTCTGAGCTATTGCCATTTTCCTGAAATTCCGTTCAACAGCTATTTGTCAATCTGAAAATGCTAATCTTCGCCATTTGTATACATGGAAGTAGGCTCTATGAAGTATGCATAGATCTTAAAAATGGATTCACTTATGATTGAGAAATCGCTGACGAAATTTGTTCCGTCGTTCATATAGGCATGGTTAAGTATAAATCCCTGACAGTTTTTAGTTCAAACCAAGTAAAAGATGAGTTTGTTTATCTCATAGGGAGATTTTTCAAAAAAGTAGCAAAATCTTTTAGTTTTGACGTTAGTTGCATATTTCACTCATTTCGAGATGCCTGAAGCTATATATCTAGCAATCAATTTTTTTACTTCAAACAAATTATAGACGCATTGTCGTTATTGCGTCTAAGATCGATTTACCCTTTTGGCACAATGTTTTTGGGAAATTTGTTGTAACTAAATTTGCAGACTCGTGATTAAAAGAAAAAACTGCTTCTCATTTTAGTATTTTATTTTTTTATTTTACGGACATGCGGTTCAAAACATGTAAAATGTTTACGTTACTAGGCATAGGATTTCTTTAGTATGTACTGTTTCACATAGTTCTTGAACGCTTTCCTCCAATTTTTCCAACCTGCATCAGTCGCCACAAATCAATCGTTTCAATTTCACATATTCACCATCAAATATCAAACATTAAATTGGTACAGCTTGAATCGTATCGTTTTATCATCACAATAACAACAAAATTAAAAAAAATAACTTAGTTGTATTAAAGTTATTATTATTCAATTCATATTTTTATTTTAGAATTTTTTACTTCTTAATTTTATTTGTTTAGTTTTTATATTTATTATTATTATTACAATATTTTAAATTTTAATAAATTAATCAAAAAATAATAATTTATATTATACACATGCTTATTTAAACAATTTATTAATAATGACGTTTCAAATGAACAAAATAAAAGGCGTTTAATTATTATATCAACAAAAAAATGTTTTTATTTCATTTTCTCAGAATTTGTCATACTTATGTTTCATTCTTTATACCGGCACCACCATCACGAACCAAACACATTATCTTTCTTAACACAATTGTTGAGATTGTAAACCCAACAAATCTGAAGTCAAAAAAACAAATATTTAACCAATACATAGTTATTTATTTTGCAAAATATTCACATATCTTGAAAAAACCAACCAAACATATTGAAAAACAAAACAAACAAAACTAGAAGATAAAAGGAGTTTTATTAAGTAACACATATCTCTCTCTATATAGGAAATAACAACAACCACAAAATATATGTATTTACCACATAACTAAAGCAACAAGAAAAAAGGATCTATTGAACACATTCTAAGCACATCACACCACCAGCCACACTTCTTTAGCCAACAACGGAGAACTTGATATACTACATATGTTATAATACCACTATTGTTTAGAGCTGAGCACTTGTTTCCAATTCTTCGCTACATTTAGTACAATGTTCGTTTTTCTGATTTTGATTTAATACCAAAAGTATAAAATTTTGTAGAAAATGAGTTCGCAGGAACTAAATATAAAAGCAGAACAATACACTTGGATGCTAGCGAACACATTTCAGAACTCGCATAATTGTAATATTTATTTGTTAGTTTTCACCACAGCAAGCAATTTTAACAATATTATTGTCATTCACTATCACCTAACTTACACTCAAGCAAAACCAATTGGCATAATAAATTATATCGAATGAAAAACAAATATTTAAAAATGATAAATACAAAAGGAATTGACTCACATAAAAATAAAACACGTTTTGCTAATGTTTAAACAATTTTGAACAAAAAGAAACATGAAAATGATAAAAAAAAAACAATATAGTTTTAAGAGCTTTATTAGATATTTTCTTTGTAACGGTATAGAAAAATACATTTTTTGATGTGAAATTTTGCTTAAAACAAAAATCAGAAATTGTTGTTTGTTTTTTGATATTAGACAGCAACAATTCTTTACAAAACAAAAGAAGAAAAGTCAAAAAAAAAAAAAACAACAGAAAAACAATGAAATTAACAACATTACTAAAACAGATAGAAAAGAATTCGTTGTTAATTCTAAATTTGAAGTCGAATGCGCGACAGTGTTGAATTTAAATTTACACAAAATTTGTGTGTATAACATTAATGTTTAATGATGTTAGTGAAGCCTTTACATTAACTAATAGTAAGACGAACAAATGAAAAAACTTAATTTGAATTAAATGCTCTCGTCTCAATCACACGTGTTTATGCTATTATTTTGCGAACGAACGACTATAGTGGAGTTGTTTTTAAAAACTACATTATGTTCGAATGCTATGCTATACTTTGCCTTAAGTAGTGGGCTTGAACGGACCAGATTATAATTGGTAAATTATTTGTCTTCTTTGAACTGAGGGTTGTAACTTTATTGGTAGAAATTACAGAGTACAGGTTCGTAGGCTACAGATCAACTGCGTTGGTCTTTAACGTTGGATGAAGTGAACTTCGAAGACGCGGTAAAAGGCATGATAGTTAGAACGCGCCTACCGAGCATAGAATCGAAGGTTAAAACCTCTCATTTGCAAATATGTGACAATCCCTGTAATATTTCATTTGTGGGATGCATGGGAATTTGTTTTTAAGCTGAAATGATTCCACAATAATAATGTATGAGGAATATGATAAGTGTATAGTAGTTGTAGTTCTACGGAATTATCACCTCAGATTATTCCAAGATGGTAAAATGCAGCTGAATATTTGTGTGAATTTCAAAGGAAATTTTCGTATATACATGAGACGACACATTTGATTTCCTTAGCTTTTTCTTTTCGGAAGAGTAGATTCTGCGGTAATGAAGTTAGACAATAAAACTCATGTTATTCGCATAATTCCATCGAAACGGGTGTGCCAGGATTCCCCTAATGGAGGTACAGAAGGAACTTTAAGTCCAGTCGTATGAAATATATAAGTAATTAAACCGAGACATCTGGTTTAATCACTTATGGTTTTGGATGGCGACTTTAAAAGAAGTTCATAAAATGCGAATAACTGCCTCGATTCGAATAAAAAGTGTTAATTTGAAGGTAAGGTAACAAAAAGGAAGAATTAGAAAACATTCACATATGCATATTTTATAATTTTATTGTGTTCGGCATCAGTTCCTCCTCCAACATTTAATAAAATTTTCATCAATCACCCCTTACTTTCGAACCGAGTTACGTTGTAAATAAGGGCCCTGGTACATATTTAGAATAATTGTGGCAATTCGGAAACCTTGCAGAGCGTAGGTAATTTCCCCTGTTAGTAGAAGAATAGAAAAAATGGGATTTATGCTGAGATATTTTACAGAATTTTTATTAAGAAGACAAAACATCTCCAAAAAATATTGAAGTGGACAAGAGAAAGGAGATCAAGATCAAATTAGATAATGTTCTAAGGAAGTTCACATCTCTGAGCTACTATCAGAGGTTTTGTCGTTTGAATCGCGCGATCTGCTATCCGATGTTACAAAATATTGGTGGGGCTAGAGGATATGAAGTTAGCGTTTATATGTAGAACGTTTAAGTTGAATCGTTAATCTACTGAAGATGTGGGAATATGTAACGAGGTCTCAGACGAACTAATGTACATGTTACTTTTTATAATGAGTGGATTGAAGCTTACGGTGGACGGGTACTGACTCTCAGTTTGAAAACATACTCGTATAATTCGGCGAAAGACATAACGATTAGGAATTATGAAGCAAACATATCTTTAAAACAAATTACTATCTTCAGCCTAATTTAACCAAATGCTTCTAGAAAATAAAAATATAAAAAACAACAGTTTCAGGCTGGGGCACAACGAAAGTGTGGGCGCTTGCCCACATGGAAATTATACAATACATGAACTCACTGAGTATGTCTCCATTACTTTTATATAACCATAATAAGGTAGTACAATTTGCATTACATAATTAAGGAAGAAAATTGTAAAATTAAGGAAACTTCGATTGTACTACTCTGCAGTAAAGAAAACTCGCGTTTGAACATTTTTAGAACAAAATAACATGCAGAAAGCATTAATAAGAAATTTGGAATATTCTTTAGATACATACTTAAGAGAGTAAGGAAATATAGCAGTATCCGTCACCAAGTAGAATTGAATACAAAGAATGAGTTGTTCTCTTAAGCAAATGTTAAGGCGATTAGAGCGAAAAGAGCTGAGCTAATAATGTTTTTTGGCTTGCTCTCAATGTTGAATATTTCCACAGATTTTAAGTAATATGCTTACAGATTATGGTAATTTCGTTACTCATCTATGCAAATAACCGCAGCTTGCATTAAAAAATATAAATAATCAAAGTTCTTCATTGTGGAAAAAGTGTAAATGTGTCCACTTACGCTGTTAAATTAGCACTGGAGGAGAGACGGATTCTCTACTTGATTACTCTTATGTGATTCTAACCTATGGGGCAGCACAGCCATGTAGGATACAGACCATGTAACTCGCTCTGGAGATAAATTTAGTACGATTAGAGAGTCTCTTCGTTACTGTCTTTGCACAATAAGTTTATAATTTGGCATAGTTTGCATACAGGGCGTTAAAAAAAAAACAAATCTAAAAAAATAGAAATGGAAAAGACAGCTAGAGGGGACAAAATTACGTTATTGAGTAAACTTTAGGATGAAGCGAAATTCATAGTCTACGTTGTACATGGTTCAAGATTCAGGATTTTTGGGCACCGAACAAAGAAAAGCTGCAAATTTATTGAAATATCCGAGTGATAGCGTAAGGAATGGGACATTATCAGCTCATCTTTTAGCAACTCAAATACCTCTGTGCATAAAATTACGCTGTAATTCGATTCAAGGGTGTACAAATATTTGAACCTTAAATAGTCAAAAAATATCACATCACTTGTGTCCGAACCTCTATTTATTATTTCACATTTTTGCGCCTTCCACTGGTATCGAATAGACACAATTTTTCAATTGAAATTAATTTATAAAATGCATAATAATTCATTAATTTCTCCTCATTATCGAGCTAAAAGCCCACAATTTTCATAGTATAATAAATAGATGAGAAGAGAGTTATTAAATTCTAATGTAAAAGATTTCCAACAGTCTTCGCTAATGAATCATGTCCACAATGACCTCCAAAAGCTTAACTGTTGTGAAACCCATTTGAAAAGAAAGAAAGAGAAAATGTTCTAAACAACAAATTAAACAAAACTTAAAATGATTACAGGTATTAAATAAAATAAAATAAACTAAAAAATTATAGTGATAAAAGAAAAATGAAGTAATAATAAAATAACTTACAAGTACAGACATTTTAGAAATAAAACTAAACAAATGTGATTCCATACACTTTTATGGAATTAAAATGAAAAACAAAAACATAATCATATTTATTTATTTAT
>JAHXMU010000101.1:1296225-1343310 GCA_019455685.1 Philornis downsi | reverse complement strand
ATTTATTTAATCTAGTAATGTGAAGGATCAAATATTTAAACCATTAAACTAAACAAATGAAATAATGAATATTTATACTAGTTATAGTTAAACAACATAAGAAAAAACAACAACAACAAATATTAAAACAAAATTTAATAAAAGACAAAAAGAGGTCAAAAGCGGCGATATTTTGTGATTTTTACCGACAAATAGAAGTTCGCTTTTGATGGACAATTCAAAACAATCATTTTGAAAAAGAAACCAAAATTATAAAATTAAGGAAAATACAAAAATAAAACAAACACATCTTAGTGGTAATAAATTAAATGAAAGGAAGTATTTAATAAAAATAACAATAAAAAAAGATAAACAAAAAAGATGACATGTTACGTATTTAAAATATTTAGCTAAATTTTTTTTTTATTTTTTTTCAATATTACTATTATTATCGTATTGTTTAAGGCAAAACAAGCAAACAATTTATATACATAAATAAAAAAACTATACATGCAACTATATATACATATATATTGATATATTTAAATCAAATATTTATTGCATACAATGTAATGTAATTCACTTAAACAACATTTGTATGAAAATACAGCAACAGAAATGAAATGAACCCATGAACTAATGAATTTCTACAAAAATTAAGTAATAACACGAAAAACTCAAACTTCAACTTCAATCGTCGGTCCCCAACATCCTTTGGAACAACTGTGCCATAGGGAATAAAGGGGTCCACCGATGCAAGCCAAACAATAACCGATCAACATGAAAATGATGACAAATGTAGCAAACAAAGGGATAATTTATGTAATAATTTTTGATGAACATTTTTAATCAAATCAATGAAACTGTGCGGCAACAACAGACAAAATGAAGGAATGACTGTATTGTGTATTGTACATTTCTTTTGAAAAAAGAAAATTAAAACAAAAATCTGTTCAAAAGAAAAAACTTTTTTAGCGTTAAGTTTCAAAAATTATATGAACACACACACAGACCCCATACTACTTACACAATATTGTACATTGCAAATGGAAAAATACGTGTAAAAAAGCAATTGTAAATGGTGCCTTAATTACGGAGTTACTTTCCATCAATTCCAACATACTTCTCGATTCACATTTATCTTCTCCTCATCCTTCGTCTCGCTTCCGTTTCGGACAATTTGGATTGTTTCATTTCCCTTTTGATTCGCAGTGAACCGTTTTTTAATTGTCCACCTGTCCACCTGAGTCCGTTGTTTACATGCCTGTCTGCCTGCCTGCCACCTGTCCGAATAATAAATGTCAAAGTGGCATTGAGCTTCCACCGGTAACCCCCAATTCCAGTTATCCCTTGATTACTACAAATGTTGGACATTTTTGTAATGCATTTGGTTTAGCTATTAAGTTTGTTGATTTCATGACATTAACCCCCACGAAAGTATTCCGCAAAAGCCACATTATTGATCCCGCGAGTAGATCGTAACCAAGATTTACCCACAGATTTTCGGGGGACTTGGCAAACTTACAAATTTGAGATGTTCTTTCTCTTCGACAAAAAAAAATCGACACAAATAACCAAACACTTGAAGAACGTAAAGACAAATGAGTAAATAGATCAATGTAGTTGCACCTCTAAATAATAATTAGTAGGAAATTACACAGTTGAATTGGCCAAATTTATTTTATATGTATATATCGTATATAGATAATTAATATTTATTTATAATTTGCTTTCAAACAACCAAAGGGAGAAAATTTCTAAAAAGTCTTTAACATTTTAAATTTAAGTTTTGAAAAATCCTCAATATTCAAATAAAAGTTCAGCAGCATAATATTTTAGCATCAGCACTGACCACTATACTGTAGTTAATGAAATCCACGCTTGAGTAATTTATCATTATTCTTATACACTCAGCAGCGTACTTTGTTACTTGAGCGCGCATATTTTGACTACAGAATGGATAACGTTTCCTCTGAAGATTTAAAATGAATATTTTTATCCAATAGATATAAGAGTATTATAAGTGTTTAGGTTGGGGACGAATAAAATAATTATCTAAACCGTGTTGAACAAGAAAGAAAAACAAAATTGTAAGTTTTTTCGTTTAATATTTTTATTTTCAAAGTCGGGGATATATTTTACCTTAGGGTAACTTTGACGTCTTGACTTCAAGTGACGTATTCTTCTATTTTATAATTAGGGTTACACTTAAGGGTAACAATACATTATACATAAAACTATTAGGGTGTCCAGTTAGACATCCCGCCCCCCTTGCAGGAATGCAATATAGAGGTAAAGGGAAGCTAGACTGGGTCACATATGTACGTATACGGCTGGACACGGGAATTCAATTATATAATTCCACAAAAACACGAGAGACTGATAACAATAACAAAAAAACAATACATTAACCACTATCATGCACATGAATTACGATGGTGTTGGCAGGAACACTGCTGATGGCCTGGGTTGTGGCCACTTCACTTCTAGTTTTCTGCTTCCGAATTGTTGCTTGTCCTGGAATGTAGCATCGTATGATGCTCGGCCAGACATTCTCTGTATCATTCCCGTCTTACGCAATCTTTGAGCATATGAGATACCGCCAAGCAATTAAGGCAGTATTTATGCGTTCCGTAGTTAGACGGTGAGGAGGGGTAGACATTATGCTAGAGGAAGATAGGACGAACAGGATACAGAGAAGAAAAAAGATAATACTTCTACTCAAGGTTGGGGGGGAGGCACGAGCTTGACAACTGGCCTCGTAAGAACGCCATTGGCAGTTCGTACATCAGCCACTCGTGCTATCTTCCATTCATTAGGGAGAAGACCATCCTTCCTTATGACAACCATGACGCCAATTTCAAAGTCCTTCTGGAGAAAGTTCCACTTGTTACGGTTGTGGAGTTCCACCCAGTATTCCTCTTTCTATCGTCTGGCAAAAGAGAGACGAAGAACTTTGAGTTTCTGCCACCTGTTGACGTAACTAAGCGACCCGATCGAGGTATCGGTTTTAGGTGGTGACAACAAAGCGGAGCCTATAAGAAAATGCCCAGGAGTCAAAGGGGCCTGCTCGTTTGGACTATTAGTCATTAGACTTAGGGGCCGAGAATTCAAGCAAGCTTCAATTTTGGCAAGCATAGTAGCAAATTCCTCAAAAGTGAATCTGTGGGCGTGAGAGATCTTTTTGAGGTGAGATTTAAAACTTTTGACTCCGGCGGAGCTAAAGATGGTATAAAATGCCATTTCATCAGCTGAAAGGCATCTTATCAATTAATATCTAATTGAAAAAAGTGAAAAGAAACGATAAAAGACTGCAATGAAGCAATCTATTGACAGATCATTAGTTGATTCAAGGTGAACTGCTTTTATCGCAAAGCAAACAAAGACGAGAACATACCCTTTTGCGACTCGACAACCTCTAACTATACACGAATTTGTTTCGAAGGGGCAAAATTGACGTAAAAGCGGGGAAAGAGATGTTCTTTCCGGAGGGAGGGCGGCCATAATTTGATCAACGGCTTTCCTCCTGTACAAGGCGCATGCTCGGCAATTAAATAATAGTTTTCACAAAATTCTTCAATCTAGGAACAAAAAATTCTAATCTCATTAATCTTAACATCAACGAGTTTTCACTGTGCACTGACGCTTTGTGGACATATTCCAAGTACAATTTGGAGAGCCTGCCTGAGAATTTTGGGAAATCTTTCAACGTACGAGAGGGTTGGTAACAGCGACAGTCTACCATTCACTCTCAAATCCGTTCGAGTCAAGAAAAGGATTGAAATTTATAAGGTGGATCTTTTGAGATATGCGAGCCTTGTCCTCGTTATATTATATGTATATTCGGAAAAATGACGACGCTAGCAAAGAATGATCAAGCGGTCTTTTAGGAAATTGATTTTATTTTGTTCAACGTTGCTCGATGAATATGACTATGATACCTTACGTTTCGGATATACTCGATGATAAAATCGAAATATGTATATAAGCTAGTACTCTCATAGCTCGTTGTAAATCTGAAAAACGGGCCAAGATATCCTCAGACTCGAGTAGCCGGTGCAAATTGACTCGAACTTGTCGAGATTCAAGATTCGTCATTAATTTGAAACTGGGTTTAGGCCATTCGTTTTGTGGACGACATAACCAACCGGGGCCGTTCCACCATAGTGTGCTTGATATTAAATCTCGTGCTAAAATGCCCCAAATCGCAATATCTGCAGGGTTATCATGGGAAACGACATGATGCCAATTGTCAGTACCGACTTTTTTGCTATGAGAGAGACTCTATTCACTGCAAAGCTGGGCCAATGGCACGGGGCTTCTGAAGCCACGACAAGACATATGTAGAGTCTGTCCAATAATTTATTGGAATGGTGTCAATTCTCAATTCTTTACGAAGAGCTTCGACCATTCTAGCCAATAGAGTTGCACCGCAAAGCTCTAAACAAGGCAAGGTCTCAACCTTGATAGGCGCCACTTTAGCCTTTGCAGCTAGCAAATGTGTCGTGATATCACTGACATCGGTTTTAATGCGAATGTATAGTGAGACCGCATATGCCCTCTCAGAAGCGTCACAAAACGCATAAAGTTGAACTTCCTTTTCTGGGGTGTAGTCAACCCAACGGGGGATCTCGATCCTTTCGATCTCACTATAATCGGCTAAAAACTCGTGCCATTTGCGTAGAGTCCTGGCTTTTCAGCATTCGTCCCTGCCAGTTTTGTCTTTTTAAACTTGTTGCATTATAATCGTCCCAGCCATCCGGTAGGATCAAGTAATTTGGCAATTTCAGACAAAACGGCACGTTTGGTGACTAATGATTTATTAGGGGCCGAAACGGATTTGAAAAAGGAATAATCTTTTCCTGCGTTCCAATCATCATATATTGGGAGGACAAACACTCTAATGCACTCTTTGAGTGTTAGCCGTTCATTTGCGAAGGCCAAAACCAGCAGAGTCTAGCACATAAACAAGTTGATTTCGACTTTGAATGGTCTCATTCATGTTATGAGCACCAGAAAAAACGTCATCGACGTACATGTGACACTTTATAATTTCACTTGCCAACGCAATTGACACCAAAAGTTACCGCATTTAGTTCAAAATCCTGAATATCATCATCTGGATGATCACGTTAAACTGTTCTCTGATAGCGGGTTTGTACGGGTTGACAAATATTTGGCGATACATTTCTTCAATATCCGCATTGAACACATACGTTAAAATTCTCCATCTAAGAATTAGTACCGTCAAATCGGGATGTAAAACGGGTCCGGTATATGAAATATTATTAAGACTTACACCATTTGACGAATTGCTAGAGACGTTAAACACCACACGAAGTTTGGGTGTGGCGCTGTCCGGTTTGAACACAGCGTGGTGAGGAAGATAATATGACGAAATCTGACTCCGAGTATCGCTAGTACTCAGTCTGGTCATATGACCCAAAGTGAAATTATCCTTTAGTACTCTGTCGTACTGGGCTTTAAGACCGGGATTCATTTCGCAGAAATTGTGAAATGGCTCCGTTTCGGGACTGTCCTAACTGCATATCTATGGGGTATTCACGCCTAAAAGTCAGTGATACGACAAATCTGTCATTTTCATATCGATATGTTATACGACGATACAACTCTTCGCATAATTTGTCTTCATCAGAAACTATGTGTGGCTTCTGCACGTCTTCAATCTCCCAAATTCTTAAAAGTTAATCGTTCAACTTCAGGTGGCTATAATATGAAACTACCGATTGTAGTGGCCTAGGTTGAGAGATTTTGCCTGTTAAAATTCAGACAAACACCGTTTTTTGAGCAATGAGATTACCACTCAGATGTTTCTGGACGCCGGCAAGCATAGTTAGCCTAGCAATAAGTTCAATGAAGTCATTTGACGTGACTTCGGATAAATTAGAGTTTACCAATTGGGCCAGTCAACTTTTCTACTACTTAGGCATAAGTGGATATCTTAAAACTCGGATAAATAGCAGACTCTATCGATAAATTGCAGATTTTAGTCGACTTTGCGGCTATCGCACCGTTAAGTCCGACAATATATGCTGTAGGGCCATGAAAAGAAGCTATTTAAGTTTCTTCTGTAGCTTCTTCGATATAAATGTGGTCTGAGAAGCAGGATCTATTAAGGCTTTAGCTGAACAAATACGTTGCGAATATCTGCATTGAACGGGCAGCCGCTGAGGTCGTTGGTTGATCAACAGCGTCTGAACGGGCCGAATCTCCAGTGAGCCCGCTGGGATTCCAACCGGGTTGTTACGAAGATCCCGCACGATGAAGCCACGAGTGATGCTTCTGTCTACAATGATAGCAAACATATGAACTTTTACATGTACTAAATGTGTGAGATGATGCTAAACAATTTGTGCACCATTTAAGCCTTTTCACCGTATTTATACAATTTTCAACATGCATTTGTAGAAATTCTGTACATAACCTAAGTGGATGGGGTTCGAAACATAAGGGGCATTTCTGCTGGAAAGTATTATTGGAAGGCGTATTTGGTTTATGCGTTCCTCTGATATCGTAAACAGACTGTAGCGCCTGATATATTGAGGTTACAAATTTATCCATATTTTCTCAAGTGGGTAAAGTGGAGCTATTCCCCTGGGATTGCTCCCAAATTCCGAGGGTGACTTCAGGAAGTCGTGTATAACAGATGAACACGAAAATTACATCCCAGTTTTTAGTCTCAATTCCCAGTAATGATAGATTGATTATACAGTCATTGATAGTTCGCTGCAATCGCTTTATTGTGGGACCAGATTCTTTATCGACAATGGCAAGATTGAAAAGTGTTTTTAATTGGGCCTTCACTATAACCTTTTTGTTCTCGTAACAATCTACCAGATTCTGCCAGGTTCTGTTTTTTGCATTAAATAATACACTGGTATTACTAATGTGGTCACTATCCTTGTGTAGGGCAGAGAACATGTCTCCTGAGAAAGTTTCGGTGTCACAAGGGGGAAGATTAATTGGGATAGAGGCTGATTTGTTTTTAGAATTCAGTTTCTCTATTAACGCATCAATAAATGTCAGTCGCCGTGAATTTATATGCCGACTGGCGACATATGATTTATATGCCGACATATATTTTGGTTTTATCACCTCAATAGAAATTTTGGACGGATCCGCATGGTCACAAATATCCTTGTAACAATCGCGGAAAGCTTCCCAATGCCTAATAAACTCTTGTCTGTGAACCCCAAGAGAATGAGTAGTGTGCTCATCTTCAGGCATTGGGGTAAACTATTGCTCAAGATCGGTCAACTGATCACCGCTTCTAATAAGAGCTTCAAGTTCAGCCATATTTTATCGATTAACTCAAAAAACAGGAAATTGAAAAACAGTTTTCAAGCTTTAATAATATTTTTATACTATTTTATGGTGCAAAATTTGGATAACATTTTGCTTTACCGACACCACTGTGCTATAAAAACTACGTACTTGTAGAGACACAGAGTGCAAAAATATACAATTTAAATAATGCAAGTTGTTCACTGGTCGAACCGGGTTTTTGTTCAAAACCAGTACGATCTTCTCTTTAAAACCACAAAAATTTTGAAAATGTTTTAGTTTTCGACTTCCGCTTTAAGTTTATTAAATTTTCGAAAACAATTTAATTCCATACAAAATAATTTAACAAAATATTTTTGACAAATTTTTGTTCCGTTCGGGCCCACTGTGCACAGAGACGGTGAGAATTAACATAGAGCGCAATGACCACTAGCGATCAGCGGTTCGCTCATACGCACACACACGCAATGCGTAGCAGACAAAAGTGTGGATAACGATAGTTTAAGAAGGGAGCAGAGGGAACACCGCTTCGTCGATGGAAGCGGTGTGGCTGCGCGATATGGGGGTAAATAGCAATTGTTTAAGAAGGTAATGAGGGGAACACAAAATATGTTGTTTCGTTTTACCGTCGTTGAAAACGAAGTGGTTGCGCGGTGTGGGGATTGAAAACGGAGACGTGAAATGACAATAACAAAAACGAAGGCAGGTGGCGGTGTTTTTTTTTTCTTCTTTTCTTTAAAGATTATCACTGAACTATGTTTTCGCACTTTTTCTTTATTGTTTTTCGTAAACAATATCATAATAAAAATTACACAACTTACCTTTTCGTTTTGGCTCTTGTGATGATGATTATTAATGTGTGATGGAATGGTGGGCAGGGGAAATGCCAAACAGATCTTCGTATCTGAAAGGAAACGTTCGGATGAGTATTTATTCTTTTGCAGGTATCCGGCGAAGGACCAATAATTGGGTTGGGGGCGAATAAAATTGTCTAAACCGGGTTGAATGAGAAAGAAAAACAAAATTTTAAGTTTTTTCGTTTAATGTTTTTATTTTCAGAGTCGGAGGTATATTTTAGTGCGACGTATTCTTCTTTTTCATAATTATTGTTGCACTTAAAGGGGGTGACAGCAATAAGTTTTAAGATAACTAACGTGAATGAATGTGAATTATACAGTAAAAAAACTAAGCTAAATATGGTGTTCGATCAATATTTTTGTTACACTGATCTTCAAAAGTACCGTAGCATTACCAATAAAACACAGTTTTTAGATAGTACAACTATTTACATGCCATTCACTTCTGTAAACTGTATTACTTACATACATTTTAAATATCGCTCCATATTTTTATATTTTCTAACTTATCAAATACTAATAACGGGCTTATAGGTTTGAAATATACATAATTGCAGTCTAAATTAGCAGTTCACTTAGTTCTTGCAAATGGTAGCCAGTAAGTTCAGAAAATATGTCAGTATTCCGTGTATAACGGCGGTCCATATTTAAGGGCAAAATGTATTGAAGCTTACAGCAGCTACTGACTACTTTCAAGTTTTTCACCGTTGGCCTAATAATGATTTATCCAGTTTTAACAAATTACTATGTTTTATGTTCTGGTTTTTTACAACACAAGTTTTGGTGAATTTAGTTAGATCCATACAAAAACAAGCCACTGTGCAGCTGTACTTTTTTTTATAGATTAATAGATCAAACAAAAATTATGTATTAATCCATTCCTGCACAAGATTTATTTTCGTACAACATTCAAATCACCTACTTCACAATTAAAATTCCTTTTTGTCCTTCCAATTACAATTAAAAAAAAGTTCATTTAAATGAGCAAAATGCTCTATAAATCCTATAAATGTATTGCGCAACCTCCAAATTCCATTCATCCTTTTATGCCTTTTTCAAAATAGATTAAAAAAATGTGTGAAAATTTTGAATTTTTACATAGAACGTTCTAAAAGTATATTGCCCATATCGTCGGATATTATCCTGTTCTTTTCGAAACACTACTGAGAAATCTGCATTGAAATGGGTAAAACAGGAACATAATATTCTCTAATTATGTTGCAAAGGATTCTAATAGAAGTTGATGAACATGGAAATTATTCACCATCTGAAGTATACTTAAATCTGAAGTATATTATAATCAACCACTAACTAAAAATGTTTTAATGTTATTTAAATGTTTTCCATACGTTGCCTAATTTTCAAGTATGGTCTTCCTTAAAGAGGACTTTTAAAAAAGACTGAAAGATCATGCGAAATTTAAAGATAATGTAAACTTATACTCGACTTACTCACAACTCTTTTAAAATATAATTGTAGAATATGTCATCCTACTAATTTACATTTTGGAGCAGATTTTCCGATCTTGTTTCAAAAAAAAACTCGAAAGAAACCTAGAATTCTTGAATATCCGCAATATATTTGTTAAACATTTAGTATAAGGTATTGTTAATTTTGATACTTTATTTGAATCTATTTTGAAGAAGGACATGAAGGATGTGTGAAATTGAAGATGCAGTATTTTTGGTTTCAACAAATCCAAATGAGACTCATTCCTCAATAAATTTGTAAAACATTTTTTACCGTAAATTTTTAAAATAATATTTAAAATCTAAAATAGACCATTTGCAATATTTACGTTAAAATTTTATTTCGGATAGCATCGATCAGAATTAGCCAAACTTAGCCGGTAATTTAAAAATATACAGCTACACAGAAGACTGGATTTTAGGGATTAGACAGTACGAATCTGTGTAAATATTTGAGCCGGAAATCGTTTGCCATAAAAGCAAAAACATAATTTTTATTTCATTGCATAATCAGTACGTCACTCACTTAATAGTTAGTCCAAGAACACCAAAAAAAAAAGGAAAAAACACTTCCTTACAAATGTATATTCTTACTAAAATTTGGACAATTATTTCGTATAGAAAAGATTTTAGTTTTCATAATGCGTGAGTTTCGAACACTTCCGTCTGGCGATGAAACGACAATGAACGATCACACTTAATGACTTCCACACATTTTCCATAAGATAAATTGAAGAATCTAATTTTTTAACAACCTTAAACAAAATTCTGCTGGGCTCTTCATCAATGAAACAAATGTAATTTCAAATTTAAAATCAACCAAATCTAAATTCAATATACATACATACATATACATATATATGTATATATCAGATTATCTTTGTGAACGTTTGTTGCATATCATAAATAAAGGTAGGAACAACGTTTTTTCACGAGGAAAAAATTGTTTAATACACTATTTCCCCGTGATAAATAATCGCTGTTGCTGATTATTATTTTGGCGGTTTTCAACACTAAAATCGGCAATGTGTTCTGGCATAATATGTTACGTCATAATATGTTTCGTATTACACTGAAACAAAACATTAAAACAGTATGAAAATCTTATGAATTAACCAGGTGCAATAAGTTGTTTCTAAATATACTGTTTACAAATCAGTGTTAGATAATTTTCCTCGCGAAAAAAATATAGCATTATCTGATGAAAAAATTTAGCTTCAAATTTCAGCACCAACTTTTTTTTGTATGGAGTTCCACAAAATCAGCTTATTAAAGAAAAACGATAACTTCGTTCAGCGATTCGCGTTTCGCACATTCCCACCAGATATGTTTTATCGGAGCCCAGTTTTGTCGTTCTTAAACCGTAATAATGGCTAATCTAGACATTACTCCTGATCAGTTCCAAATACATCTATAGATGGAGAGCAAATACGGGTTATGTACAAAGTGAAAATACACGGTTCATATAGAATTGTGTGACTGAAAAATTATTTCGAAATCAATATAGTGAAGAGTCTTTCCATGCTTTAAATGAAAACTTGTTCAATTGGTAATGAAGGCGTACTGAAATATTTCTAAAATGCCACCGTGCTACCCTTTGGTTGTTTCTACACTTAATGATATCTATGTCTACAAGGAAAAACGAATTACCTACCAATTTCTTGTTTTGAGATTTTGAACGTTTTCCAAAAATGTACGGAATTTTGACACCCCGCTTAGACGACAACTCGTGCTTTAAGAGGGCATTAACAATAACAGCGAAAAAACGTGTTCTTGCTTATGTCACTTTTCCGAGATATTACGTAATTATGCAAAATCGTTCTTTTGAAAAATGGCTATAAGTTTTGAATTACACCGACTACGTGTCTAAATAAGGACAACAATAATAAGGAATAAATTCGATTTTGTCATAACTCCACTTAAGTTGGTTTTCCTTGTAAACGCTGATATATAAAAGATAACTACTATATTAGGCAAGATTCAATCTCAGAAAATATAACCTTTTGTGTTATGAGATATACCGTAAATGTATCTCTATGAAATTTACTTTCATTTATTTGAAAAATGAAAAAGGAACAATAAAACGATTCTTCTCAGAAATAGTGTTCTTTATGGATAATTGGAGAGAAATTACCAAAACCTAAAGCCACAATCAGTAACAACACAACAACAAGAAAGACGACACCTTTGTAAAAATCGGGAATATTGTTAAATTTATTACAAATAAAATATTCAGCAACAGCCAGGACACACAAACACAAGAAACCCAACTCCAACAAGAAGAACAACTGCTATCTATTATGCAAATACAGAACTCTTCTGAATTGGAAAGAAAGTAAAAAGTTTAACTAAATACAGAAACATCAACAAACCAACATACATAAGTATAACTACATACTCGTAAAAGGAAAAACAAACATAGTAAATAAATGAGTAAGGTATTTTAGATATTCTTATTTTCGAAATCCATAACAAAAACAACAAAGGAAAAAAAAGGACAAAATGGTTATTATACATATACAATACAATAAATGCATACAAACATACATACATACATCTACATATACATATACTTACATAGATACAGTACACCAATAGTACATGTACTCATACATACTTATGTACATATATAACTACATATGTGTGTGCAAGTACCAAGTTATTTACATAGCGACTAGAGATACTCACACTACCTACGACGGGGAGTATCGATCACATTTTGGATACTATCACCAACAACTGGTCTACGATATGAACCGGCTTTGGAAAAAGCATATACATGTAGGGGAAACCCGAAAAAAAAACAACATAATTACCCACAACTTACATGCTTTTCCTGGCAAACTAAGTAAATGGATGCTCACTTACATCGCGAGTATTAAGTCGCCCATGGGCAGAACAATCAAAACCTAAAGACGAAAACTGGTCTACCGGCTATTAGACAGCCACCGACTGCCGATTTTCTGACAACTCCAAGTACACCAGGTTTATATTTCATCCTCTGTGTGGTAAATTTTCAAAACAAAATTTAATTCGAAATTGCCTAAAGAATTTGTCTGTAGAAATTTTAAAATGAAAAAGCAAAGTCTGCATTAGAAAATGAATGTAAAGCTGAATGAACGAAATTGATTTAGATTTTTCTTTCACTTACCATTTCAAATCGATAACATTTAAAAAATTAAATTGTAAATGTTTAAGATGCACTTTGAAATATTGCTCGCGGTTTCGTTTTGATAACACTGATAACACAATCAATAAATTATTATTTTTCAATAAATATATATTTGCTCTTGCAAGAAAGGTCATAAATTGATTCAAATTCAAAGGGTTTCCATTTTTTGTTTAAATATTCGGTCAATACCAATCTACGCTATCGCATTTGAAATAGTCCTTTTAGAAATATTGGTACGTAGTGCAACTATAACGCTGTGAGACAATATGGCCAAACAAAAATGAAAGCGATGGTTTGTGAAAGCAATACAAACAGACTTGGACTTTTTTGTTTTGTACATATATGACAAAATATGGGCCAATACGGTCCATTTTCTATTTGAAACATGCTTGCCCCGACCAGAGGTCATAAGAACTATACAGTTGAACTCCAAGGAAACATATGGTTTTTAAAAGTGATAAAATCAAGCATCAAGTTTAGCCGGTTTATTTGCATGGAGACTGTATCAAAACTTAGACCGATATGTTCTATTTTAAACAGACATCGTCCCTAATCCAACAAACTGAACAGAATAGAAATAAATAATGAAAACCCAAAATAATAAAGTACTAAAAATCTAATTCCATCTAATCTAATTCTGGCTCATTTTCAATAAGGATCTAGCTTGACTTAAGCAATTAATAGGTACCAAATATAACCATATTTCAATTATCACCGTAGCTTTTAGAGTCGATGTAACCCAACTTGCATCGTCAATTTGTATGGGCGCTGTATAAAAACAAGGACCAATATCGGTCATTATCGATAGAGCTCCTCTTTGGTCCACACTGAATATATACGTAAATTTTTGGTGAAATCGGCACATAAATGGCAGACAGACAGAAATGCATTTATGACAATACCGATTAAAATAAAGTTTATTTTCTTTCAGCTGTATCAATCAGTTAGCAGTACTGACTACTGAACGGTAGTAACCCGAAATTCATTAAATATCTTACCATACTTTACTTTTACCTTTAATACTATCCTAAAGAAATCAGTCTATCCAACTGCATGGAAATTAGCCAAAATTATACCCATACCAAATAATGAATTTAGGTCCTTCGCAATAGACCCATGTCTGTCAGCCACTGACACTTTTCTGTGCATAAGTAAATAACTTAACAAATGTAATAAATCACAGTAAAATAAAAATGTATGCTGATGATGTGCAATTTTACTGCTGTGCTCAAAAGTAAACGATGACTTCAAAAATGTATTCAAAAGGACATGTCAAAATGAACTACAGCAGAAACCTTTCAAATCTAAGTATCTGATTATTTTGGACAAGGAAATTTTAGAAAATTAACTGTTTTCATGGCAATTCAATTTGTTAAGAATAATTTTTAATGACAATTTGCCTTGGTCAAATCATATAAATAGTAGGGCATTGTTGGCGTTGTTGGTAAGGCATATTGCATGGTAAGAAATCTATGGGCTGCCAGTCATTCAATACCGTTTGATGTACGCATAATTTTAGCTAAAACCTCTTTTATCCCATCACTTTTGTATGGATATGAAATCTATTTAAGCTGTGGTAGTTCGGATACGCGTAAAGTCAAAGATACGTATAAAATATAGCAAGGTATATCTTCAACAAAAAAGTTATTAGTAATCGAATTTCTGATTATTTTTAGTATAATTATTTTTAGTATTTTTGAAATTTATTGCAGTTTAAAAGTCTGTTACTGATGCAGAAGATTGTGGTCTTAAGAGAATTAAAAACGTGTTTTTAAAAAATTCGTTTGCCATGTCCAACAGAGGTAAAAAATTATTCAACACATGCATAGAATTCGTATCTCAGACAGGCAATTCTTCATACATACTGTTCATGTTTGAAACACTCTTCCCTCTCATTTTCAGATATTCAAATATTCAAATTTCAAAATTGATGAATAAATGAAAAATATTTCGGGATATTACGAACACGAACACAAGCTCTATATATTCTGAAGCAAATTGTGGTGTTGGGTACAAAACAACGATCTCTGAGAAGGTGTCATAGGTATTGTAACCGGTATGCAAGGTGTTTCTCTACAAATGCACCGGAAGTACCGGATTCTGTAATGTAGCTTTTCCAAACCGGGGTTTTTCAACGTGTCGGGCTATGTATCGTGCTAGTACGTGCTAATAAGTGCTAATAAGTTCATGTAAATCACATTTTACAGGGAGTTAATGATACTTAAGATACTTCGTAGCTCCGTTAACGCCCAAGGTCAGTCAGTATAAAAATACTGTACATTGTGATTTCGACTAAAACTAGATGACAACTAATTACTATAATGTGAAGAATGTTATTACATTTTTGGTTGATGAGAGATTACCGAGGAAGAGTCGAGCCACGCTTTAAAACTTTTGGACTAATTGAAAGTTCGCTGTAGGCATTTAAATAATATGTAAATTATAATTCGGATTGATATAGCTGTTACAAAGATAGAATTCACAACTTTTTACTCTGACTGCATGGCCCACTTACAGGCTATTGAAGAAGTGAATAAATATATTAAATTTATTTTTATTCATTACACTAAGATTCAACAAAATTATTTACACCTTTGCGAGCAAGAGTCCTTAAAAATTAAATTATTATCTATTATTTTAAGCGACCAAAAAGTTGTTCGCTTCACTGCTTATGTTTTTTTAGCCAGAACTACTCAAAGCTTCCAGTAACTTAATGGATGAAATTTCCACCAATTTGAACCATCGTCATGCCAAATGATGTCAACATGAAAATTAAAAAAGTATTTATTGGTTGCTTTTTTATGCAAAAGTTCATTATGTTAATGAAAATTTTTACTGAACGTAACTCCGTAAGCAAAATCGTTCTATTGAAATTAAAAATTGGGTTTTATTATATTTGCAATAGTGTTTTAAAATGTCCAACTGGTGGTGAAAATGATTCAAACTTATCATATTAAGCTCTCTTTGCAGCTGCTAAATAAATTTTGATAGAAATTTAATTCGTTCATTAACTCGTTGAGTGATCCAGACCTTTACAATTTAGTTTGCCCAGGAAGTCATCTAAGAAAGAAATCACGATTTTCAGAGCGAAAATAAATAATTTATTTAAATTTTGTTGCAACAAATACGATATATCTTACACATAAAAATTTGATGAAATATATATTTAAAAAGAGAAAAAGTGACACGGTTTCCAATTAAACAAACAAATAATTATTAAATGAAAATGAATATTTAATTAAAGGCAACAACAATTAATTCCAAATGAATCAACACATAAGTAAATTTAGTAACAAAATGTATATTTACAACAAAAATATAATAATATAAAAAAAAACAATTAGTATTAAATGCAAATTATACTCACATACAAATAAAAACTTCACATTTTATGAAAAGTGGTTGAGAAGACAATATATTGTTTAAAAAAAAATTGGCAAATAGATAATTATATAAGCAACAAATAGATGATTTTTTCTTTCTGTTCGAGAAATAAAAACAAAAATGTATTAGCGAAAACCCTTAAAACAATCCGCATTGAAAATGATTATTACAACAGAAAACCAAATACAATTTTATGACAATTTAGAAAGGATTTCATTGATTATAAACAACAATAACAAAAACAACTAAAACGAAAAAAGAACACAACAACCTTCGATTATCACATGAATTTTGAAATTTATAAAAATGCAAAACATAAAAGAAAACTGAACAATTGGGATCAACTTGTATATTAAAAATATGACTTTTTTAAACAAAAACAAAAACAAAACAAAATAAAAACCCACACATAATTGTAATGAAAAGAAAAGCAAAAAAAAAAAAAAAAACATTATTAAAAAAATTATCTAACTGATAAGACATAAATGATGGAACTTTGACTTTGTTTATGAAACAATTGAGAAGAAATTGTCAAATTTATAGCTATAACTAAATTGACTAAATTGACAAAACAAATGTATTGTAATGTATTTATATATAGAATTGACAAAAATTATGTATTTAAATGTGCCAAAAAGTGTTTAGTTTTACAAAAAAAAAAAAAAAAAAAAAGAAACAACTAACAAAATTGTATAAAAATAATAAAGTAAACGCAAGCATTTGCAAAATCCGAAAAAAACCATAACGAAAATCCACATGACAATGTTTCATTTCATCGAGATGAAAATCTATCACCCAACACCACAAAAATTCTGTGCAAAAATTAATTAAATGTTTTATGTTTTACAAACTGCTCAATGTTTATCCAACAAGAACAACAACCACAAAAATTAGTGTTTAAATGTCAAGTAGTATAATAAAAACGAACTTGCGATTTTTGGTTTCACCTTTATAGTCGCATCATTCTTCATTTCATTCTGCACCTGAGATTCGAATTATAGAAGACAACAACAATCCAGTACACCCAATTGCTTTTTTCAGTAGTTAATATTGTATTGTATTATTATTATTATCATTATTATTATTATTGCATAATAATAGAAATGAACAATGACAAAAACAAGAATTAAATATTTATCATAATATTAATACGGAAAATAGGAAATTTGTTTCATTCTATCGATTGTTCAGGATTCCAATTTATGGTCACAGATTTCGAAATTGATTATACGAAAAAAGGTCGTAGAAATACTTACAATTATGATTTGTTTAATTTGGCCTAAGATACGTCTTGGAACCATATTTTAAGCGCGGCACGTTTGTCACTTTTGAAGACAGGCGATCAAAGAGAACAAATTTCAGAATCTAGGTAGCCACAATTTCCGTTCTTTAAAGAAGGGACTTTGAAAGATAAAGGCTTGTCGAATATAAACTTTGCCTAAATTTAATTAATTTTGTCTAAGATTAAATATGTGTACAAAATCATCATATTCATAAATTTCATTGTTTGCGGTTAAGTTCAGTTGGCGTCAAGAAATTTCTTTAATGCGATTTGCCATCGAACAAAGGTTAGCATTAAAATGAAATTGATTTCTATAAATCAGTTCCAATTCTTCAGTGAAAAATTGTATATGTAGAGTCATAACATGAGTTATTAGTTTTATTATACGGTCTATAGTTTTTGGGACACACATCCTGTCAAGGAACCAGCGGGAGTTGTTAAAAACACACATTTTCATTAATTTCTTATTTCTTTGCTTTCAAAGTAGGCTCCATTATTCTATTGTTCTTTCCAATCAATAGAACATCATTTATAAGCACTTTGCAAGATAGCATTCAGTTCAAGAGCTTCAATCAAATTAATCATTGTCCTACAATAGTCGGTCAAAACTTGCTTAAACAACTTTCGTTTTGAATTATTTCCAGAAGTAACCAACGTTTTTAGATGAAGCTTCATGACATTTAATTTAAAAAGGTGCAAATTTTAGTTATTGTCTTTTAAAGCAATAATTATTTGTAAACTCCAAAAAAATCGTAAGATGTCAAGATGTGATTTGTTTTTGAAGTACATGTCTGTTGAGGTTTTAGCGAGACTTTGTGAAGCTGAGCGTTATCGCCGTAGATAATACACGAGTTTTTAGCCCACATTCTTGACAGTATTTTGCGGATATGACTGTACTTTGCTGACCGTTCGACACTCCGGAATGAATTCGTTGAATATCATGAAAGCAACTATGAAACATCAAACAAAAACGAATGTCTTGAACCCGAAGTTGAATTTTAAACTTGTTCAGTGGTGCCAAATTTAATCATTTGTTTATATGTATACCGCGCTTTATTATTTTACACGCTTAAAATAGAAGGGCAAAGACCAATTGAATATGTGGAAATAAGTCCCTATGTGTAATAAATCCATGTATCGGACTAATCTTGTAGTGGAAGTCTAGAAGTCTGATGTTACATTTTCTGCAGATTACATTATTTTTACAAAGCACTGGGCTGGTAGCAATATACAAGCTTATCCATTTTTCGGTTTCAAAGGTAAAGTCAAATAAAACGCACATAAAGCTATGATTTTGACATAACTTTTATTTCATTATAATGCTTGGACTTTGCCAATATGTACGAAATGTAATGTTATTTAAAAGACCGCCTCCAGATTGGTTGAAACAGTGGGTTCTCTTGAGGTAATGTTCGACCACTTTTTCGCACGTTTCGGACTGATTATACGCGTAAAAAACGTCTAACGGCTTCTTCTCATGGAATATAGCCAAAATCGGTCGTGTTCAAATCACCACTTTTGTAAAGCTTTAACTATTTTTACGCGTTCTTCGGTTGTTAAAAGATTCATATTCATAAATGACAAACCTTTCACTACATAAATAACACTTCAGAAGACACAAATTTAACAGCTGACAGCCTTGCCATACCGGCGGTTTTGAAACCACTAAGTGGTATTCGCCAGCTGTTTGGAGGAAGATTCCGAATAATCGAAAAATCATAATGCAGTCCAGTTTTCGAATCTGCCAAAACTTTGTGTGCAATTGCAGGTAAACAAATACAGAATGCAATCAAGGCAGCGCAAAATACTCTCAGCAACGAATAACAATTACAAATCACAATATTCGATTGGTGAGCAAAATCCGAAAATGTCAAGTATGAAAATTAATCCGTAAAACAAATTGAGTGCGACTTGCACTCTTCAGGTCAAAGCCCAATTATTTTAGAAAAAACGGGAACAAATCTTATTTTGGGATTTTGTGTAAGACTTCAGCATTTCCCCAGTCAACAATAAGGAATGTCATTTAATATTAAACAAATTGCAGCTGCAGAATTTCGAAACTTGTATTATTATATTTTATATGTTCCATGTTTTCTTTCGTTTACGAGATTTTACGAAATTTCATTCAAAACTTAAATTTTGATATACAGAATGAATGTACCTATATGTACATATATCTTGTCAAAGTTGATGTTGATTACGAAGTCAAGCCTTCATCGACAGAATATAATAAACTAATAATTGTGTTCACTTTCAGTATCCAGTATCACTGAGAAGCAACAACTACTCAGTATAGAATACACAATTCACAATATGTACATATGTACCACCATATGAGTCAGCTGGTTGCAGTAAAAAAAAAACTAGGACAACCCAGAAACGCTATTCTGTATAAGGTGAAGTATTTAAAATGCTAAATCCATTAGCATTAATTTTCTTTTCTTTTGGGAGATCTATTGAACCCCTCTCATGGATGCGGTAGGTCAGACAATAGAAATTGATGCAATTTTAAGAATTGAACACATTACGAAAGGGGATTAAATAAGCCATACCATATACGTAGAAGTAAATTCAATTTTAATAGATACAATGTTATAATATCCACCAGGTTTTTTATTTAATTTTAGGAATTATCTAAACTGGAAATAGCCTTTCAAAGTTGCCTACAGTTTTAAGATTTCAACAACTTTATCATTCATTTCAAAAAAGACTATCAAAGACTATATATGAAACTAATTGAATGATACGTAAAAATCCATTACAATTCATAACTTTTTAATGAAATGTGGTCTTTATTATCTTGAAATACTAATATCTTCACTTGAAAAACTTATCTGATCAAGAGCCGACACATCATCCATAAGAGAGGCGTCTTAAGCAAATTTGGTCCAGCAAATAGAAAAATGAGCCGTTTTCAGTATTTGTCTACAGGTTTTACTATTTATTCGTTAATTAAAAGCAATATACGGTAATTGGTAGACTTATGTCAATTTGTAAGGAACAGCCCTAATTGGGGGCTTGGTTATTGAAAAAAGTCGATACATTTGTAAAAGAACAAGCACTAATAGATATGCGCGCTTACTTGCCGATGAATCGAAACATCCGCAACAGTTTGTACAGCAGTTCAGGGTGGGGGCATGTGAACTACGCCCATGACAAAGTTCTATCTGATGCCCACGTTTGATTGTGAGAGCGCTAAATGAAATAAATGATAGAAAGTTGGTCTAGAAATATTCTTTTGCTCAAAACACTACTAATCATAGATGACGGATGTGATGCTGAAAATTTTGTCCTCGAAAACTTATTTTAGAAAAAACATGAGATAGTTAATTGTGCTTATAATGAAGAAAGAATTTTTATGTCGTCGAGAGGGAAAAGGTCTTTCTTGTTTACTTTTTACTACGTTCGAATATCTTTTGACACATTTTTTTAAATACAATCTATTGACATGATCATTTTAAATAAGAAAATGACTAAATATTCAAACACAATTCAGGTTGACTGCATATAAGGTAATTATTTTCGAAATATACTGCTTGAACATTTGAAGTTCAAAATGTTTTAATTATTTATTCATTAAATTTTATTTCCTAAATTATCTAAAATCTTCCCTAGAACTGAGAACTGCTTTCAGTTTCAATATAAGGATCGATAAGAACTACTTTGAAAGACTGCCGCTATAACAGATTAAAAAAAAAACAATTGATGCGTAAAATCTTACCATATAATTACGAATCCTGAATTGCCTACAAAATAATGCACTTGAAAATAAATGAAAATTTTAAAAGGGATCAATACAATGGAAACGTTCCGAATTTGTGTTAATATAATTTATTTAGAAAAATTTAACGATTTAACACGACATCTATAAATTTCTACATATGGTCAGCTAAAGAAGCCGTATCTTCTAGAGATACGTTCGTCACCATCATTATCCTTGAGTTGGTATGTAAAAATAGAAGGAGTAAATTTAAAAAGAAAAATAACAAGAAATTGTATCTGCAATGAGCTTAAAACAAACAACAACAACAACAAAACACATAAGAAATAAATAATATTTATTAAACAAGCAAAATAAAAACAATAACAACAAATAAACAAATTGTTTATAGATACTTATATATACATATATATATAATATATATAAAGAAATTGAAACAATATATATACATATAAAAGATTGTGTTGATTTTTTTTATGAGACTGCTAATTATGTATTATGATTATTATTCAAGCGATTATTAATTAAATAATTATATTTCAATATTATTTTACAATTAAAATCAAAACAAAAATATATTAAGAAAATCACACAGATATTCATAACAGAATATATGTATTATTAAGGACCATTATTCAAAGTTCAAAGTTCATCGGGGTATGGATATAAACAAATCTACGCGCGCTGATAAATGTGTAACCGATGACCCTCTGACTCGAAACGGTCCATAAGAGAAACATAATTTAAATGGTTATTTTATAGTGGAAAACAAATAAAATTTTGAGTAATTTTGTGCCAAAACAAGCAAAAGATTTCGAAATAAAAAGTCACAAATTTAAAAACAAAAACAAAGCAATACATTTTCGAGGAAATTTTACAAGATTTTTTTTTCTTGAAAATTTACTTTTAAGTAGTTAAAGAGTCTTTACGAGGGCATTTGAAATTTGTTTTGTTATTCATTTGAAGTATCAAGGCATAAAAACATGTTTTGTTTAACAATTTGAGACTGACCTTACGTTTTCGAAATCGTTCACTCCATGAATATTTCCGTTTTTCCCATCCACGCCCCCAACCACACCCCTACACTGTGACACTCGTTTTAGGCGAAAATCTTAGATTAAATCACCAACCACCACCAACCAACACTTTAGTAGCGAATGATTAACTATTTGTGTAGTAAAGAAGAAAAAATAAATAAAAAATAAGCGTAATTAATTAAATCGATTAACAACCACGTGTAGTATCATTATTATGACAATATAACTATTCGACTTTAATTGTCCTCTTTTACACTATTTTCAGTTTCCTTTTTCCAATCTTTGTGCTCTTTGGCAAATAGATTTTTATTCGTTTTTGGTTTAAATTGGAAACCACTAAAAATTAACCAGCAACATAATATCTACCACAAACCACAGTGTCTGTCTGTCTCATGATGATCTTAAGAATGAATACACATTAACAATAACCGAAACGTATGCATACAAACATAGATAACGCGATATTTATCATAATTATCATTATTTTATCGTATTCAAAATCAACAGGACATTTTCTCCCGAAAATTTATCTCTCACACTGATGCATTCACACATACATACATACATACACACACACACACAGAAAATGCAAATCTATATCCATATCCAATTAACAAAATCATTCATATGCAAAGAAGACATTACATATACATACATACATGCATACATAAAATTTACATAAATGGTATTCAAAATGTAATGCAAGGAAAATAAAAATGAAAATAATTTAAAACAAAAATCACAAAAATATGAAAAAACACGTGTAACACGAGGAAAACAACAAAGCAACCAAATAAATGAAATAATTAATGAAATCATATAAATTATTAATTTTAGGAATTTTATGTAACGTTCAATTTGTTGGATTCAAAATAAAATGAAAAATTTGTGGTTTTATTATAACAACAACAATATTTGTGGTTTATTTCAAACTGTTTCCAATGAAGGTAAATTAAATATATTTCATTTTCATTTACTTTAATCCCTGTAAGTACTATAAACTCTCTGCATCTACCAAACTTATTGTTCCCAAACCCCAAACAGAACTAGGATCATGTAGTAATGACCAGTCACTTATATTGACACAAAAATTTGAGTTATTACAGTCTTTGAATTAGGGATAACAGGAGAAAAATTAAATTTCGAAAGGTCGATAAATTTGTATGTGAGGTACCAGAAAGGATGTGTCAATGCCATCCACATTCATTCTATAATGTCAAACGCATTATATGTGCTAAATTTAACTCAATCCAGATAAGACAAGAATATATGAATTAAATCAGTCATTAGTGTGGAAAGCCGACCGTCGTGCGATGGTTAGTACACGAGACTATCATTTGCCTGATCGCGGCGAATACAAACACCTATCATGTGTGCCTGACAAGCACATCGAGTAGCGGAGTAATCGACAAGCCTGCTAAACTCTCCTCAAACTGTGTTATTTAATTCAGTGGTAAAATTGGGTGAATATAATTTTGTATGGTGAAATAAATTTTGTCATTTTGTTGTTTCTAACGGCGAGATACATTTTTTTACAGATGCAAGCACAAACGCTGCTGTGGCAAGTATTGAAATCTGTGTTGATGTCTTCCAAATACATGCACTGCTTGCATGGGTTAGAGTTTGCTTTGTATTTGAAGACGTTTTTGCCATACGATTGTTGTCTCACAAAACAAAACAACAACAACAAATAAACAATACGCACACACACACTCACAACAAAAGTGTCTCATAAGAAATACTCGTACATATATATTTGTTTAGCTTACTGTGTGAATGGAACGAATCAAAGGAGCCCGGCGTCATGCCAATCGTTAGTCTGACTCTTGAGAATTCAGTCGCTATGAATCGTCACTCGAGAGCATACCGGATACGGCGAATGTATAGGTAGTGCGCAAAAGACTATGCAATATTCGAGGTTTTCGCCAGATAAATGGTACGCCCAGCAAAGTAGTCCAAAACGTTTACCGGTACAACACTGGAAAAACCAAAATCTGAGTGACCAATGTTATCAAGAACAATAAAAAAACCCGGAGAGTATTGAGACTGGCCTTGATGATCCGAACCTTTCAATTTGGAAGCGCACATCTGTTTTAAATGCATATAGATCATCATTACACCGCATTTTCCACGAAGATTTAAAGCTGCACCCCAACGAAATTCAATTGGTGCAGGAATTAAAGCTCTAGGATGCCATTTAGAGGACTAATTTCGTAAGGCAGACAATTTAGCGCTTTTCACTGTTTACTAACATCTCATTTTCGGAAGAAACTCATTCATTTTCATCTTAACGGATAAGTAAACAAGTAGAATTGCTGCTACTGAAGTGCAGCGAATCCGAAACGCAAGACTTATTCGTCTAAAGTGACCATATGGACTGTGATATCGTCTATGGGAATTATCGAAAGTATAATGAAATAAAACGCATCATAGTTTTATTTCGGTGAAACTTATATTTTATTATAATGCTTAGACCTTGTCATTATATATGAAATATAATGTCATTTAAATGACCGCCCCTGGATTGGTTGCAACAGTGGATCGCTTTAAGGTAGTTTTCGACCACTTTTCGCACATTTCTGGCGGTATTAAGGAGATAACTTGACGACTGGGAATTATCCGCGTAAACACAGTCCTTGACCTTGTCCCAAATGATCTTGGTGACTACTGTCAAATCGAATGATCTTGGTGACCAATTAAAAACGTGGATTAAGCTTTCTGGAAACTTCTCATGCAATGAAGCCAGAATCGGTCGAGTTGTGTGGCTCTTGTGGTCTTGTTAAAACCACATATCGTCCAGTTCAATTGCACCATACGGCCGTGGAGCTCTGAATTGACGGTAAAGATTCCTCCAGCGTCATTTTCGAAAAAATACGGCCCCATTACACCTCCAGACCCTAATACGCACTAAACAGTCACTCTTTTCTGGAAGCAATGGTCCCATCTGTGCCAATTTTGTTTGTTGATGTAAAAACCGAGTGAGAAATGAGCCCTCATCGCTGAAAATGTTATTCAAAAAATCAGCATTGAAAGTCTGTTGCTTTAGCACGCACTCAGCATATCTACGTCGTTGTGAATGGTCAGCTGGCTTCAATTTTTGCGAGAGTCGAATTCTATATTGACGGAGTTGCAAATCCAAACACAAAATACACCATAATAATGAATTGACAAATTCGATAATGCGTGCATGCGATGATGGCCTGACCACATCTGTAACGCGTCCAGTCAATTCAAATTTCTTTATAATCTTGCCAATTTCGTAGTAGGTCGATTATGCACGAAAGTGTCCACGTTTGAATCACCATTTTTGTAGTAAGTTTTAAATATTTTTACGCGTTCTTCGGTTGTTAAACGATCCATATTCGTAAATGGCAAACCCTCCACTAAATAAATAACACTTCAGAGGACAAATATTTAACAGTTGACAGCCTTGCAAGACTGGCGGTTTTGAAACCAATAAATGGATAACCCTGTATATACAATAATTTCTTCGGTTGAAGTTACAAAAAGCAATGAATAGGATAGGGTGGAGCTTCTCACATTAAGTGAGCTTACATCCATTTCTTTTTTCGGACTCACTTAAAGCGTTGTCAGTTGTTTCCTGGTATTCTTATATTTAAAATTTTAACTTTGATAGGGACAGCGAAACTCCCACAACAGCGTTTCCACAACATTTAAAGAGGAAATTGAAGAAAAAATCACAGAAAGAAAACAAAGTTCACAAAAGCGTTTCAGAAATTGATAGACAGAATAATGTGAAAGTAGGTGTTTACGCAAATGTGTATTTTCTTCCAGCTTATGGCATTTTTCTAAGAAGGAGTTGTTTCATTATAAAACAATAAATTCCAAAGACACCATTTTATATTAATTTGTAATAACCTAATCAAAAGTTACTAAAATTATAATAACGTTGTAATATCATTTAATATTATTATTTGAAAACTCCATCTCAACATTTAATATATATGTAGTCTTATAACATGTTTTTAGTTCTTAATCCGGTTCAAGTTCTTTTAATATATAATTCAAGAACTTGAGAAATTGCCAAAATACCATCTGCACTTGAACTAAGTTCTAAACGATCTTGAGCCGGATTAAGAACTAAAAACATATTACATTGAAGATCGATATTGAATCAGTACTGTTCGACTTAAAATATCTGCTTAATTTTCAGTATCTTAACCCCTGATACAAATCAAAATCAACGGTGGATTATCGTTGCTGTTGCATTCACTGAAACAAATTGTGAGTAGTGAGTGAGAGAGGACAAAATTACGGTATTGAGTGAACGTTGGAACACTGGGGCAAGCAAGAATTGTCTGTGCGTATACATACAAGTTAACACAAAATATGTTGGAAATTCTGTATTTTGGCACATATGAATTCAGTTCATATTTGTTTCCCAATATTTGACTTACACGCGCGATCATAAGAACTGTGTTGTCAGCGGAAATCGTTGGCAAGTATGCTGACAACCGTTCGCTGTCCAAATTCTTAGACAAAAATTAACAAGAAATTTGAAAATGCACTTCCGCTCAAAAACTGCCGCGTCTGACTTTCAATGCGAAAGCATTAACTGCAATGCTTTCGCAAGATTTCATGGAAATCTTAATGGTAGTGGGTAGTTGATAAGTTGATTGAATTTGTTAGCATAAGTCACTCTGTTTTGAACTGGAAATAATAAAAGACAAACTTCGTTTTGATAACGGAAGAAAAAAAACGTTTCATTTGTTCATCAGTGTCCGCGACCTTTTGAGAAGGTCCGCGTTATTAATTTTTTTGGGATCTTTAGCGTACAAGATCTAACTTACATACATTGTCTTTCGGTGTGAATAAGGTCAGATAAAAACCATTACATATACCTTCAACCAACATACTTTTGTGTTGCTGCAAAAAATAATCATAGTTAAAGCATAATGAAAAAAGTAAAATAGTAACTTTCTGAAGTCCTCCATTTTGGAAATGTATAAAGAACACCGATCTAAATGCCTGATTCGAGCTCAATTAAAATGAATATAGTGCAATTGAATGAAAAATATGAATCTAGGAATAAACAAGTTAAATAAGGTAATTTGTATGGGAGATACCAAAGAAGGCGTGGGCATTCCTATTCGTCTACTTCATCATTCGTCTATATTTTCACATTTTGTCCAGTACTATTACGCATAATTAATGAGATTTTAAGTAACTTCAGGCTACGAATTGTGGATTACGGTGGAAAATAAAAGTTCGGCAAATCGGCCAACTTGCATGAAAGGTAACAAAATGGGCGAGGGAACGCCGACCATTTTCGTTCTCTAAACTTAGATCAGAAACGTATGACAAATTTGATCGAATTGAGTACAATCGATTAGAAGGTAAAGGGTAAGTATAAATGGGCTAATTCGGTCATTTGCATTTGTGCTCCGGAAATGGGAAATTTTAGAGAATTGCAATGTATTGGATAAAAATATAGACTACAAAAGCAGGAGAATTAGAAATTACACGTAATTTTCTGAATTTCGTAAAATCGGTTAATTTGTATAAAATCATTTTGAAATCCTACTACAGCCAACGATGAATGTATATCAAATTTGACTAAATTTAATGCAACTACATAAAAGATATAAACGCAAGACTATATGTATATCGCCAAACGAGCTGGGATCAAATAAATTTTACGTGGAATTATGACACTATGCAACTAACAAAAATGTGGGTTACTGTATTTTACGGATGAGGAGTTATAGCGAGAAAATTGAATTTCGGAATATCGGTGAACTTGTATGGGAGGTACCAGAAGTGACATAAAAAAGTAACACCTCCCTAATTAAACCGATGATGTCAGATTCGTAGAAATTGGCTAAGTGACTCCCAGTGATCAGTGCTGAATATATTGCAGAGGAATTCAACCTCAAATTTAATTTTTACTTAAACGCTTGTACTATGAGGGCGGTCCTAAAACTAGCCGACTTAACATAGAAGACACAAGAAAGTTGGGGAAAACATTCATTTTTTTAACATAATCTCCTTTTAGCTCGTTACACTTTTTTCAGCGATATTCAATAGGTTCTATACCCGGTTTATACTAAGAACTGTCAAACTCCTTAGAATAGCCATCAACCACAGACTCTACCTGTTCATTGCTAGCAATTCTTTTACCACCATGCCGTTTTTTCAAGTTTGGATATAGAAAATAGTCCGAGGCAGCTAAATCTGGCGAAACAATTCAAACTTTAATTTATTAATTTTTGCAATCGAAATAGTGAGTGTGTGAACTGGAGCATTATCTTGATGAAACAAAACTTTCATTTTTGCCAAATGCTGCTTTTTTTCATAACGTCATCACGTAAACGATGCAATAAATTAGTATAATATTTGCCGTTGATGGGTTTTCCTCTATGGAGATAATCAATAAAAATAATTCCATATGCATCCCAAATAACAGACGCAAGATGGAACCGTCTTCGCCTTATTTGGACACGATTCTCCCATTCCGGTCCACTGCTTTTACTGTTCCTTTGTCCCAGATGTGAAGTGATGGACCCATGTCTCATCCATGCTTATAAATCAACGCAAAAATTCGGTTTTATTGCGGTGAAACACCAAACACTATTCTGAAATATCTTTACGACGCTGTTTTTGCTCTATAGAAAGCAATCTTGACACCCATCTTGCCACAGCTGTCTCATCTTCAAATCTTTGGTCAATATACGATGTAAAGCGTCTTTTAAAATGCCTATCATGTCAGCTAGCTCACATACATTCAGCCGACGATCATCCAATACCATTTTGTGGATTTTCTTGACCCTGTCTGTCGTGGACATCACCATTCGTCGACCACTACGGTGTTCGTCTTGGCAGCTCGTACGGCCTCGTTTAAGCTTTGTTTCCCACTATTTTATAGTCGTAAACGAAGTGGCAGCCTTCCCCCGAGTACAATCTATCTTGGCTTTTATATTGGTTGAACTAAGACCTTTCATATGGAAATATTGAATTTCACTTTTTTTGGCTCGAATAAAAATACTGAACAACGTGGCGTCTTGAACCTCAAATATATTTATAATGTTGTCACTTTTCACTAATAATAATTTTTTCCAAACTACTGGCACCATCAATACGTCAGGCCGATTAGTTTATGGACCGCATTCATATGCTGATTTTAGATTTGAAAAATTTCCACCACACAGTGCTATGTTTTTTCGCGACGAAAACTTTTTCAAATGGCCAACGTCTACGTTGGCTTCCAACACTGAAATCGAAATAGCTCAAAATTTTGCGTCATAATATGGGCGATAATACTTTTGCAAACTTGTAAAAGACACAATTTTGCAATCATATTATCGAACATATCATGACGTAAAAACAAAAAAAATCCACTTTCTAGTGTAGGAAACTAAGAGAAAAAAGTTGACAAAAACACTAAATTTTTTCACGAACAAACGAAATCTCGTGGAATTTTTTTGAAAAATAAAAAACTATAAAAGACTCACACACTCACAAAACAAATTTTGCGAAAACTTCGCACGCGATCTTAAAGCGATCCGACATAGCAATGTGTTATCGTCCACCTATTTAGAATAGAACAATATATAAACAGTGTTTTTACACTTTGTTATCCATTTTTCGGTTTCAAAAGCAAAGCAAAATAAAACCCACACAAAGCTTTGATTTCGATGAAATCTTTATTTCACTATAATGTTTGGACCTTGCCATTGCGAGCGAAATACAATGTCATTTAAATGGCCGCCTCTGGATTGGTTGCAGCAGTGGATCATTTTGAGGTACATAGTTTTCGAAAAGATACGGTCCAATGACACCTCCAGACCATCAAGCTCACCAAACAGTAATTTTTTCTGGATACAATGGTCAATTTTGCGTGTTGACGTAACCACGTTTTAATCACCACGTTTGTAGAAATTTTTAACTATTTTTACGCGTTCATCGATTGCTAAACGATTCATATATGTATATGTAAATGACAAATTTTAACCAGTAATGAATGGTATTTTTATACAAATAAAGAAAATGTAAAAATTCGAATGTAACCAAACGATACATATTCAATATGCAAAAGCATTTATAAGAAAATCTGTTTGCTTTCGGTTTCTTTCAGTAATACAATCAACTGTACTCCAACCAATGGTGCTACTGGAAACAATTTTCCCTATTTTTCTAACTATGAAAAACATGCACATATAAACAACATATAAGGTAGTTCGTTATATAAAATACTACATAAAGTGCATGTATTTTATGAGTATATATATGTATATAAAACTATAATATATAAAATATAAAACTATAATCATGATATGTAATCAATATATAATGATTATATTGAAAAATTAATCATTAAATTAAACACAACTACACGCTATACAAATTCAAATAAGGCTACAATCAGTTTACATAGATATATTGAATTAATCATAACATAACATAATAAATGAGGTGCAGAATTAATGATTTATTGCGAATAAATTTAAGTACACACGTGTTTCAACTATTTTCTAAACAATTTTTGATAAATTAGGAAGAAGTCAAATTGTATTAATACTTCTAAAATAAAAATTTCTGACGCGATTTAAACCGAATTTTAGCAGCAGGTTTGAGCCTTAGACATTCCAAAAGTTTGTTTTAATGAATAAAAATATGAGAACATGCCATTTTTATATTTGCATTAGTTAGTTATTATTTTTGATATAAAAAATTCGAGAAGAACAAATTTTGCTCAACATAGGAAAAACGTGTAATTTTTTGGAAGGGATTCCAAAAATTGCAACCTGAAAATAAAAAAAAAACATTTTTTACATTTCTGGTAGTTGGGTTCCTGTTTTTAAAAACCGGGAAGAAACATTTTTGCCGGAAATATACAAAAAAGTTATATATCTAAAATCAACTTTTAGAAGACTATACATATATAAAAGTTACAGAAGTTTGACAAACCAAAAAGCTTTGCAATAAAATATTGGTGTGTTCTAATTCCGCCAAATTTTGTTTTTCTGACATAGTACATGAACATTGTTTTTTTTAAATTTTTATTAAAATATAAAAAAATTTCAAAATTTCGAATTTACCTGCAAACTACCAATTCATTCATACAAAATTTGTTGCAAAGCACAAAATTACATTTCGAAAGGCGCAGAGCGATTCCTTCCAAATATCGCATTTAAGGTAAGGTGAGAAATGTAGTCGCTTGTGTGAAGTTTGGTCAAAGCCGGGTATCGGAACTCATATATCAATTTATAAAAAAAACGATTTTCTGAATAACCCAGTTTATTATAAAAGTTATTTCATGATCAGAATTAAACTGTACAAAGCTGTAGCCAAAATTGTAGTCGTGAGACCTACAAATCTAGCAAAAGCTTCTTAAACTTACGTTCGGAATCAGAGCTAAGCAGAAATCATTGAGTGTTAATAGAGAGCGTGTGTAACTTCACTGAGTGTGAGAAGCTCTCTATATCCTTTTCCTGGCCATGGAATTGGTGTTTTTTGGTACGTTATAGCGTGGTTACATTTTGAGGCTCGTTGTTTCACTTATGTGGGGGCACCAAAAGGCTTGGTTCAAGCGTTTATCTTAAGTATAGGGCGGCGCACCAATTGCACTACAATAATCAATATATTTCATTTATTTTCGTTTTCATTGTATAAAATATTTAATTTTATTATATATATTTAATTGGTTTTGAAGATGATACACCGTAAATGACCTCCATGCTAACTCACACATATTATCATTTCAATGGACAGTCAAATTCCTTGGTTTCTTTTTTTACACCTCTTGCTTGACATAACCCCATAAAAAAGCCAGGTGCAGTCAGGTAAGGTGGCCTTGAACCGGCGAAAACTGCAGTCTCTGGATTTTAATTTATTTGGGAATTTTCGTTGGAGCTCTACCATAACCGGTCTGGCTATGTGTGCAGTTGTTCCATCTTGCTTTAACCCAAATGCTGTTCTGGGTACAAAAAAAAAAAACTCATTTAACATCTTTAAATAATGGTTGACGGTTAACAGTGTCGCAATACGTGCGCCACCCTGTATAGCCCAACAAGTTTGGTTACCGGATTCCATTTATCTGCTACCTTACCACTCTTTCTATTTTTGGAGACGAATCAGTATTCATAACTAAAATTGGCCGAAATTAGTGTAAAGGTCCAAACGGGGTTTCTTCATATTATTTGTTTAATATCTCAGAAAGCAGTCTTAACATGGGAAAACAAATTATTTTTGAAATTCTTATATGAATCATCTTTACAGTTTCCCGCCCCACACGAAACATAATATTTAGTTCCCCATTTATTTTTATTTTGGAAATCAACAACATTTTTGTTATCGATTTTATTATTCGCTCTCTAATGAAACCATTATTGTCCTCCATGCTCCTAACACTGTGATTCAAATTTGGCTTGTAATTCAATTAATCGTAGATTTAGTTAGCATATAGTATGAGGGGAGGTTCAATACTTTTGGCCAGCAACCAGGAAAAGGGGCGAAACCTATCAAAATAAGCGGATTCATATAAATTCATAACAAACGGGGAAATCTACCAATTTTGATAGTAAAAGTACAAAAACGGTAAAATTGGTTCCAATGCTACTCTAAATCGAAAGTACATTAATTTTTCTTCTTGATTCATTGGTTTGTTTTAAAATAAATAATCTTTTTAATTTTTAGGCCGTTTTTGTGTGTTAAATACACAGTTTTTTTTATTAAGTTAAATTAATTTTTTGATACATTGCGCACCATTTTCGTGGAATACATTGGCAATTTGCAGTATATATCTAATTAACTTTGTGTCATCATACTAAGTTTTAATACGAAAAGGTTTAAAAATTGTAATTGAAAAATGTTAAAATACGAATAATTATTTATTTTTAAATTCAACGTTAATAATAAACAATTTAATAAATAAATATATAATATAAGTAGAAAATATATCGGTCGAACCATAATTAGTTTTAAAGCTAATGTATATGTAGTGATATCACTAAAATCACTATCAGATCTTGGTTTTATCGTTTCTAAGAGCCATAGTTCTAACAGAAATTTGTTAATTTTAGAGCCTATTATTTGGTTTGGTCATGAACTGTCTGAAAATTATATTATATATACATTATATGTATATTTTACATTATATAGTTATTCTCCCAAAGATATATACATACTTAGATATATTGTTGACTGCTCTAGGTCCAATCGAAATTCATACTGGGTTGGATTTATGTTGGCGTAGTAGCAGTCGGTTTTATCAAATCTTATTGAAATTGTACAGCACAGTGAACGGCATAAAATGAAGTACTCAATGGTTTATTTTCTCGAATGTTAACTTCAAACCTGCCCTACATTTAGAGTGTAGAGTATGGCATATTTATAAGCACTGCAAGCCAGATAATTGTCTGTAACAAAAACATTTATCACTTGTCAACGACTAAACAAAAATGGTTCTGTTCAGCAGTTGCAGTCACAGTTATCTTGTTCATTTTTAATTAAAAACGTGCATCTGTCTATTTCAGTAGACAGGTAATAATAATATTTCGACCGCATTAACACCAATTTAAACATAAATCATATATAGAAAATAATTTATTCGAAACACATTCCCGATGCTATCAACATTTGGAGAATGATAATTACATTTTAATCGAGTATGTATTAAATATATAATACTCGTATGTCTGATAATGTTATCAGCGCACACCGAATATGGCTGTTCGCCATAATTTCATTACGATTTATATAATCTCTTTGACCCTCTCTCTCCCTCTCTCTTTCTCATAGCATAGGTATATACATATAAATTCATTGATCAACAACAGCAGAAGAGTTTAAAAAAAGAATAGTAAAGATAGCAGAACCGATGAACCGATGAACTGATCTGACGGTTGTTTTTGGAAATATTTGCTTTCAAAAAATGTTTAAAGGCTTGACACACTAACAGATAAATCTGAATCAAGTTTTAACTCTATTAGGTAAAATTGCAAACGTTTAGTACGAAAATTTAACCAAATTATCCACTAAAGGTTTAAAACTGTAAGACAAAACTTTTAATGCGTGGTCTAAAGCAAAGAATATTTACATAAAATTGTACGTTTAACAATTTTAATTTTGTCGGGGTATTTCATTTTTATTACTATTATGATCTAAATTTTGAAAAATTATCATGCAGATTTCCAGGAAAAAGTTTAAAATTGGAAGGTCCACAAAACAAACTATTGTCATAGTAATATTGCTACAAATCGTGACATAAATATTTTCTATTCAGATGATGTCAGCGTAAAAGTTCAACACGATAACTTTACTAGCACATTCTTTTCATAGAAAAGGGTGCCTTTGAGTCTTGCTTGTACATATATATTCACATTATATTTAATCACGGAAAAGGTTTGTGCAAAATTCCAGACCCATATTATTACAAATAAAAATAACTTCTATGCAAACGCTTTACAGGAATGTACAAGGTGGTACAAGGTTTTCGAATCAATGTATTTCTTTTATTTTATTTTTTTTTATTGTATAGAAAATGTAATTTTATTTTGTATAAATAATTGATTTTGAAGATGATAGACCGTAAATGGAGTCGGAATCGCCTCAAATATTATTTTAAGGAACTGGTTCAATTCCGTCATATTCCTTGGCTTCGTTGTATGGCATAACTCCATAAAAATAGTCTGGTGCAGTAAGTCAGGTAACCTTGGGGGCCAGCAGAAAATGGAGTTTCTGGATGTTAATTTGTTTAGAAGTTTTCGTTAGAGCTCCGCCATAACCGGTCTCTCTGTATGCAGTTGCTTCATCTTGCTGTAGCTAAATACTGTTGAAACGGATACGTCTTCGGGGCAGTTCTGGGTAAAAAAAATCCTTCAACATATTTAAATCACGGTCTCCATTGATAGTTACTATTACATCGTAGCACGATTCGTGCTCCGCCCTGTACAAATACCTCCTATACAATGGAGAAATGTATGTTTCTTTCACTTTGACTTAGAAAATCGGGATTTGGATCATATCAGTAATAAAAAAAAATTTGCACATGCTGTTAAAATTATTAAACATTTTTATCACCACGTATGAAGTTCGTAATAAATGTGTAAAATGCAATCCTAATATTATTTACAGTTCCAAAGATATTAATCTGTTTGTCAACCCAGAATTGCACTTTTCTCGATTGTAAAATGTTCTCTCCATGTTTCGAATAATCTCTGCGTATCTACGACCAAATTTCCATCGTTGTCCTTATAGGAGGCGTACCGTAACTTCTACCTTTTCGTAGAATTATATGGCTTCACCTCGAACCTTGTACCTTCTCCCACTTATAGCGTTTCCTAGCGGCTTACGTTTGAATTGGTAGCAGCGAAGCGATGCATGTATGTAGCATAAGTTTTCCTCAAATGCAATGCAATATTCCTCATTACAATTGCAACCGAAATTGCAATAAGCGGTGCTGTCGGGAACATCAGGGACGGTATGTGGTCGCGACTGAGAGATTTTGTTGGAATAGGCTGTAGTAATTTCAGAGGTAGACAGATTTGATGTGCCAAGTTTCCTTTGTGCATGGTTTTCTACGTTTTACGTTCTTGTCTGTTTTGATCAAAGGATAGTCAAGTTGCATTATAGCTCTCTTTGTATTGGAATTTGGTTTAATTTACTATCATTTACCGAGGCTAAACTGAGAAATCTGAATCTTACTAGCTATTCGAATAAGTCAATCATTCTTTATTACTTAAATTCGCCCGGGATACTCTAAGAACGCTGGGCAACGGTCGCATATTTCTCCCATGGATACAACGTTGGTCTCATCGCCTTTGTCTTCTATTGCGACGTGCGAACAAATAATTTTTAAATTTGGCAGAGTTTGAAATTTTGTTCTACAGTTGAACTTCTATAACTCGAACTTCTATAAGTTAAAATCTTCTTTAAGTCGAAGCAAATCTAGTGTCAAGAGCGCTTATGTGGTGAATTCCCTTTAGTTTTGCTTCCATAACTCGAACTTCCATAACTTGAATTTCTCCATAACTTAAATAAAAATGATGGCACAAGCTTCTGTATGTCGAATTTTTCCCGAAGAGGATGACATACCTTTAATGTTCTTAAGCAATCCTAATGAAGATCTCAACTTTGTGGAAGCGAACTATGAAGCCTGGCTAAGTTTGAATCATATAACTTCCAATGGGACTCTTCTCGATTACATTGAAGTTGATGATGATGTTGTTATATCAAGTTATCCTACAGATGACGATATAGTCCAACAGTGCTCTAACCATTTAATAACTCATACTGAAAGCTTATCAGATAGTGATGAGGAGGGTTCAGTGGAAGAAGTTATTAGAAAACCATCCAGAAAAACCGTGGAGGATTCCTTAAACAATTTATACTTGTATTTACAAACAAATGAAAATACAAACGATGCGCACTATAAAGCGCTAAATAAAATAGAGTTACTACATACTCACGACAAAAAAGAACACATTCAGCAAAAAATTAACAACATATTTTAAATAAATATATCTGTGTATGTATGTATGTCTAAAATAAAACTGATTGAATTTTAATGCAGGGCGTGTGTTTTCTTAAGACTAAAAATTAACAAATGTACTGTGTATGTATGCAATTCCATAACTCGAAATATCCTCGAATTCTCCATAAGTCGGATTTTATTTTAGGATAATGGTGATTCGAGTTAAAGAAGTTCAACTGTATTTTACTTAAAAATAATTACAAACTTAGAAATGCTATTGATAGGAAATTAAACTAAAAGAAACTTATGAATAGTCTGCAATTTTTTAATTGTTCAATACAAATAACTTGTTTCCATGAAAATATATCTGCCGTATTGATATACTCGTATTTACATATATAGAACTTCAACCAACATCAAGGTTTCTTTAATAAGCTCTTCAAAACTCATTGTTTTAAAACAAATTTCCAGAATCCAGATTTAACAGACTAATATCAATGTGTACAGATTGATATCGTTGGACGGTGAACCATAAATGTTCATTTCAGTTATAAGAAACTTACTCGTCAATTAGTGAAGCTTTTTTGAATTTTGTGACTGATAACCGAAAACTTGATCTGGATGTATTCACTTCAAAATTGTTGTGAGTTTATTTAATCCGTCAAATATTTCCTCTTAAACTAAGCAACATTTTACAAGGGCTACTAACTATAGGTAACTAAGATAAGACGTGACAAATGTCAATTCTGAATAAGGGGATGTTCAGTATCCAAGGCGATACAAAAAAAAAAAAAAAATAAATAAATAAATAAAAAAAAAAAATATTGTAAAACCGGTCAATTTGTATAGGAGGTACCACATATGCCATTTACAATCCTAAATATCCGCAACCGCACCGAAATTTTATAAAAATTTGCAACAGTTACCGTGTTTACCAGCCAGTCAGCCAGATAAATCAGACATGATTTTGAAAATCCATGAAACATATTTGATCACAATGTACTTGATACTTTAAATGCTTCCTTCTGGGCGTCATTTGATATTTATATTATTTTTTTTCGGTTAAAGGTAAAATATATTTTAAAAAGCATTTTATATTATCGGTAGTTGTTTACCCTGTTTTCTGTCGTATACGTTTTTTTCTGCAATTTACACGGCCTGGAAGATTACCTGAGTAAAAAACAATTCCTAAAATAACATGTACCGAATGGAAGAAACCCGGTTAGCTTTTGTTTCTCACCACTATAAGCACTTGCCTTTGGGTAACGAGAGTGCAACTACTGAGGTGAAGCAGGAGCAACATCTCGGTTTTGTTCTCCATCGATCGTTCAGGCAGTTAGTTATATTGTGACAGCCAAGTAATGTACATGTTTAAATGCGCACTCACTATTTTCCGTTTTAGTTAATTAAGCTTGCTAGGTTAAATTTGTAGTCGTGAATATTAATCGCTTAATGATTGTAACGATTCCGCGTAGATCTCTCAAAACCACTTTAAGTCATTATTAAACTATGGAAATGCCGGATAAATCTAAAAACAACTCCAATACATCCAACACAATTTTTGATTCCGTGGAAATGCCAAATAGCGATAAAGACGAAGTCACTCTCGACTCTATTCTGATATGTATTGGACAATTTGGAAAATTTCAAGTGCTAATATTTCTTCTCATTTGCATACCGATGATGTTTAACGCGATATTTTCAATTACTTACGTGTTCACCACCAGCACTGTAGTTTATAGGTAAATAATAGGTGCGTTCTTTTCGTCCTATATGTATGACCAGCCATACGAATGGAAATGAATACATCGATAATTAACATCGATAACAGTACCGACGGAGGATGCGTCCCTTCCTTCAATATATGTGTCCTTTGTAAACTCGTGTACGGGTCGATAGAAACGCACCTAATATTTATAATAATGCCTACACATGGTAGCAGCGCAAATGGTCAAATTTACTATTCGATAAATTGGACTGGATGAATTTCTTATTGTAGATGTAACATTACAGAATGTGATAAAACAAACAGCCAATATAATGAAACGTGGACAGATTTTACAACTCCCATGGAGGGCTCCAGTTTGAATCCATGCAATCGTTATTCCAACAGAACTGATGGAATCCCAACTACAACGCCTTCGCCCATATGGGAAGATAATGGTGAACGTGATAGTGCCGATACATGTCGTGCTGATAATTTTGACCAGAATAGAATTGAAACATGTCCGACGGACAATTTAATATTTCGCGATAAGGAAATAACCATTTCGAATGAGGTAAGTTTAAATTAGCAATAAATAATTTAGTAGCTGATATTATAAAATTAAACTTCTTCAGTGCGTGACAATCTCATGCCAATGAAATTTACGAAAATGTATAACTCAATCTCACTTTGATAAGAAATAATCAATATCACGCTTGCTGTTTAGATTTGAGATTATATGGATAAAATTAATTCGGTTTCAGACAATTGAATTGCCAAATTGGCAATTTTTTGGAGCTACAAATATTGAGGTAAATTCTGCTAAGGATTAAATGCGGCGTATCTGTTGCAAATGCGGACTTCCCTCAATCAGCTAATAACACTTGAAATATTGTTTAATAAACAATTAATTAATATTTTTTGTTGGTCATATCTTCACACGAGAAATGAAGGTATATTTAATATTTACTGATTACTGAGCTGATAATTCCAAAAGTGTCACTAGTAGTATGTAGAAATTGTTATCATCATCTTATCAAGTGATACGATTCTCAGTTTTCTAAAGTTTATTCCAAATCTGGCTAAATAGCGCTAATAGCTCTTGCTTTGACTTTTTCTAACCTGAATCGTAGACCCACCAAAATGTATACTATTCGATTCCATAGCTTTCTGATTCGATTTGCCCTGTACGTCTCCGTGTCTATAAATTCTTGACAAATTTATATAATCCGTAAATCAACTGACTAAATTACAGGACTTCTTGTGAATAAAATTTGCTAAAAATTTAAATAAACAAATTTTGTTATGACTCTACCTATCCAATTTATTGTTATTCATTTATTATTTTTTGATTTTTAGGACAAAAGTTGAAAATAAAGAGTGATTTTTTAACAGTACCTATAGTTTTTTTTAAAAATCGAATAAAACACTCAAATTTGCATCATATATTAAAATTGTTTATTGAAATCAATAAATTGGCCTTTGCCATTTAATTTTTAAATATAATTTTACGTAAATGTTGTCCACGGCTCCGTCTCAAAATGTCCATTCGGAAGGTCCAATTTTTCAAGCATTTCAGCCTCTATTCCACGAATAACGCGTGTTATGTTATCCTGTAAGGCTTCTATAGTGTTCGGCTTGTCTACATAGGCTAACGATTTGACATAACCCCACAAGAAATAATCAAAAGGCTTTAAACCACAAGATCTTGGGAGCCAACTCACGGGGCCAAATCGAGAGATACTCTGCTCACCAAAAACAGCGGATTTTCATTTAGCTTTTGTAAGGCCCATTCTTCAAAAATTAAACGTTGTGGTGGGTCATTCGGCTTCAATTCTTGCGTGAGTTGAATTTTATAGGCTTTTAAACCCAAATCGACGTGTAAAATGTTTCTTGTGGTTGAGTAACACATACCCAATCGCTGAGAATGACCACAAATTGACATTTCACGATCGTCATTAACACTGGTCGCTACGGCTGCAATATTTTCTTCGGTACGCACTCTACGCATGCGAGTCGATGGTTTTATATCCAACAAAGTGAATTTGGTGCGAAATTTGGAGATAAAAGCACGAATTGTTGATTCAGCAGGTCGATTATGACGACCATAAAATGGTCGAATCAAACAATGCACATTTGTCACAGAGCACGGATTTTGATAATAGATTTCAACGATTTGAACATGATAAAATGGCAGATTATACTGTACACTTTTCACTTTGACAGATGGCGTTTGGACGCCATTACCAACCAGTGCTGCCAGCCTAAAAAACTTAAATCTTAAAAAATTACCCTATACAAATTATTTTTGTTTTTTAGTATTTTGTTTCGAAATAAAAATTGCTTTGGTAAACAGCTATTGAAGACTTTTTGGAATAAAATTTATCGAGTGAGTTTTATTTTATCACACAAATTTTAAAAATCAGCCTGAAATCTTAACTTTTTTTTTTGAAGAAATATAAGTCTCCAAAAAGCATTGCTTTCTTGAAGCCATATGTATATACAGGGTGGCCCAAAATGACCGAAGTGGTGTGAATTGTTATAACTTTTTATTTAAGACATATTTTTTAAATTTTTTTTTTAAATACAGTAAATTTATGGGGAATATTTTTAGATTAGTTATTAAAAATGATATCCCTCAAGTGGTGGCCATTTTCTGCTTCGCACAAATGTCCTCTTTCCAACACATTTTCCATGACCTTTCGCAAAATTTCCGGTGTTATGTTGTTAATTTCGTCTCGAATATTGGATATTAATTCGTCAATAGTCCTGGGCTTATTAACATAAACTTTCCCTTTTAAATAACCCCAAAGGAAAAAGTCTGGAGCGGTTGAATCCGGGGAACGCGGAGGCCAATTAAAATTGCTTGTACGCGAAATTATTCTTTCACCAAATATGTCGCGTAAAAGAGCCATTGTGGCCCTCGCAGTGTGCGCTGTGGCTCCATCCTGTTGGAACCATATTTGCGGATGGTTTTCCACGGCTGGCCTTACAAAATTTTCCAACATGGCCCGATATCGATCAGTGTTGATGGAAATGGCAACACCTCGTTCATTTTCAAAAAAATATGGGCCAATGATCCTTTCTGAAGAAACACCGCACCAAACAGTACACTTAACTGGGTGTAATTGTCGTTGATGAAGTACTCTCGGGTTTTCCGTAGCCCATATCCTACAGTTTTGCTTGTTAACGAACCCATTTAATTGGAAATGGGCTTCGTCACTCATAATTAAGTTATGAATAAAATTAGGATTCTCTTGTGCTTTTTGCTGGAAATAAATTGCATAGTCAAGTCGTTGCTGGTAATCTGTCGGTTTCAATTCTTGGACAATTTGAATTTTGTATGGAAACATTCTTATGCTATGCAAAATTCGGTGCAGCGACCCTCTTGAGATGCCAAGTTGTGTCGAACGTCTCCTGGTTGATGTTTGTGGATCCTCCTGAATACTCTCCTGTACCACTTGAATATTGTCATCCGTGTGCACCGTGCGTCGTCTGCCAGCACCAGGAAGGTTCCTTACTGCTCCTTGTTCTCGAAAATTTGCAACAAGACGGTTTATTGTTGACTGAGAGGGTGCAACCCGCACATTAAATTGACGACGGTATGCACGCTGAGTCAACACAATGGACCGTTGATTTACAAAGTAAATTCCAGCGATTTGGGCACGTTGTTCAGTTGTGTATTGCTCCGTTATAAATTCTCCAAGTCTTCTTTACAAAATACTAAAAAGAAAAAAAAATATAATAAAAAAGTTATAAGGAATTCACACCACTTCGTTCATTCTGGGCCACCCTGTATATGTATATGTATATACCTATACATATGGCTAAATTTGATATTACAAATTAAATCAATTTATATTTTCAACTAAAAAATGAGAATGAAAAGGAAGGTCAGGGGGCGTTACAAAAGTACGTTTACGGGCCATTCTTCCGTTGGCGCCTCAAAAATTAACCAAAAAACCTTTAATTTGGGCACCGTGACGTTAGATTTGGTTCATCTCTCATCTTCAATTTTACTTACTGGTATGTCCATTGGACATATTATATCACAACTACAACTTTCATATTCCTTCTTGCAAGGTGATAAGAACAAAGATATGAAAAGCATCCCATCCACGCAGTTGCGAAAATCGAAGCCAAAACGCACTCTTCATATCCTAGTATGTGCGATTCAGCGTATTTACATGGATTTGTGCTCGCGCAATTTCGTTCCATTTGAATTGAAATTTGGGAACTCTAGAAATCAACCCAGATAGCCAAACTACAACTTGTCATCTTTTTATTACATTGGGATGAACAGAAAAGAGGTTAAAACACGTTGTCTGTGTATCTGTATGTTATGTATAGGCTTCTATACCGTTCATCTGACTGCGATAAAATTTATTTTCGACTATTCTTTGGAAGTTTGCGGCAGATTCTGGAGTAACCTAGATGCTATGCGATTTCTCCAGAAATTATTCGAGACATTCAACGAATAACTAGCCAAAGCTCTGTCATAACCTAATGAACATTGCAATGAAACTTTGGTAGGCTACATCCTGGCTGTCTGGAATGGTTTTGAAACTTGCAATGTTTAATTGCGATCTGTGACTTGTATACATAATACAAGAGCAGACAGGCAGTTCAATATTGTTAAGTAAATTGATTTAGATCTAACCGACATACATTCATTTAGATCAATTTCTTATAGTAATACATTACCGGATACCAGATACCGCGCGAGCTGGGGTCCATTTATAGCTGAACATGACGGTGGACTCGGCCGTAAGTCACTTCAGCACTGTTGTGCCCATTTTTTTTCCTTGTCACACTTCATCATTATCCACATTCCACACATTACTCCAGGAATGTTCTCATTATTCTGCATGTATCAAGAACTACCGATTTACACATATAGTGCAAGTGCCCAGAAAGTCACAACTCATTCACATTCTGAGACACGGAATTCACCACTACTCCAGTGCTTGAGATCACTATAATAATAAAAATAATAATAATCTCCACCCGTCGGAGATGCTCCCGTTGATTAATCTCAAACATCAGATCCATTTATTTCGAAATTTCCTCCGCAATTGTACGATTAACATTTTCGGAAAGTAGCACTGCGACATCAACAAGACACCCCGCCCTTCCGTAATTTATAGGTATACTCCGTACTCAACAGAACCTCCTCAGGGTGATATATATAGGTATAAAGAGGAACCCTTTCTTCCATAAAACCACTTCTAATTGCAAAAATTTGATTAATTACTCTTGCCACATTGTTATGCCTCCTTAGATATGCAGTACTGGCCATTACGGAGCATCCGTTAATTATATGGTCTGTAGTTTCCGGAGCCTGGCCACATTTTTGGCATCTGTTATCAACATCCTCATGTAGAATAACTCGTCGATAATGTCTAGAGTGGATTATTCCACCCTGTATTGCCATTAGGAAAGCTTCTGTTTCCGGAAACAGTTGCCCATACTGAAAACAGATTGTAGACGCATTTCTGTCTACATTGTCCACTTCCAATTGGTGTGGACATCTGCCATGTATAGCCTTGCGTTTCCATTGTTCCACAATATCGGCATCGCTACTTGTACTCTCTAGAGGATTTTATTGCGGTGTAGAAAGTTTGAGCGGTGTGAGGTTTTCGTCCAAATTTACCAAAACAGAATATTCTTCGATCTCCGCTGCATTCATATAAAAAAATTCCCGCAGTTTGTGGACCTGGTAAAAATGTTGATTTTTAATATTCATTACGCCCTGTCCACCTAACCTTCGGGGCAACATTACCCTCTCAACGGCAGCCTGGGGATGATGCTGTCTAAATCTTGTCAGGATCGTTCGGATTTTCCTTTGGAGGGAATCTAAATCTGTATCACACCACATTATCACTCCAAATGAATGCAATAAGATTGGGATGACATAGGTATTGATTGCCTTAATCATGTTCCTAGTATTCAGTTTAGTTCTACATAGTCTCCATATTCTAATTTAGCACTGCCTCCTCAAGCTGCCCCTTATTACTGCATGATGTATTCCTCTCACTTCCCCTACACCTAAGTATTTATAAGGCTGATCGGAATCCATCATCTGAATTACGCTCTCATTCAGTGAATATCCGTCTGAATGTATAGGTATTACCTGGCCTCTTACCATCTCTATTGACTTACATTTATCGAACCCAGATTGCATGCATCATTGCTAAACTTTTCCACACTATCCAGTAGGTTCGATAGGTGGTACCTCGACCGTGCAAACAACTTCAAATCATCCATATACAGTAGATGGATGATTGCAGACTGTCTTTGTTGGTGCTTTATTAACGGATATCGGAATCCGTTAGGGGAGTTATTCAATGCTCTGGTGTTAGACTCAGACAAAACCACAGCGGGCTGAATGCATCTCCCTGAAAAATTCCCCTGTTTATACGAATTTCCCAAGTACAAATGCCATTAAGGATAACATGCGTCCTCCATAAAGACATTGTTCTCGTAAACAATGCAATTATTCTCCGGTCCATTCCGTTATTCTCCAGCTTCGTACCAAATAAGTATGGGGTACACTATCAAAGGCCTTCCTGTAATCAATGTACGCCACACTTAAATTTCTTTGATGACAAATCGAATTTCTTGTTACAATTGCATCTATTGTGACCAACTCCTTGCAACCTCTAAAGTTCTTAGCACATCCTTATCCTCTTTGCTCCAACGGTAACAAGTTATTCCCAGCACAATGATGGCAATTTATATATAGTTGGTAAGCAGGTAATAGGACGGTAGTTCCGAAGGTCCCTAGTATCACCATTCTTATATAAAAGGAACGTTCTTCCCATTGTAAGAAAACTTGGCATTGTCGTTCCCCCATTTAAGAACTCATTAAAAATTGATACCAAATGTGGATAAACAAATATAAGATGCTTCAACCAGAAGTTCTGAATACCATCTACTCCTGGCGCCTTCCAGTTCTTAGCCTTATTTAACGCTGCGCCTAGATCGGATTCCGAGGTTGTACTACCTCGCATTTTCCTCGTGTGCATTGATTCTGTCCATTTTGGATTTTCGTGGAAAGTTGCAGGTGTTTCCCATAATCTTCCCCAGAATTGTTCTATTTCCGATTGAACAGGTGTCTGAGGAATTTCCAACTCTACACTGTTTCTTTTCTCCAGCTCACGATAGTATTTCCGCTGGTTAAATACGAAGAGAGTGTTATCTATTCTCCTTTTTCTGCTTGTGAGGTACCTTTTGAATCTGCTACTGACAGCCTGTAGAATCTGAGCGCGACGGTCGATAATTTCATCTAGCATACCAGATGTAATCGTCCCAGTATTCTCAGATCCAATAATACGTCTTACCATTCGGATCAGGTGTTGTGAACGGATCCCCCGTTGGTATTAGGTGAGCTTTCCAATTTCAGCTCTGAATTTGGATTTTTCCCCTTCCAGACGTCTTTGCCATGCCGGCTTGCTTCCCCCTTGGGTTGCCATTAGCATCCGATCTGATACTTACACCTCACATTTTGGAAACAGTCACGGCGGCACAGTATATTGCACTGTGAACATCTTCGAAGGTTGGATGTTCCCCAAGGAGCGTTCTTAAGATACTATTTAAGTACTCCAAGCTTTTACCATCCTTCTTATTGTACCGGATCTAAGGTATTTGTGGTCTACAAAGCGGGTCCAACGTTCCATATTCCAGCTCCAAGCTTTTACCATCCTTCTTATTGTACCGGATCTTAGGTATTTGTGGTCTACAAAGCGGGTCCAACGTTCCATATTCCTGCTTACTCTCCTCAAAGGCTTCCAAAACAGTTTGAAAATGAACCTCATCCCAAAGGTTAAAGGATTGTCTTGATTCAACCACCCGGCCATCGTTGTTTTCCGACTGCAGATAAATTTCCCTCCGGCTCCCCATCGATTCTCTATTTTGGTCAACTTGAACGCTATCAGTACTAGAAGTCGAATCCAACCCTATGTTATCCCCATTGTCCACTGACAATCTCGGCAAGCACATACGGTAAGAATTCCTCCTGAATTCCCCTTAATATTTCCGACATTTCCACCTGAGATATCATACGGTTGATCGTGATAGCCTGACCCTGGAGGCTATATTTTGTTCGTTAAGACGATTTAGTAAATGTGAATACTGTGTAACAAAGTACATATTTTGTCTATTACGACACTAGCATGTTACGCCACATCTAGTGGCGTTGTAATGGCAGCGCATAACGTCCTTATTCATTTTATTAGTCCGTCGTATGCGTTGTCTGGGTAAGCCCGCTGTTGTGGTCGAAGACAAAGAATTCCTAGAAACAGTCGGAGCAGATTCTGGTGACGTCCTGTCGTTGTGAATTTGCAGACTACGGTTTGCTCGGGTTGTCCCGGTGGGCAACGTTTGCATTATTGCACCACAAGTCACTTCAGCACTGTTTTTTCCCCCTTTTTTTCACTTCTTCACTCACTTCATCGCTCGCTTTACTATAATTTTCGTCTCTCACACGAACATCCCAAAAACACTCTCATGATCTTGCACGTTTCCAGATCTATCGATTTCGACATTTCGTGAATTTCATCGCACAGTCCCAAATCATTTATATGTTAGATCACTGAGTTCGTCACTATTCCGGTACTAGAGATTATTACGGGTAGTGAGATGTTCCCTTTGCCTTATTTCGAGAGCCTGGTTACCATATTTGGATATTTTTTCTGCTACTGTCCTACTGATGTTCTCCGAAAGAGGTATTGCAACATCT
>JAHXMU010000101.1:1274782-1291225 GCA_019455685.1 Philornis downsi | reverse complement strand
AAAATCTGCTTGGACTGACGCTTCAAACGCGGTATGTCATTAAGCGACCTAACATCTCTGTCAAAAGTTATGCCGTTGCCAGATGGGTCCGTCGAATATGGGCAACCCTGTAGTCTGCATCTGCTGTCAATGTCCTCATACAGGATGAGTCGTTTATAATGCCTGGTATGACATCCTGTATTGTCATTAGAAACGCTTCGGTTTCCGGGAACAATTGACCATACTGAAAACATATTGTAGACGAATTTTTATCCAGATTATTCATATCCAGTTGGTGTGGAAATCTGCCATGTATGGCCTTGCGTTTCCATTTTTCTACAATATCGGCATCTCCACTCACAAATTCTAGAGGATCGAACTGCGGCGTTGAGAGTTTTAGTGGTGTGCAATTTTCATCCAAATTCACTAGAATGGAATATTGCTCACTTTCTAATGCCTTCGCATTCTCTAAGTTTCTGGGTTTGGTTATAATATTGGTTCTTTAAATTTATTATACCCTGTCCGCCCAACTTTAGTGGCAACATTACTCTCTCAACAGCAGCCTGAGGATGGTGCTGTCCAAACCTTGTCATCGTTGTTCGTACTTTTCTCTGTGCTGAATCCAATTCCGTATCACTCCATACTATAATTCATATGAGTATGTTAATACTGGAATGGCGTAGGTATTAATTGCCCGGATCATATGCTTACCATTTAATTAGGTGCTGCACAGCTTTTTCATTCTAATCTCGCATTGCACCTTTAATGCGTCTCTTATAAATGTGAGGTGTATACTTCTCATTCCATCCACTCCCAAGTATTTGTAGGATTGATCAAAACGTAACATTTGTATTACGCCCTCGTTCAGCGTAAATCCTCCATAATGCGCTACCTAACCTCTTACAATCTCGACAGACTTGCACTTTTTAAATCCAGATTGCGTGCGTATATTACTACTAAATCTGTCCACTATATCTAGTAAGTTCGAGAGGTGATATCTTGACCGTGCAAACAATTTCAAATCATCCATGTATTGTAAATGGGTGATTGCAGCCTGCCTTTGTTGGTGACCAATACGGTATCCATTGGGAGAGTTATTCAACGCTTTACTGAGAGGTCTTAGGGCCAGGCAGAACCATAATGGACTGAAGGAGTCACCTTGAAAAATACCCCTATTTATCCGAATTTCTTTGGTGCAGATGTCGTTAAGGATCATTTGAGTTCTCCATGTAGGCATCATCCTTCCAAAAAATGCAATTATTTTCCGGCTCACTCCATTAACCCTAAGAGTTCGTAGTAGATACATATGGGGTACGCTATCAAATGCCTTCCTGTAATCAATATACGCGACACTTAGATTTCGTTGATGGCAAACTGAATTCCTTGCTATAATTGCATCTGTTGAAATCACCTCCTTGCATCCTCGTGAGTTTCTAGCACATCCCTTTTGCTCCGATGGTAACAAATTTTTTTCAACACAATGATTGTAGATTTTTTCCAATACCATCCCTTTTAGATCTTGTCATTATGAAATACAATTTCAATTAAATGACAGCCTCTAGATTAGTTGAGTTTGAGGTACTTTTTGACCACTTTTTCACACATTCCGGGCGGTACGCTTGGAAATTATCCGGTCTTTGACATAACACCACTTTGGTAGTAAGTTTTAACTATTTTTACGCGTTCTTCGGTTGTTAAACGAACCATTTTCGTAAATGCCAAACTTTTCACTTTCCCTAACACTTCAGATGACAAGTATTTAACAGCAGACAGACTTGCCAGACCGGCGGTTTTGAAACCACTAAATGGGTAACCCTGTATTATGTGTGACAAATGACAACAGTAAATCTATACGTAGTGCAAATCACATGTTGCGTAGAGCGTAACAAAGCATAACTGTGTCGTAACCATATAACTCAGTTATCTGTTCAATTATTATTATAAAGTTTCTCCACAACTCGATGCGATACGGAAATTCTATTTACGGATTCCTTTTTATTTATCTTAATAACCTTTAATGTTCACCATACAAGATCAGCAAAACGTGGAAGAATTGTTTTTCCATCGCACCATATAATTCTGAATAAAACATTTGTCGAAGTTTTCGGTCTCTGGCTAGTTAAGAAACTATAGTTAATTTAGAGCAAATTTAGTGTCATTTAGTTATTGATTAAAGCAAAAGATTTTTATCTAAGAGCACAAGAAATAAAATTCTTTAGGTGATCTTTATATTTTATGGGAAGACGAACTCATTTACTGACTTTTATTTATGAATTTTATTTCCATAAGTCCACAATAATTGTTATTGTGGAGTACGCAAAATTCAAATCAAAAGTATTTTTTTTTTTTGGTAATATGATAAATATCACATATAATTGTTATTTTAGGAGAAATATGTAAATTAAAAACAATTATTACAGTCTGTTTCCATAAAACTTTCAATACAGTAGACCTACGAATCGTCTATGAACTGTTAATATCGTTGAAACGTCAACTATCGAAGCTTCAGAATCAAAGTGTTTGTAACATTTATAGACACGATTTTTTCCCAACAGGTCACACGCGAAAATTTTATGGTAACCCCAATTAATAAAAAGAATATACACTGCTGTAAAAATGTATGTCGATTTAATTATATTAATCTTGAAATTGGAGAAAATCGGCCAAATAGGGAAAAATTGCTCCCACAAGGAATAAATGGACACTTGTCAATTTCTTCAACAATTCTACAATTCATTTGTTAGTTTTCAGCAATGTACGATAATAACTGATATACTCGGGGAAACCCCCAACATAAATCATATATCTTCTCATGGGGCCGCCCAAATCGTTGTGAACTTGCTGAGATGGCGGCTAGAAAATAAATTTTATCTATTATGCACCAGAGCTAGAAAATGCTTTCAAGTCTTTTCCAAGTTGCGTTCTGGTCCATCCCCATAACATAAGACAGCCAAAACAATCGCTACATTTTGTTGCGATTAATCACGTTGATGGTGGCATACGAGTATATCCCATGATTCATACTACATCGATGCCCTTCGTTAGCTGTGGTGGTCTCCATATATTTTTCGGAATATCTTTCTCAGGAAGATTTGCAGAAGCTACACATTCGCTTGTGTCGTAACCAAGAATTCTACCTATACATTGTAAAGCAATACGGACAGATCTGATATCTGGTACAATTAGATTTTGGGTTGTCGAGAGAGGGATGTGTCAGTCAATCGCTTGCTAAGCCAATCGCTTGCTAAGGTAGCCCATCTGTTGGAAAACTTAACTCATTGAGGGCTCAGGCAAGATAGATGGCGACATCCTCACTACCTCAAACCTTTAGCTTCACGCAACATGACAAATGAATAGACTCTTTGTTCGTCGAAACAAATAGCTAGCCGATAAGCTCAATATACGTCCGCTCCACTACACGTCAGCTACGTCTCTGTACAGTGTTGTTAAAATCAGATCATTCATTGAAGAATTGCAGATTTATTCACACTTTCATTGAAATTGTTCCCCTGTCGTATGTATCGGATGCATGAATATACATATATTTGAAGGGGAAGGGCTTGGTTTTTAAAATGGTTGCTCAACCTAAAGTAACACCAATTTGTAAAAAAAAACTCTACATTTAATTTTTCGACTGATGTCGGAATTTTTGTTTACTGAGGTCTCTACATGTCATGTTGCCTAAAACGTAAGTACGCTTTGCTTGCCAAATTCTTGCAGACTCATCCCAATGAAATCTACTTATACGTCATCTGCGTACACTAGTAATATGTGAGTATTAACGTAGACACTCCCAGTACAATACATGTTCACTAAGGTGTTAAAAGATTGCCTAACAGGTTATCACCCTGCGTGAAAACTCGTTCGATAACTTCACCAACTTTCATTCTGCGAAGGCGGCTCAGCATAGAAGGAATGTCAAATCCAAATATATGTTCATATAAGTTTGAATTCCTGATTGGTAGTAGATTCACTACCTCTACAGCCACTTTAATAAGGTCCAACCCAATGGTACATACGCTGGTAATGTATTTACGTAGCCCAATATATGTATAGTAGACTGTCTCCAATTAGAAGACACACTTTCGTTCACCCAAGTTGTTGCAATGAGATACAGCATGTGCCACAGCAGCATTTTGCCACCGATCTTGAACAACCATGCATGGAGATTGCCTTTCTGTTTCTTGTTTGTAGCCGTTCTATTCTATTCTATTGATTGCGGTACGGCAAACATGTCCTTTTCATGTTGTTAGTTCTTCAAACTAGCTAATTTATGAACTCTACAACTCTGACAATTAGGTCTCAAAGCAAAAATGGGAACACGCCTTACAAATGGAGCATAATATTATTATGAAACATGGCCTCGATATAAAAAACAAAATTAAACCCAAAAAATGTAGAAACGACTAAACTAAAAATTAAACAAACACTATAATTTAATTTTTTTAATCTTCTGGCAATGACATTATCAGTTTAATACCGCATCCATCACATCTTCAATGACTTCCAAGCGGGAAAATGCATGGCTTGGAAGAACCGCTGCCAGAACTGCATTGGCGGCCGGTAGGCCTCCGCATTCCATCCCCCTTTCAAAATAACGCATGCAGACATTAGGGAGCAAGATGTACTGTAAGCCTAATATAAGGATTGCAAAATGCTTGGGAAAATGTAGAAATACAAATTTTTATTTAAGTTATAACTAATTTGCGTTAATAGTTTTTTCGATACAGCCTGGTTACCATTTCAGTTATGTAAGACTATTAGAAGTCAACTTCACGACCTCAGAGTTAATAGTCCGACAAGAACATATAAAATTAGCGAGGAGCTATACCAGAAAAGCACGCAAGTGCCTCCCACATTGCTTTCCAAAAGAAAACATAGTAGAAACCTCTTAAACGAAGCAAGACAAAGTGTTTATTAGATATTTTAAAAGTTTTCTTTGAGAAAGGAAGATGGAAAGGTCTGAATGAAAACGAGACAAGATATATATCAATGTTATTGAATTCCCTTGAATTTGCATAAAAAAAATATTTAACACTTTGCATGGTTGACATTGTTTGACTATAATGCAATGACAATTGTTAAAGTATAATGTTGTTATTAAATAAAGAATTATACGTATACTACCTATATAGACACTAAGGCATGGTTTGGAGTTTGAGAGTTGACTTTCACTTATGATCTTTCCACATTGAATATTAAATATTAAATGGAGGATGCAAGTGCAAATGGAGGTTGGAGGTGGAGGTTTTTCTTGTGTTGTGTTTATTTTGTTCGTGTTTAACTTAGTTTTAATGAGATATTTCACATTAAGAGGTAAAGTTAGTTTTAATGATTTAATTTAATTAATTTACTTGAACTTGAACGACCCCAATTTTTAAATCTTGACAACATTAGCGACATTTGAGATTAAAGAATCTTCGTTAAAGTACAAAAAAACAGGAACTATCAACGTAAGCAGAATTTACTAACATTTAAAAGTTAAAACTGCCAAAAATTCATCATTCCAATTTCCATTGCACCATTTCTCAAGGAGTTACATATAAACATACATATATATACATATATATAGAATGACCCACGTTTTTAATGAAATAAAATGAACAAAATTAAATTTCCCTTGTTGTATTATGGCTATTGTTGATATTTATGCATATTAAGAAAGACCCATTGTAAATCTAGGTACTAAAGTAAAACTCTTTAACAAATTGGACTTTGTCCTAAAAAATGTGTGAAATTCACAATTTAACAACAGCTCATCTATAGTATCAGCTCTTCGTGGCTTCAAACAAGTAATAAGTTATGCCTCTACTGTGTCTTTGCTGTCTAAGAAAACAGTAAGGCGTAATAAAAGTTTATTTAATCTAAAGGTTATCAAAATCAAGTAATACAAATATGCGAAAAATACGAATAGTGCAATGATTATTTCTTTAAATGTACACAATGGTTGATGTAATGGGTTATACATTTAGTGGTTTCAAAACCGCCAGTCTGGCAAAGCTGTCACGTGTTCAATACCCGCCATCTGAAGTGTCATTTTTTTACTGAAAGGTTTGCCATTTGCAAATATGGATCATTTAACAACCGAAGAACGCGTAAAAATAGTTAAAACTTATTACAAAAGTGGCGATTCAAACGTGATTCAACACAACCGATTATAGTATTATTGCATGAAAAGTTTCCAAAAAGCGTAGTTCCACGTTTTGGCGAAATCAAGTTGCCATCAATATTATACTATTTGACGCCGTTGGACTTTTTTGTGGGGCTACGCTAAAAACCGTGTCTACGCGGATAATCCCTACGGTACCATCCGAAACGTGCAAAAAAAGTGATCGAAAACTACTTCAAAACGATCAACTCTGCAACCAATCCAGAGGCGGTCGTTTAAATTACATTGTATTTCGTACATAATGACAAGGTTCGAGCATTATAATGAGATAAAAGTTTCAACGAAATCAAAGATTTATGTGTGTTTTGGTTTGTTTAACTTTACTTTTGAAAGCGAAGAAAGGATAACCCGTGTTATTGGATTCAAACAAATGCTACATTAAGCGGAAGTATGGAAGTGTACTCTTTTTTGAAAAAAAAAAACCAGTCGCTAACCATTACGCTTTTGGTTAGCGCTTCGTTAACTTAATTCCATCTTTTGGCGATCGAGGCTCGATATAAAGCTAAGAGTATCGTATATGGATTAAGTTAGTTCGCTTGTATAGAAGGTACCTGAGGGAGCTCGGTGCTTAAAGTGCTTAAAGTTTGCCAAACTTTAGCGAATTTGCCTGCCAACTTCTTAAAACTTGACATCTAATTTTGACGTCTAATTTTGTCAGATCCTAACCGCGTCTAACTGATTCCTTTTAATACCAAATTGCAAATTGACCGATTAATCGAAATTTATTTTTTCCGCTATAATGCTTAAATCGTAGTTTGCAACAACTTAAATGCCTGGTGATTTTATCGCATTAAAAATCTTTACAAATTTGTAAAAAGCTGGCTGGCTGGCCTCTCTGAATTCCTATATAAATTACCAGATTTAACCAATATTAGCGGAAATTCATATACAGGGTGGCGCAATAGAACGTGCATATTGCATCATCTTTTTTTACGGGGTAGAAAAGGCGCTGGCGGGGGCGCCTACATCGTTGGGTTGGCGGGCTCATGGAGTTTTAGTCGCTATGAATCACTTCGACGGGAGCCTCGCGCATTTTGCGTGCGCGCATTTTACGATAACTCTCGTTCATATATTGCTACTAGGCGACTATATTGTGCTGAATATGGACTACGGCGAATTAGTGAGGCTCCGAGTGCTAATTTAATTAAAATATGGGTAAAGCGTTTTGAAGAGACCGGTTCAACATTTAAACCACAAGCAAATGGTCGCCCAAGAACATCTAGGACCGAAGACAATGTTGAGAGAGTTATGAAGTTAGTACGAGGAAATCCACAAATGTCGGCTCGCAAGAGATCGTCTGTCTTACAATTATCGCGACGAAGTTTGCAACGAATTTTAACATTGGATCTTAAACTGCATCCATATAAGCTGCACTTAACACAAGAATTGAAAGAGTCTGACTTCATAGCAAGGCTCGCATTTGCTAATGAAATGCTTAATCGATTTTCCAATTTTGACAATATTCTTTTCTCTGACGAGGCTCATTTCCTTATGAATGGGTTCGTAAAGCGTTAAAATTGTCGTTACTGGAACAGTGAAAATCCCAAAATCAAACACCAGAAACCATTGCATAGTCCTAAAGTGACAGTATGGGCACAATCTCTGGCAGAGGAATAATTGGTCCTTTTTTCTTCGAAAATGCGCGGGGCCAAAACGTCACGGTTAATACGGAACGCTATGTTGAGATGTTGGACGGATTTTTGGCTCCAGAAATTGAAAGTCCAAGAATAGTGAATTCCAGAACTTGGTTCCAACAAAATGGAGCTACCTGTCACACATCAAATGACTCCATGGCGGTGGTGAAGCAGATGTTCCCTGGCAGACTGATTTCGAAATGTGGTGATATCCCATGGCCCCCACGTAGTCCAGACTTGACGCCTCTTGACTTTTTTTTTGTGGGGATACCTCAAACACAAAGTCTACAGTAATAATCCGAGAAACATCGTTCAGCTCAAGGAGAATATCCGTGGTGAAATGGCAGCCAATACACCAGTATTACTGAAGAAAGTTTTCAATAATTTTCGTTTGCGGTTAGAGGAGTGCCGTCGTAGAGAGGGCCACCATTTAAATGATGTTATTTTTAAAAAATAAACTCCATTTATTACTCTACAATGCCTTAGATTTATTTTAACCATACCTTTTGTATTTATTTTTTCATCTATTTTTTAAATATGCACGCTCTATTGCGCCACCCTGTATATATTTATTTATACCTATATATATATATATATATTGCTCGAGCCTACGGAAAGTGTCTGAGGTGGGCGAATTCGCTTCTCTATACTATTCTTCTCCTCCATGTAGTTCTCACAGCTTCCATATGCTATGAATTAATCGAGACATGTTTAGTGCCAAATTTTGCATAAACTTACAGTTAAGTAAAAAATCCTTGACGACATAGATAACTCCACAACAATTTCGCAACTAATTCAATTAGTAAAATATTGAGCTTACGACTTTATCTTTATCTAAATCAGGCAAAAAATTCACAATAGCTTCAATAATTGAACTGGTAAAAAGTAATTTGCATTTTTCCTTAATGTAAATCTAAAGCTTCTTATTTAAATCAAGTCTTTGCAATTTATGAATTCAGGCCTTTTTCTTTCAGTGCTTCGTCAGTCACTGTCAGTCAGCCTCCCTCGGAAGCTATTCAAAGTAAACCATTCCCTTAACGTCCGTTAAATTGACAACATAACATTTTTTATGCAATTTTTACCTTGATGAAGATAGAGTACGTCAGTTCTGCTTGTACCAGGATCTCTTTCGGTTGACACCGTTATAAAGAAACAATTGAAATGTGTTTCAAAAATGGTTGTGTTCATTAATTTCAAGTGCTAATCCGATTTTTTAAATGCTTTTCTTTTAGTTCGTGCGGATCCCGAATACCGAGCTTTTTGACTGGTCCAAATTATTTCAAACGGTTCTCAACAGTCATATGCGATACTTTCAGTTTCTCTGCAACCAGCCGGTAGTCATCTTTGAGTATGAAATTTCCAAAACGGAATTTCGTGAACCAATTTTGGCACGTGTGTTCTGTTAAGGCATCCAAACCACATACGTCACACACATCAAAGTGTACCTCCCCTTTTCTTTGCACTTTCTAAAATAAATGATCAACAAATTTCGAAAATGCAAATTTTTGTCTCCAAATTCACAACGCGTTTTTAAAGTCAATTGATTACGGAAAATCGCAAATTGATGCTTGAACTGTCGACCGTTTGATGATCGACAACAAAAACAACAAAAGCACCATCGTAATGAAAAAAAACCGAACTTATTTTCTTGCTTATTACCCTTAACTTAACAATATTGCGAAATCACATTTCATTTTGGTATTGACCGGTCTCTGTGGGTTGGTAGTAGATAAATTGAAATTATGCGATAATGGGCGTTACCAAAAGTGATATAAAAATTCCATATATTTTTTAATTTTTGTAATGGTGTATAGAAGCGTATACATCAAATTAGCTGTAAGGTAAGAAGACATTTTTGTGAACATGTTTTTAACTTCCAACGGATCTAAAAATGGACTTATGCATGACTTATATGAGTCCTACTATAGTCTTTTCTGACCTCTGACTTCGTTTCAAAATTCATTCAAATTTGGCTGTAGTTAGTTCAATTATGTGAAAGATAAGCACCTAAATACCTATATACGCTAAACCAGACATTTGTATGGGTTAAGGAACTACGATCTGGCGAAATTTTAGACTATGCCAAGTTTTAAAAAGTTTCACCCAGTTCTAGCCAGTCAGCCAGTCAACAAAAAAACGGACATCGCTCAATCGACTTAAAATGTGATGAAACGCATTTTGCCAAAAGATACTTGGTGCCTTAAATGCTTGTATAACTTCATTCCTTCGAAAGGTGAAAATACAGAGATCTACGTTTTACGAATATTTAGGTTAATCAACAAAATACTAATAAAATATTGTAGTTGGAAGCTACCCTTAAGCGAGTTTGCTCTTAACTGCATTTTGCTATAATTTGTTTATTTGTATGATCAACAGATTAGCAAAAACGGTGAAAAATATTATATTCATGTCGAATTTTGTTGAATTTAAAACTAAAATGATGTATATCTTCATTCCTCATTCCTTCAGACGAACGAATAATTATTATTTAATAACTTACTACGCCATAGAGCATATTTTGTGATAATTGAAAATTGCAGTCTACAATATTTTGTTCAATATTTCATTCTATATAATACAATTCTATGATTTGAAGTTATTCTACAATTATTCCAACACAACAACAACCAAAATTCTTATGCAGGTTCTAACGCAACCGGCAGCGTGTTTTGAATGTCCGAAGGGTAAGCTTCACTTTTGGGTCTTTATACAAAAAATATTCAAATTCAATTTAACAAATTCCCTTGCTTCTCATAAATTAGCCATAGGAAAGTTTCTCACATTCAGTAAGCTTATGCGCTCACTCAATGGGACGTACAATTTAACGACGATTCACGACGACGTCACAGTTTGAGAAGCATTTACTAGACTCGATTACTCGATTAGTGTTCGTTAGACACATCGACGTAGTCGTCGCTCAAATAATATATGTGGGCTTGAACCTGCGATCATGCGAACGATAGTCGCGCATACTATCCATAGTGCCGCGATGGGTCGAATTCAATTTGGGCGATATTATTTAGACTGCTACGAAGTTGTAAGATTTCGCATCGACTTTCATCCAAATTTCGTTAGAATTGAATTCCTATTATGAAATTTGCAAATTTTCTGTTCAGATTCCGAGCATTCAGTAGATGTTATGATATATTTTTGCAAACCCCTTATTTGCCAATAGATGGTGCCAGCTGTAAGTGCTAGTCGATTCTGCTTAGGCATTGTTAAACATACCGCCTCGACACAATAGTTAATTTCTTTTGACGTCATATTCTTTTGGTTGTCTGAATATGTATGATTTTGTGAAAAATAATCGCCATATGCGGGAAGTATTTCCTTCTTTCAAGCGAAGAAAACGGCGGGTGAAGCTCATCGAGAGCTTCAAAACGGGAGTAATGCTGCTTTAAATGAAATAACGTGTCGAGATTGGTTCCATCGCTTTAAAGACGGTGATTTTAATGTTGACGACCATACGCCTAAAACTTTCGAAGACACTGAATTGACGGCATTGCTTGATGGGGATCCTTGTCAAACGCAGGTAGAGCTTGCTTCAGTATTAGGAGTTACCCACCAAGCCATTTCCAACCGATTGCATGCGTTAGGAATGACCCGAAAGCAAGGAACTTGGGTTCCTTATGAGCTTCAACTCAAGGGATGTTGAGCGTCGTTATTTCGCCAGTGAACAACTGGTTCAGCGACATAAAAGGAAGTGTTTTCTTCATCGTATTGTAACGGGTGATGAAAAATGGATTCATTACAGCAATCAAAAGAAAAGGAAGTCATGGGGGCTGACCGGTCATGCTTCTACATTGTCGCCTCGGCCGAATATTCACGCTGCGAAGGTTATGCTCTGTATTTGGTGGGACCAGGTCGGTGTTATTTATTACGAGCTTTTGAAACCAAGCGAAACCACCACTGGGGATCGGTATCGACTTCAATTAATGCGGTAGAGCCGAGCTCTGCGTGAGAAACACCCACAATGCGCGGAGAGACACAAAAAGTGATTCTTCAGCATGGCAACGCTCAGTCTCACGTGGCTAAACCCGTTTAAACCCACCTGGAAACGCTGAAATGGGAAGTCTTACCACATCCGCCATATTCTCCAGATATTGCGCCATTCGATTATCACTTGTTCCGTTTGATGGCACACGGTTTAGCTGACCAGCACTTCCACTCATATGACGACATCAAGGAATGACTAGATTCAAGGATAGCTTCAAAAAAGGAATAGTTTTACCAGAATATAATTCGAGCTTTGCCAGAAAGATGGGAAAAAGTAATAGCTAGCGATGCGAAAACTTAGTTGCGCTCCTAATAATGAAATGATTTCTATCAATGTAGTAAACAAATGAATCCAAAATTGCAATCAATAAAAAATTATTAGTTGATTAGTTTTGCATGTTTATTAGCTTGTCATTGTATGTCAATTGCTTTTGTTGCAAGTAGTGAGGAAATAATTGTGATGCGAAAAATCTGTGCTACTATAACCCCGAGTCACCAATGTTGAAATAAACGTTTTCACTTGAAACAACTTAGTCCCGGATCTTAGAAAAGACAGTTCTAAGCGTGGCTGCAAGATTGATGGTTTTTCATTATATCGCCGAAGAACCAGTCAAAACCAGATTGCGAAAAAAATATAAGTTAGAGTCTTTCCATGTTAAGGTTACTACTTGTAATTTACATTGTGTAAAAAAATAATAGGGGCACTTTTGCTGTAAAAAGCGCGACAGTTTATTACTGAAACCAAAACATGTTTTGACTCAACAATTCTCAATCGCTGCTGTTAGTTTTCTTCTGTTAATTAGAAGTTTTTTAACAAGAAAAATCTCCGTTTTTGGAAGTTGCAGTTCTCGAAATCAAATACGCGCTAATTTATCAATGTTGATATCAGAGAAGTTGAAAGAATTTTTGTTTCCAGAGCTCACACCTTGGTGCGACCAAGAAAGGTACCGCAAACAGCGGTGATATCGGGTCGATTTTTAACATTTTGCCATGTATTTCATTATATGTTATCAACCAAAATTTAAGTAACTGCACACGTATATTGAAATTTAAGTCAAATCATCATCAAATCAGTACCCTAAAGATCACGGTATTGCAGTCCATTCCCATTTTCACACCAAATTTGTCAAACGCATGACATATGTCAAATTTAGCTGAATCCAATTCAACTGCTTAAAAGATATGTCGATAGATATTTGAATAAATCAGTAATTTGTATGGGATTGATTAACAGATTTTACTAAGAATTATGGATCAAAACATTGGATAAAAATACAGACCACTACTACCGTGTCCGAATTGAGAGTAATAAGGAAATTTAGAATTTTGGGAAATTTGCCAATTATGTATAGTAGGTACCAGAATGTGTGGATCGATATAGTAAATGAATAACCCCTGGCTATGATCAGGCAAGATACTAGCCTGTGTCAAGACCTTTGACAAAAGTTTACTTTAAACGTTTTCTTCTGGTTTTTAAGTTTTTTGTCGTATCAAATAATATCTCGTAAGTATACAAGTACGTTCATTCCTTCGAGTGAAGATATAACTATGCACTGGCTAATTCATCCTTTTATACGAAAAAATGGCCAAATATAGTATTTTTGTAAAAAAATAAATCCATTATTGTTGCATGGCGTTAAAGCCTTTATATAGCATAGTTAGAATGATTCAATTTACGTTAACTGTGCACCGTTTTATTTTCGTCATTTCGAAAGTAATTCCATTATGCTACTTCCTACGAAATCCTCGTCCCTTTTGCAAAAAAACAAAAAAAAATAGGGACAATCGATTTTCCCAAGCTTATCTGGTGGCGAAATTTTTAACACCAAGATTATTCGCCATAGAAAGGAACAGGCGATATCACTTGGCACCAGAACAGGACTATAAGTTGGACGCATAAGAAGCTCCAAACCAAATTCCCGGAGTTTTTGGCGGTTCACCATCGATGTGTATGGCCAGGCGTTGTCCTGATCGACCACAATCCTCTCCTATTGGCTAAAGACACTTCTATGCTGTAACTCTCTTCAGACGTCCAATTGTTGATACTACAGGTCCGAATTAATAGCTTGGCCGCAGAGGAGCAGCACACAAACTTCATCTCTATCTAATTTCATTACATGAAAATGTTTCTAAAATGATCGTTTCATATCCAATGTTGTAGAGTATTTTAATGTCCAATTGTAACTTTATTTTGTATGAGGAATTTTCACAATATCTAATTTTCTCACCGTCAACGGAACGACGATAAATAATTTCTTTTCGAAGAAAATTGGACAACTATTGCAATAATAGAATTTTGCACGGACAACGTGAGGGTATGGCTTTCTTCTGCAGGGGCGATTTGATACCTTTTGGCATTTCCTTGTTGGGTTTCCTTAAGTCGCAACGTATTCAAAGCCAAAATAATTCGCGCCATCGCCTAAGCTCAGCTCGCTCTTTGTGTTAGAGTATTCAAAAATTGGAATCACTTCAAATGCGGCTTTCAGCTAAGGCACGATGGCGGTTTGCGCGATATTAAATTCCGCTTATGAAATACAACAATTTGTTTTATTCAATTTTGACATCTACCCGTTGTATTGGAAAACCTTTTATTCGCAACCATTGCAAAAAATACTACATATTTATTAAGAAAAAGACAAAAACCCCCCACTTTGGTTGAGCAAAATTAAAATCAACTAGCGCCTACAAAAAATTACAAAAAATCTTGTGTCGTATGGATTATATTTGAAAATATTATATTCAGGATATATACGTAAAAAGTAATTATTGGATTGGATGGATGTTTTAAATATTTTATTTTATTTAAAAAAATATATTTTTTACAGTAAACGAAGTCATTTTCCAAAAAATTACCTATTAATTTCAAGCAACATTTATCTTCTATGGGCAAAAAAAAAAGCCCGATCCATTGAATAGGTCAACAGAAAATCAGTAAAAACGAAATTTATCGAAAAAAATTGAATTATCCACATTTCGCACAAAAAATTAAACTTTGCAAAACTATTCAAATCGTATTTTTGTTTCCTACCGTTCTCAATCACGACATGTATTTTTTTTTTTTTTTTTTTTTTTTTTAAAAAAAGCTCGAACGCCGAGTATCATCACCACACTTCACAAATTTTAACGCAGAGCTAAGAATATATGAGATAAATCAGCCATTTGTGTTTGGAGGGCCCTTTTTGGTATGATTACTCATCCGGAATGTATTAACTACCACCAAATGCACATAGATTTTAATTAATGCATAAATTCAATTGATGAATAAATGTGTTAAAAACTTACTGAAAATGTCCATTATTCCAAAGCAGGACTCAGTCGCCGTATAGGCAGGGCTTTTTTACTACACCGATTTAATCAATATATGCAATTTCTTCACCAGATAAGTGGGCGTGTCAGAAATGACATCCTCTTGTGTATTATATATGCCACCTTAGCTCGACTTTATGTATAAAATGTTTTTTTGTCGGTAGGGAGTTAAAGGGATGTGTTTTTTCCAGTACACTTGTGGTACACTTGCTAAACAAATTTAAAAATTGTCTTTTTCTGGAGGTGAGTTCAGTTCATTTTATGGACAAGCTTTTATCAACTAACCTGCCTGTAAACATTTGTCGCAGATTTTTATGATAATCGGGATTTGTGGTATCTCAATTGTTAAAAACAGGATGACAAAATGAAAACAAAAAAAATGGTGGTGGGTACATAAAGCATATTTACTTTTTATCCATATTGAGCAGGAATCGAAATCTGGAACATCTCGGATGCGCGAGATTGTCATTTTCAATAAAAGTTGTTAGTATCAATATTTGTCATTTTTGAAATTGTTTGAAGTTTAGTCGTTTGCTTTAAAATTTCTATCAACGTTGATGATGTCCCAAAAAGGCATTAGTTTGGTGATTTATCAAATTAACGGCTGTACGTCGCCATATACAAACCGCAAAGAAATTTCCTTCAGGCAAACTGACTTACTCTCATTCTACTCCACTTTGCCCAAATTTAATAGTTTTGTCTTGTAATTTATATGTTAAGGTAACCGTAAACCGTAAGTGATAAAAGCAATGCCATTTAAATGGAGTTGGTAACTGAGATGGATCAAATTGCAGTATGTCAATAGTTATTAAAATATTAAAATTGGTCTTAATTCTAAATTATATCGTTAAATCTACCATTGCATATGATTTGATTGGCTTCCCCAGCTACAGCCCTAAACTGGAAAATGCGATAAAATTGCAATACGCAAATTTTGATTTGATTCGTTTATTTCGTAATTTTTTTCGTTGGCATTTTGACTGTATTCTTTCAGCTGTAAAACAAATTTTTTTAAGTCAATGAAAAGTACCACTAACTAGTTTATCGCTCCCCTATTATAATTTTATTTCAAAGATCATACAAATAGGGATTTGCCAACGTGTTAGCATCGGTGGATGAGGGTATTTATAACTCATTTCACCAGATTGAAATTTCTGTACTATTTTCATGTGGAATTTTGAAGTATCGAAAAACTTTTGAAAATGTTATGATTAGTCGAAATTATTGCTTATTTTGTCTATTATTAGAAAAACTAGCGAACCCGGCGAACTTCGACTCGCCACAATTTAACGCCTTCAGATAAACTCTCGAATAATAATAAAACACAGATAGTTCAAATTTCAATGCGATTTATTTGAG
>JAHXMU010000101.1:1252817-1269782 GCA_019455685.1 Philornis downsi | reverse complement strand
CAAGAAAATTATTATAATTTCGGACTTACAGTGATTTGACATTTTGCAAAACTATTATGTACAAAATTTAAGTAAAATCGTGGACAACTACTATGTAAATATCTACAAAATTTGTACTTTTGTATGGATTTTCAATACAATTGGGATGTAACTGCAGTTTAATTTTTTTATTGATGAAATTTAACGACTAAAGAGATGACATTTAAAGAAAAATTTTAGATTGCTTTTTGTTTTTGTTGCAAAATGCATAGAGGACTAACAAATATTGAAATTTGAAACACAATATGCCACTATATATGACCCCAATGGCTTTTCTCGTTTGTTGAAGCAAAAATGCCGCTACAAAGAACTTAAAATATGAATTTTGTTTATTAAACGTTAATTAATTAACGCAAGTTTAGGGATTCATTTTTAAAATTGCTTTTGTGAGTTGAGTCCACAACAGAGGAAGAAATACGCTGATGAGGAATGGAACAAAAACACCAAAGTTGCTATAAATTTAAATAATTTCATAGTAGATAAACGAAATATAAAAAAGCACTCAAAAGCGCAATTAAAATTTTATATGTCTAATAATTTCACATATCCTAAAGGCAGCTTAAATTCCCAGAAGCACAATATACAGTACTCAGTTAGCCCTTTCTCATCGGTTTCGAATATCGGGATTTGATGAGAATAGTTGGGTTATTTGTTTCTGAAATCGGTTTCAGGGCCTGACAACAACCGTTTTTCTGATTATTCTTTTTGAAATTAATATCAAAACAAAGGGTGTCTTAATATAGATGTCAAATCGGAATTATACAGAGCCAATATATAGGTATGCGCGTGACAATTGTTTTTAGCTCTTCCGTTACGCTACTTTTTTACAAACCACTTAACCGCATCTTACTTGTTATCTGTCAGATAGGGATAGATAATTGTAACTGAAGCATGTTACATATGATGATCACAAGTAGAAAAGAAACACAACTGCAATAACTCAATAACCATGAAAAACCCAATGAATTAAGTATTGTGAACGGTCACTGCGACTGAAAAAAAACATATCCTTCAAAATATTATGATTTATATAATCCCCAAGTTTACATCTTTGAGAAATAGAGATTTCCATGAATTTTTTAAAGTAAACTTTAAGAGATGCAAGATTCAAAACTAATTACATATTTGAAAACTTATGTCTCTCAGATGGATTTATCAAAGACATAACGAACAACTCCCGTACCTTAAAAAAATGTCAAGAGATGAACATTAAAGTGATAAAATAAAAGAATTGTTTGACCGGCTTGTTTTCTTGTCTATTAGGCGAACTTTTGCTAGACATCTCGTGTACATTATTTTATCCAAGTCGTTAAATTAAAAACCAGACTAGAAGCAAGTGGTCAAGATTCAATGAAAGCATAAACTAGTAAGTACAACAGTTTCGTAGGCAGCTCATAGCGCTATAATTGATACCATAGTCAGAGATAACGATAAAGTTGATATCCGAGCAAATATGAATGTACCCAAACCCTACCCAAAAAAATGGGTAGGAACTTTACAGTATATTGAAACGTCTAACGGATATAAAAGCAACAGGCCACAATAAAAACGTTAATAAAACCAAACTATTAGGTGCGCAACTAAGATCCCGCTGTTTGCTAGTGCTAGTCGATTCTGCCGTAACCTAAACGTCATGAACTAAGTTTAGGCATTGGTAAACATACCGTCTCGATACAATAGTGATTATCTCTTGACGTCATATTCTTTTAGTTGTCTGAATATGTATGATTTCGTGCCAAATAATCGTCATATGTGGGAAGTATTGAGTTTCTTCTTTCAATCGAAGAAACCGGTGGCTGGAGCTCAGCGAGAGCTTCAAAACGTTTACGGAGATGCTGCTTCAAGTGAAACAACGTGTCGAGATTGGTTCCGTCGCTTTAAAGACGGTGATTTTGATGTTGACGATGATGATGACGACGACTGAATTGACGGCGTTTCTTGATGGGAATCCGTGTCAGATGCAGGTAGAGCTTGCTTCAGTGTTAGAATTTACCCGCCAAGCCATTTCTAAATGATTGGATGCGTTGGAAATGATTCAAAAGCAAGGAACTTGGGTTCATTATGAGTTGAAGCCAAAAGACGTTGAGCGTCGTTTTATCGCCTATTATCAACTGATTCAGCTGAAGCTAAAGGAAGGGTTTCCCTTAGCGTGTTGTAACGGGTGATGAAAAATTGATTCATTACAGCAATTCAAAGAAAAGGAAGTCATGGGGGCTGCCCGGTCATGCTTCTACGTCGTCGTCTCAGCGGAATATTCACGCTTGGAAGGTTATACTCTATATTTGGTGAGACCAGATCGGTGATATTTATTACGAGCTGTTGAAACCAAGCGAAACCATCACTGGGGATCGGTATCGACTTCAATTAAAGCGATTGCGTTAAACTCTGCGAGAGAAACGACCACAATACGCGGAGAGGCACGAAAAAGTGATTCTTTAGCTTGACAACGCTCGGACCGCTGCGCTATGATTATTACATGCTATGATTGAGTACATGCAACTATCGTTCACATTATCATGGGTTAAATCCCAGATACAGCCACCTATCATTATTTGAACGGAGACCATTGCGATATGTCGACGAACAATTCCAATAGCTGAGTAATCAACAAAACTAGTAAATGTTTCTCAAACTGTAAAGTTCGGAATAGTTGTTAAACTATGTATTGATGTTAGTGTCGAAATAGAATGTCTGTAAGCACTTCGAATGTGAGAAGCTCTCCCTTATTTTATTCATGAAATGCAACGAAATTTGTAGAAAACGACATCAGATTTGTGAAATGCAAAATATCAGGTGATTGAATTCAATGCCTGTTTATGGTGCTAAACTAAATATAACTTCCTCCTTAAATTGACTTTTCATTCAAGTGGTTTAGATGTGTTTTGAGTTTTTGATAAACACTTTTTTGTTTAATACTGAACAATTAATACAATAGCAGCATTATGCAGCGCTGTTCAACAGATGGTGTGAGAAAAAGGAGCAAACGCAAGTAGACAGGGGCTAAAAGCTCGGACGGACCGGAAATTATGTACCGAGCTCATTATGTGGTGGGTGGACGGCCCACCGGTTCATGCGAAATTTACCAATGTAAGTTTATTTGCAATGAAATATTCACTGAAGTACATTCACTTGCCGCCTAAAAACAGTCGTGGCCGATGTGCCTACTCAACGCTAGTTAAGTGGACGTATTAACAACAACATGGACGTGCAGCAAATGCCCCTTTCCCTTTCAGAAAATTTTTTGAATTTGCCATTTTTTTAGTGACAATGGGAATTTTCAATAACAAGGCCGACAGTCCCTTGGCAAATATCTGCATTGAGATAGTTGTTTTTAGCATCAATACACTACTATACACTATTTATTTATCATGATGATTAGATATAATACTACAATTCTACAGCATTGAAAGTTCCCATTTTTCTAGTGGTATTTTCCGTCCTTATATGAGCTATTTGTTTCCTGTTGGCCCAATTTTGACCAATTCCGAACTACTTTCAACTTTGTGTCAAATTTCATCTTCCTATCTCAAGCGCTGTGTACCTTTAAAATATGGAAGGACAGTCAGAATATATTTAGGAGCATTTATATTTGTTCCCGTTCCTTGCACGTAGTTATTTGTAAGTTTGTATATCAAATTTCAGTTTGAGCCATCTGAGACCTCAGAAGGTAGACATATACTCGAATGTCGTAGTCCGTCCCGTAATCGGGTCTACTGAAATCACGATAAAGGCCGAACCGCTAAAGCTTGAAGGCTGCAATTTTGCACGAGAATGTCTCATTCAATCTGCCAAAGTAGTACGCGGAATTGGACAATAAAACACATAATATTTATTACTCATTCAAATTTATTATATCACTTTAAAGGTAGGCCGTTTCTGAAATAATATTATTATATAATACAATGCATTTATGCCATCGAATAGACCAATCACCAAAACATTTTTCCAACGCATTTTCTCTCGTCGCCTTTTCCCGTTGCGTTCTTTTACGCCTTTTAACGACTGAAAACGGGTGCTTCAATGTAGTAATTTGAGTTTTGAAAAGAGAAAAAGCCAACATGGGGGTTGTTTAATATTTGTTGAATTTGTGGTCAAAAAATCGTTCAGGGCCATCATGGCCCTGTGAGATGTTGCGTTATTGTGGTTCAAAATCCATAAGTTGTTTACATAAATCCAGCACTTTTCAACAAATTTTCTCTATCAAACGCGGCATAACACCTAAATCTTTGTAATTATCATCTGACCTTCTAACCAAGAATTTTAAGTACCCAATACCATGATAATCAAAGAAAACGGTCAACTACATTGAATTTTGACAGAATTTGGTGTGGTTTCTTCTGCCTCGGCTCAGTTTGCTGGCACAATTCCGTGGTTTTTCTAATCACGTCGTAAAAATGTGGAGTCGGAATTGGTGCATTTTAGCATATTTTTAGCGACTGAGTTTTTGTAGAAAATAAGGTTATTTCGGAATTAGTCAATCGGCAATGAGTTTCATACCTAAACAATTGCGTGAATTGATTCGATTCAGCGGTAAATGGCCTTAATGGCATACGAGAGTAAGCCAAATCTTCCAGGTTCTTCTCGACCGCTTTTGAATGCACTGTACCAATAATTTGCACATATTTTTGATAAAGTCGACTCAACGTTTTCTGCAATGTTTTTAGTAATTCGGCATAGGAAATTCCAACTTGAAACAAATCCTTTGTTCGACATTTTTATCCACTGTAAAACTTATGAAACACAATTCAAATGATCTGACGAAATCAAGCACAGTAAATTAGCAAAATGACAAATCGCGCTCAAACTCCATATCAGTTTGATATCGTCTTTAAGCTGACTATTTAAATAATAATTTTCTGATACTTTTTTGACAGAAAGTATTCATAGGCAGCTTGAAATCGGATAAAATCGGTCAGTTCGAAAATAAACTTGGCTATATTATGACTGTGACCACGATTATCGTGGCTATCTCGACACGGCCATCCATCATTAATTGAGCGGCGGTCATCTCGATGCATCTGATGAACAAGTCTTAAAATGTTTGTCAAATTGTAACGTTTGGAATAGGTATTAAATTGTAGGTCCCGTTGAGTGAATCTAAAAATAGATTGCATGTAAGCTAACTGAATGCAAAAAATCCTCCCATTTTTCATTCATGGGGTATGGGTGAATTAGATTTTTTAAACTAGAACTAAACCCACCTCTAGAAAAAAAAAGTGAAGATCATTCACCTTTATAATACCAGCATCTTTTGATCCTCTCTGTAGATGATTGTTCATCCGTCCCTCCATTTTTTAATGCAATACTCGTATATGCACTAATATATCTAAAAATCCATGTGTTTGTGTGTTACATATGAAATCCTATAGTAGTCATACGGTTATGATGACTGCCATTAGTGGAATGTCTGGAACTGCTCATTGACCCTTTCAATAAATGAGATTTTAGTACGTGGTATGGGTAAAATTGATCGTAAACTTAATGTTATTGATTACAAAATAGCAACGACAATACATTTTTGAAGTCTCCCTAAACATTGTCGATATGTGGTAGAATTTATCGTAGTTGGCTTCGGTTTTCGATAAAAGCAATTTTGATAGGCTGTAACCGCAACTAACATTTATGAAATTATAAATTGATTAAGTTTGAGTGCAGTATAGGGTGTTTATAAGCTTTATTAGTTTTCAACGATATTTGGAAATCTACAAAGTATTTGATGTAAAGATTTTTGGATTTCAAAATTTAATACATCTTCTGATGAACAGTCGGAAAACTGATTTAGACATTTCAAAAAATGTTATTTTGATAACATTTAAAAATGCGAATTGAACTACATTTCTAATGAGATTTTCAAAATATCTTCTTAACTGAAACCAACATTGAGAATTCAGTCAACGTTTTATTTAGCTTTGCCAACAAATATTTGTCTCGAAACTAGAGTGTTTCAGAATGAGTTTCATGAGTTCATGAGTTTTTAAGAACCATTTTCCAATATTTCGTTTCCCAATAAACCTATAACTGTTATAACTTAAATATATTTTTGTCGTATACATACACGACTCGTAATCGTATTAGCAAAATATCTAACTTCAAATATACATAAACTAGTAATTTTTTTTAAATTTTCCGGTGAACGCCTCACAATAGCGAATCAACTCAGAACACAGCTAGTACCTGTACAAGAAATATGTGCCGAAGAATATTCAAACTTATGGCAAACACCATAAAGTTATATCTAATGTAAGCTTGGCTTTATTCTGCAGACAAAGTTATCGATTGTATTTCGAATACTTATAGCTATGCTGCATAATTTTACTCTCTTTTTATCTGTTGCCTTCCGCTCTACCTTTTGTTCAAATTCGGAACCTATATAGCACAGACATCGGCTACATTCACTGGAGATAACAAACCGTTTTGTCATTGTTTGACGGCCGATTAATGAACTTTACTTAATTTAATATTTTATTTGTTGGCTTAGATTTTTTATAACAAACTCTACATTATCGTCTTGCGTAAGGTGTGATGTTAGATCGGTAAGCATCCATTTAAACTGATTATAATTAAATTTACGAACATCCAAAATACATCACTGCGCGTTGCATTCAAAGAAGGCATCTAATAAAATGTAAACAGTTACGTCGTCCATCTATCTGCCTGCGAACAAACAGAAGCATGCAAGTTAATTTAAGGGAGAAACCACGTCTTAATATTTTGAACTGCATTACAAACTAAACTTTTATTTTCTTCATTCTTCCAAATACGTTTAATTCTAAATAACTTAAAACTAACAATGTTCTGATTCCGCATATCCAACATGTGGAGTCCGTTCATTGTAAACATCCGCTAACAGTCATTGTAATATTATCCGCAAACAGAGGCGCGCATGTTGCGACACAGTGGTTTGTTCGTATTTTACATTGGAGAAGCACAGTGGTTAATGTTCTGTGTTAACTACCTCTTCACTTAAATTAAGACCGTCCTCGGTTTTTTGAGAACTGATTCGATGGCAGTTTTAATTTTTTCTTGCTTTTCTTTCTTTCTTCACAATTTTATCCATTTGAGGACTGCGTAGCATAGTACCAATGTTACAACTCCAATGATAGTGGCTACAATAGGGCGAACGTTGCTCTGGTATTGCAGTTGGCCTATGAAATGTAAATTTTGCATGTTCATTTCGTGTAGCAGTAGCAGGCTCAATATGTTTTCGTGGCCTGTGATATTTATTAAAGGAAATGTAGGCGTCCCCGGTTTCTGTTATAGAAACGCATTGCGGTTCATAAAAGATGATCCATTAATTCGAATTTCATTGTCAAATGTCAAGACATAGGTTCCGTTTAACAGTTTAGCCTCGTTACCATTTTCTTCTATCACAGTTATAACGTCATTGATAACGATCATCCCGTCGTCGATCCAGATTATTATCTCGAGTAATACAGTGTGCTGTGCTCAAAGAGAACAGTTGTTGAGCACATGTTGAGTTTTTCAAGTCTTTGCAGAAAGTTGTGGTTGCGGCCGCACGACAGTTGACAAGTGAGTAAACTTGATTGCCGCACTCAGCTATTGTGTTTGTGTCCGCGAAGTTAAGTATTTTTCCGGAATGCGGTACAGGGAATATGCTAATTTTTTTACATGTCAATTTACATTTTAGAAATTTTATTACAAAAAACAGAAGTTCATTACTTAAAATAACTTTTACGGAAGATATTGATAATAATTCTAAAATACTAAGGTTGGTACAGTGATCACGTTCAGTGAATATTGTAATATCATCATCGTCTAGTACGGATGGATTAATTATATTTATTTTGTCTAATGATATTGACAGAATTAAATTTTGCAGTTCTACATTAACAACCCTATTCCTGGCCAGCAATATTTCAAAAAGATTACCAGTATCTATTTGACCTTGTTTCGTAATATATAGTATTGAGTTTATTGTTTTGGTTAATTTATCAATTTGTATCTGAGTTTTTGTGTTAATTTCTATTTGCCTATTGTTTGAATCAACTAACAACTTTTGGTTAATGTTAAGCCTTTCAAAGTCGTCGGCATCATGAGTTCCTGCTATAATTTTTAAAGCTGAGCCAAGGAAATTTAAGCTTCTTGCCTGTCGATCATGTAAACTGAGAGTTGCTAGAAGTGTTTCCATATGTTTAGCATCTGAGTTCAAAATTTTCCTTATATGCGATTGTGGGAATACGTCCGTCACCTTCTCAGTTTCATACACAATTTCATAATAGGTTGATAAATTAGTGGTGTGTGTTAAGTAACCATATTTATTCCAAATTCTAACGACTCCGTCAACAATCGGAATGTAATTCGCATGAGAGTAGTCTATTATTTTTGATGATGCAAAATTTGCAACATAGAGTACTATTATCGTCAGCCTGTTTTTGCACCGAGAAAAAAATAAAACAAAAAAGAAAATTAGTGGGTGGTGTTATCTTAAATTGTCCTTATGGACCACTCTACCCTTTATAAGAACTGTGGTTCCCATATCGGCTTCTATAGTGGCCTCTTCATATAATGGAGACAACTTGTTTTCCAATCGTCTATTTGTTTTCACAAAAACCTTTTCACCGACTTGGTAAGTTTTATTGCCGCGATTTTGATTGAAATGTTCTAAAGTTCTACCCTATGCGTTGGTAAGTTTGTCTTTAATGCTTTGGCGGAATTCAGGTGAGGTACTGTGAATGACGTCTATGGGTCGTTCATTGGTAACTGAGTGGACTGGCCTATTATATTCGATAGTTGCTAGCAATATCAAATCGACAGTATTATCAATTTTCTTATCAAGTTTCATACACCTGACTATTTCCGCCAAAGTGCTATGGAACCACTCTACCTGTCCATTTGAAGTGCTGTGTAATGGGGGAGCGTTTACTATTTCTACGTTGAATTGGTTATGGAGGATCGATCTAATAGAGTCAGAATTCAAAGACCTCTCATTATCACAGAACATAACTTTTGTTCGGGGGGAAATGTTCATTAACTGCAATATTGGTAATTTTACATCAGTAACTGTTCGTGACTGAATGGGCTGCACTACAGCGAGTTTTGAGAATTTGTGAATGCAGGTTAGGAAATATTCACGATCGGTGGAGTAAATATCGATATGCAATACTTCTCCGGCGTATGAAGGAATCGTAGTTCCACCTATTAAATGTCTTTGAGGATGGCGCAGATATTGCACGATTTCAGTTGCCTGTTTGGACATTTTAGGAAAGTAATAATCTAACAATATTTGCTTCACATTCATTCTTGTCAAAAACACCTTGCACAAACTTTGAAGTGTGGCGAAATTTTGTAGACAGGAAATGTTCCACAAACCAATGTTGAACATGTGCTAGTATTGACAACTCGCAATGGATTGCATTGACCACATTAGAATTAATAAGATCTGGAAGAATATTAAAAAGCTGATGCTTTTCTGAAAACTGAATTATGTATCAAGTTTTATTGCCGAAAACTATAATTGTTCGAGTGGAAGTATTCTCCGCCTGTTCAATAATGATCTGATTTCTGAAACAATTTAATGGGGTTTCCGTCGATTCAACAGTATAAGTGAGTGATGCCTCACTATGTATGGTTGCAACATCCGACATGTTGTCATCTTCCATAATATTAATATGTTGCCGAGACAATGCGTCCGCAACAAGATTTTCTTTTCCTGGTTTATATAAATTTTTTGCGTTATGTTCATCAATAAAGGCTTTCCAGCGCTTTATCTTCGCATTTGGGTTTCTGTCCGAAACTGAAAAAGTCAATGGTTGGTGGTCAGTATAAATGTTTAATGAAGTGACACCATACAAGTAATGTCGGAGAGTCTTCAAGGACCAAACAATCGCCAGAAGTTCTCTCTCATTCGTAGCTAGGTGTAACTCTTTGTCTGATAAGACTCTAGTTATAGGTCTGCCTTCCTGTAATAGCACAGCGCCTAGACCAACCGGGGAAGCGTCAGTGGTCAGGTCAAATGGCTTCTCAAAGTCGGGATACATCAGTAAAACATCCTCAGATGATAGTATTTCTTTCAGCTTGGAAAATGTTGATGTTCCTGAAGTTCAATAGTGATCTTCTTAGATTCAGATGCACGTATTTTTCCATTATCCCCCTTTAGAATATCAGTCAAAGGCCCTGCAATGGTGGCATAGTCTTTCACGAAATTGCGATAGTAACCAGCCAAGCCAAAAAACGACCTAATTCCAAATAATGTTGTAGGTATGGGATAATTTCTAATAGAGGAAACTTTCGATGGAAACGTTCTGATACCTCCTTTAGAAACTACAAATCCGAGGTACTCTGTTTCTGTTTTGAAAAAGTTTGCTTCATATAATCTTTTGAGAACCCAGTCAATGTGCTTGACGTGTTGCTCTTTAGATTTCGAAAAAATTATAACGTGATCGACGTAAACATGGCAAGTCTTTCCGATTTGTTCTCTAAGAACATCATCGATTGCGCGTTGTAACATGCTAGGGGCGTTCTTAAAGCCGAACGGGAGGCGACAAAATTCATATTTACCGTTATTAACGGAAAATGCCTGTTTTTTCCTATCCCTCTCGGCAATTTCGATCTGATGAAAACCAGATTTTAAATCTAGAGTTGTAAAGTATTTGGCCTTGCCAAGTTTGGATAGAATGACCATTACGTTTGGTACCGGATATTTATCGTCGATAGTCTTTTCGTTGAGCTTCCGAAAGTCTATTACTAGACGTTTCTTCTTATTGCCCAACTCATCGACCTTTTTTTGATCGACAACCCATACCGGGCTATTATAAGGTGACCTTGAAGGTCGGATAATTCCGTCAGACAAAAGTTGCTGAATTTCGGAATTAACAAAATCAGACACGATGGGATATGGGATATGGGTATAATTCAGAATAAATTGCTTCATTTTCAGTGGTACGGATGGTAGCCATGATATTAATATTGTAAGGCAATGCTTCTTTTGGATCAGCAAATGCCTTCGTTCTCTTTTCTAACATTTTTTAAATTCTAGTTCCACAGACGGTGGGACACCTATTTTATCAATTTCAATAAAGTTTATATCTTTACAATTAAGAAATTTTAGTCTTTCTTCACCGGAGTCGTAACTAAGAACTCCACTTTTAGATTGATATTCGCATTTATATGGTTCAACGTATCAAGACCTACGATTTCATCGAACGTGGTTAGGGAATTGAGGATAAAAAATGTTGATGTTTTTCCCAACAGATTTATGAAACATTTTTGTCGAATTTTTTCTTTTCCGCGAATAGAGTACACTTCAAATGAAGTGTCTATAGGAATTATATGTTTCAATTGTGGAGGTGGTTTTATGTAGTTCTTAGCGGCTCCGGTGTCTATTAATAGCTTTATTTTTTACTACATTTAGCAAGGTAGCAAGGAGTTTACCCTAAAAAATTGACATAGTCGTTTCCTGCAATTTCATCTTCGGTGTCTTGGGTTTCTCTGTCGGCTAATTCGAGGTAGTTGGCCTCTTCTTCATTATTTTACGGAGGAACGTCATGCGATATGTTATTTATTCTTTGGAACTTATGACCTGTACGTCTGTCGGATTCTGCTGGTCTTTTAAACTGCTGCCTTGACCAATTATTATTATTGTTTGTATTTTGTCGAAAACGAGAAGATGAAGGGTCTACATACATAGGTTCAGGTTGTGCAGAACAATGGTCAAGTTTTAGAAATTTGTATGACCCTGTGTTTTCGAAAAATAAAGATTTCCCTGATTGTCATTGGAAGACGTCTGAGGTTTTCTGTTGCAAAGACATAGAGTTCGTGGTTCGCCTCCACTTCTTGCGCTAATGCTAATGCACTGGGTAAATCTTTTGGGCGAGAAGAGAAGAGCACGTCACATAACGGCTTCCTAAGCCCTGAAATGAAAATGCGTAGCGTGTCTTCTCTATATTTTGCATTCATGGCTGCTGCCAAATTTCTGTCACAGGTCATAATAGTCTTATTCGTTGGCAGCGAAAGTTTATTTTCTACTTCATCAAAGAATTGCATAACCAACCAATCCTCCTGTCTAAGAATACTTAACTCTTGTTCAATTAGATAAACAGATCGTTTATCGGCATACGTAAAGTCTAATCGGGCACTTATTGCCGAAAAATTTAAGTGTTAAATGGTGCTAAGACAGCGTCTGCTGGGCCTTTTATTTTATTCCGAATCATGGCTATAGCCTGGCAGTGCTTAGAACTACCATCGTGCTTCATGCGGCATGTGCGGTCTGCCTCCATGAAACATAACTATCAAATTTCCCTTCAAACTCGGGAAGTGACTTCACCACATCTAAGGATTCACCACAGGAAAAGGCGGAAATTATTTTTGCCTCCTCATATGTTTTTACCTCCTGCCTAGTGGTTAATGTTTTAATTTTGTTTTTAGTAAAATTGAAGAATTTTTTATCAAATTAATTTTTTTGTGCCAGGGTGGCCACACGTACAGCGCTTTCGAGAAGTTTTGTAATGTCTTCCGCGTTCATTTTGACTAACACTTTGAGAATTAATTTCTAATTGTCTAAATAATTTTTGTAGGTTTTCAACACTCATACGACTTTATTCACTGATCATGGAACACTCTATAGGTACTTACATTTAAAATGTTCTACGGTTATTGAATAATTAAGCTTAAGAGACTGCTTCTGTTGACTTTGCGGTGGCTTTTGCTCCTGCCGGTGATTAGTTGTTTGGTTGTTGTTCTTGTTTCTTCTTTATTTTTACGATCTTGCGATGAGCCGTTGTTACTATTCTTGTTAAAATATTTTACTTCTGAAGGGACTGCTGCTGGCGAGTTTGCGGTGGCTTTTTTGTTCTTTCTCCTTGACTTAATCTTGATGGTTTTCTGTTGGCCTTCTTGCGTAGGACCACGTCTGGGAGCCAGTTAATTTAAGAGAGAAACGAAGTCTTAATATTTTGAGCTGCGATTACAAACTGAATTTTTATTTTCTTCATTCTTCCAAATACGTTTAATTCTAAATAACTTAAAACTAACAGTGTTCTGATTCCGCATATCCAACATGTGGAGTCCGTTCATTGTAAACATCCGCTAACAGTCATTGTAATATTATTCGCAAACAGAGGCGCGCATGTCGCGACACAATGGTTTGTTCGTAGTTTATATTGGAGAAGCACAGTGGTTAATGTTATGTGTTAACTTGCACACATAATTTTACTTTTTTTAGCCAGGTATAAACTAAAACAAAGTGGCCCACAACAGGACGGCTTGTTGAGCATTTGTTTCCATATTTGCAAAGACGTTATGAAGCTAAATCTGCTCTGGCATTGGGGTTGAGAAGCTTCTTATTCTTCTTCTTCTAGACGCTGTTCTCCACGTTGGGATGAAAGATATTAATGTAAAAGACAGAGACAGACATGAAGTCTTTGTTACTGTCTTTGTTTTGCTCCTCTGGCATATTGTTAGGTTGAAAAGCAATGTTCCAGTATTTGGGAAAAATTAAACAAGCAGCTGTTTCGAAGGCTTTCGGGCGAATTTATCACCTACATTGTGAACGCAACCAACGGTAACAATTGCTTATACTTACATTAAGGGATGGGGACATTAGCATACAAATCAAACAGATTTTTCAAAAATGGATAAATTTTCATCTTAAACATATCTCAATTAAATTTGACATTCACGTCATGGCTTTATTTTTTAGTTTGGTATTTTCTGCTCAAACGAATGGAAGCTATCCCTGGTTGGCACACTCAATAACATTGGCCAGTTTGTTGGAATTCCCATTGGAGGGCTTATTTCCGATCGGTATGTAGAATTATATCCCCGTATTCTTACTTTCTCCTCAATTTATCCATATGTAGATATTTATAAACTTACTCATTCATAGGTATGGACGTCGAACTGCTCTTGCTATTGGCGGATTCGCTGCCTCAATCTTAGGCACCGTTCGTTCGTTCACCACTTCTTATACATTCTTCGTGATATTTGAATTTCTGGATAGCTTAGCTTCTAGTCCACTGTACTCCATCTGCTTTATAGTAGGCATAGAGTTGGTGGGTCCCAATAGGCGTGTTATTGCCTGTAGTTTAGTCACAATCTTTTATGCCATTGGGGAGATGCTCCTGGCATTGGTTGCCAAATACTTCCAGAATTGGAGAGTCGTTTTGCGTATATTATATGTACCAGCCCTGTCATTAGTAGTGTATTTCTGGATGCTACCGGAAAGTGTGCGATGGCTTCTAAGCCAACAGCGTGAAGAGGAAGCAAGAAAGATTTTGAGAAGAGCTGCCAGAGTTAATAAACGTAAGTTGTCAGAAGGCATGCTGGATCAGTTGATATTTGAAAATCACAAAAAGCTTCTGAGTGTACCTGAGGGGAAGTTCCCTCTAAAGCTGGCTTTCACCACATTATTTTGGCGCATCGTAAATTGTTCCTTCTGCTGGATTGTCAACGTCTTGGTTTACTATGGGCTCAGTTTAAATGCTGTGCTTTTGGATGGCGACAAATACAACAACTTTATATTCATAGCCATGGTTGAAATACCTGGCTTTTTGTTGCCTTTGATTATAATGGATCGCTTTGGTCGGCGCTATTGCTTGTTCGGTTGCATGTTAATCAGCGGCTTATGTTGTTTGGCGACAATTTTCATACCTTCAGGTACTGTTTTTGATGATTTCAAACTTTTTACAGTTCAGTAAAGCAACATGTTTTTATTCCTAGATGTAATTTCTCTACAACTTACTTTATTCCTTATTGGAAAACTGACAATTACCGCCAGTTTTCAAGTTCTTTATTTCTTCACCTCTGAAATATTTCCGACCAACCTGCGCAATAGTTTATTATCATTCTGTTCTATGGCAGGAAGATTAGGCTCAATGTTGGCACCTCTAACACCACTTTTGGTAAGTAGATGCTAAATAATTTTTGAAAATAGAAGTTTACCTCTAATTTTTTTCTTCTATCAGGCCAAACACAATGAAAATGCGCCAGCTATACTTTTTGCGACAGCTGCTATAATCAGCGCAGTTTTGGCGTTATCTTTTCCAGAAACAACGAATGCAGTCTTGCCAACCACTATGAAGGAAGCGGACAATATCGGAAATTCGAAGGAAAATAAAACATTAAAACCTCAGACATAACACTTATATTTTCTCAGTTTCGAATGAGATCGAATAAAAAATTGATAAAATAAAACTCATACGTTTCACGGTCATTTGCTTTTCAAAGTTTATTGTCAATGGATTTTAAATGGCTTCAGAAAAATGTTCATGGAAAATAATTCATGACATTGATGAGGAATTCATAAGCTCTTTACATTTAAGCTTCATAATGTTAATATCACATCAAGAAAGATAGCTTGCAAGGTTTCCCCTGCACTTTGAGGTTCAAGCTCAAGCAAACCAATTATATACAACACCCCATAGTGCATAAGGTATGCCGATTTAGTATTGCTGAATTTAATGCTTAAAACTATTTATCCATTTAGTGGTTCCAAAATTGCCGGTATGACAAGATTGGCAGCTGTTAAATACCTGTCATGGGAATTGTAATTTATTTAGTGGAAGGTTTGCCATTTATAAAATAGTTAAAACTTACTACAGAAGTGGTGATTCAAACGTGGCCACTTTTCGTGCATTATGGAGTGATTATAGTCGTCATAATCAACCTACTGTACAAAGAATTGGCAAGATTGTAAAGCAATTTCAAGAATCAGTCAGGCTTGCCTAAAATGTGAAAGTGTGTTAGTGAAAGTGTGGCGGATAATCCGAATTTGCCGATTCCGCGACGTTCTCAGCGATTAGGCCTATCTTACGGCTCATTATTGCATTTTGCATTTGAATTTGCACCTCCATCCATATAGAGTCCAACTCACGCAACAACTGACCATTCACAACACCGTAGATATGGGGTGCTACAGCAACAGACTTTCAATGCTGATTTCTCGAACAAAATTTTCTTCAGTGATAAGGCTCATTTCTCACTCGGTGGTTACGTCAACAAGCAAAATTGTCGCATATGGGGCCATTGCTTCCGGAAAAAGCGACTGTTTGGTGCATTATAGTCTGGACGTGTCATTGGGCCGTATTTTTTCGAAAATAATGCTGGAGGAGCCACTACCGTCAATTCACAGCTCTATGGTCGTCTGATAACCAACTTTTTTTGGCCAGCAATTGAACGTCGTTAGACTTTCTTTTTTGGGGGGTTCACCAAAGACCTTGTTTACGCTGTTGAAAACCAACATTCGTCAATTTATCGCCGAGACACCGCCAGAAATGTGCAAAAAAGTGTTGCAAAACTATCTCAAAAAGATCATTTAAGTGACATTGCACGTCGTGCATAATGTCAATGTCCCAGCATTATATATGTAATGCAATAAAAGTTTTTATTTTATTTAACTTTACTTTTGAAACCGAAAAAGGGATAACCCAACAAAATTTATTCTAAAAATTACTTTCTAATTCTATTTAGTCAAATGCATACCTCTTTATCAATGTAAACAAATGTTCGAATTAAACAACAACAATTTTGATAGCTCCCAAATAATGAGTCAAATTCAATGGGCTCCTTAGCGGCCAATAGTGATGAAAATATTCACTGCGATAAGTCTTGATACGGTGTTGTGACAAATAATTTGTAAGGTGTCATACTATTGACACCATTAGTGTAGGGCATAGCTGTAAGGTTCTGTCACTTGAGAATGGGAATCAATTTGATATCGCAGCAAATTAACCTGTTGTTGCGACATCCCAAAAACTGAAGTGATTAATGTAAGCCAATGTTTACGGTGCATTTTTCCATATGCGGAATGTGTTACGGGAACATTGACACATTAATAAACAAAGAAATGACAAAAGTGCGTCAACCTGAAGTAATTAATGTAGGTCAATGTTTACGGGAACATTGACACATTAATAAACAAGGAAATGACGAACGTTTGTCAATGGGTTTTGCACTAACGTTGCATTTTTT
>JAHXMU010000101.1:1238676-1250607 GCA_019455685.1 Philornis downsi | reverse complement strand
TGGCTTTTGGTTTCCAATTGTGTGAGCCGAAAATATTCCAAGGAAGCTTGTAATATTTCTCACAAATTATTCACCGAGGAAGGAAAAAATAAAGAATAAAAGCACAAGGAATTAGAATTTGGAATGGACAATTTCTATTTCTTTATTTGGAATTGAACAATCTGCGTGGAAGCTTACCAATGTGAACTGGATAGTTTGAGCTCGCAGTAACAAGTAAGTTTTAGCTTGCAATTTTGGTAATGACAAAGCGACTAAGAGAGTATATAAGACAGATTGTAGCCATCTTTAGAACATTCTGTAACACACACCAATCAAACTATTAAAGCTTGAGTTGGTGTGTAATTTACGCGCTCAAGCCGTGGATGTTTGGCGGATTAACATTAGGGTGGCCAGGCGGATGCCAAACTAAAATGAATATGAAAGTTATCGGAAATATACATATTTTGGCATCAACAGTTACCTTCAAGTGATGGGGAAATTTAAATTTTTTCTAAGAGTTTGAAGTACTTATAAAGCTTGTATTTTAAAGCTTTTTACAACATGAAAGTATCTAAGGCCATTTAGATAATTCAACTCCATATATTTTTTCTGTGTAGATATGAACTTTCATGTCGTGGATTTGTGGTACCAGATCGGCTATCTGGACGTCTAAATTAATAACAATTTTAAGAAGTGAAAAGTGGCAACCTTATAAAACAAGTGTTGTAAGTTTGAAAGCGCCACGTTGTTTAGCATTTTTATATGAGCCATCCAAAGTAAACGATCTCAGTAAATTTGTAATCATGGAAAAAATTGGCCACCGTTATGTACTCGTAATTCAAGGTTTCCATTTGAAAGGTCTCAGTTCAACAATATTAAAGCCGAGCTAGATCCTACTTTGGGGAGTCTGTTCCTTCGTTTACAACTGTAAAATATTGGGTAGCAGAGGTTAAACGAGGCCGTACGACCTGCCAAGGCGAAAATCATGGTGGTCGTTTAATTGAGATATCCACGCCAGATAATGTTATGAAAGTCCACAAAAAGTTATTGGATGAGCAATGAGCGATGTTTCACTGCAATAAAGCCAAATTTTTGGGTCGACTTATAACCATGGATGAGACATGGGTCCACCACTTCTCATCTGGGACAAAGTAACAGTCGAAGCAATGGAATGGAATGGCAGAATCGTGTCCAAAGAAGGTGAAGACGATTCCATCTGCAGGCAAGGTCATGGTCATGTTTTTTGGAATGCGCATGGGACTATTATCTTCGCCGATTAAACGGCGAACATTCTGCTAATTTGTTGCAGCGTTTAGGTGATGAAATTATGAAGAAAATGCTCCAATGAATTAAAGTTCGAATTGTTTAATTACGCACTTTATTCGCCAGATTTAGATCCCTCGGACTATTTTCAATTTCCAAACTTGAAAAAATAGCTCGGTAGTAAAAGATTTGTCAACAATGAAGTGGTGGAGTCTGCGGTTGATGGCTATTTTAAGGAATTTTACAGCTTTACTGTAAACATGGTAAGACACTATTAAATATTGCTGGAAAAGGTGCATCGAACTAAAAGGAGATTACGTTGAAAAATGAAGAAAATGTTTCCCAAATTTTTTGTGTTTTCTTTGTTACTTCGGCTAGTTTTGGGAACGGCCTCGTAGGAGCAGCTTTATGAAATCTACTATTTTGAACTTATCAACAAATCTAAAAAGGGATATAGAATTTTACTACTTCATTAACATCACTGGTCTACAAATTAAAAAAAAAAAAACTTACTGCAGAAACGAAGAATGTTTTAAACTAATCTGGGTGCGCTGAATTCGAGTCTGGCATAAAAATTTGGCTACCACGTCTTGTTTATCTTTAATCGCATGCTGGCAATACTGTAAAACAGTCAACTCTGGCACTACAATTTCACAATTATTAATTTGACAGAAGCCCACATTCATTCTAAATCTTCATAATAGTAGCGTTTACGCACGTCAGGGAGACTGTGTGTTACTGATTCAGGCTATTTTTGATTTATGTGTGGTGAATATTTGGTTAGAAAGAAAGGACATGTCATTTCAATATCATTAAAATATGTATTTTACATTATTTTGGTTTTGTTGTCAGAAGCTTGAACAACCCGTGGACACCGACAATGTTTTGCAGTAGTTGCAGAACTGGTTTATACAAGTGGTCAAATGCCAAGAAGATCTATTTCGATTTTTCACTTCCAGTACTTTAGAGACAATCAAGTAACCACCAAACCGATTGTTATTTCTGTTTAACAAAAGTTGCTGGATTCTATATAAAAAATCGAAAAAATATTACTTACGCGAATGTTCCATCGGTTTCCGAACCAGTTCAACGTCCACCAAATGATCCATTATTAGTCATTCCCAGTGCTACGAGCAGTGAGTCCGAAACATCTTTCACCAGCAGTGGTAGTTTGTATCAGGCTGATGATGAATGTCATTTAGTGACCCAAGCTGAGCTGAATGATCTAATTCGGGATTTACATTTAACGAAGCAAGACGCAGAATTACTAGCTTCACGCATACAGGAGTGGAAACATCTTGCAGTTGGGACAAAAGTAACAATTTGTAGAGATAGAAGTTTGGAATTGGCTACATATTTCGAAAAGAAACACTCTATTCTATACTGTATTGATGTTGATGGTTTATTTCAAAAAATTAACCAGCCATATGACAAAACTGAATAGAAATTATTTATTGATGGCTCTAAGTACAGTTTTAAGGCTATTCTTTTGCATAATGGGAATGAAAAACCATCGTAAATAACCGTAAATTAACCTGTTTCAGTTCAAGTCATTGGTTTGTTAAGTGGTATGCAAGGAGGTTTCACAAAATATTGTTGTTTCCTATGTCTATGGGAAGTCGTGCTACATGTCATCATTACGTCAGAACAGAGTGGCCAAAAAGAACTGAGTAACAAAACATTTCAAATAAACTATTATTTGATCCAAATGACGTTCTTCTTCCGCTGCAGCTCATAAAATTGGGCCTTTTTAAGAACTTTGTCAAGGCTCCGGCCAAAAATAGTACAGATCAGGAAGCTATTGAATAATGACAATTTTTCACAATGCTTTTTGGAGAAAGCCTGGAAATCTTTCAAGAGCATCGGGAACAGTTTCCTTGGAAACAATAAGAGTGAAAACTACAGACAAATTGTTGCTGAATTATTGAAAACATCACGAATTAAATGCACGAATGTCACTCAAAATGCATTTTCTTCATTCGCATTTAGATTTATTTCCACAAAACCTAGGTGCGTTGAGCGACGAACAAGGGGAGCGGGCTCACCAAGATTTAATGAAAACTGGAAGAAATTATCAAACATTTTGGGACAAAAGCATGCTGGGAGACTATGGCTGGACTCTAATCGAAAATCTGACGTGGTAGAGAACCCCCAATTACAGATTCGAATTCAATCCACCAAATTACTGTTTTAGACAGTGTTCACTGTATGAGTATAAACGACTAACAGAAGACACAGGTGTATCGTGGTAAGTAAACAATTTGGGTTAATTATTGCTGAATGGAAATGGCAGGTGTATTAAGATTGCTGATTTTTTAATATTTGTAAGCAAAAGCTCATATTTCAGCTTTGTAGTTTGTAAAACAACGCTATGGTTCAGCTGTAAATAAAATCAGCTAAATATACTAATACTACTACTAATACTATATCAGCATTCTATGTTGGTGGGTGAAACAACTAATACAGATGAAATTTCAGTCGGATGGACTGACTGACTGACAAAAATATATGTAGTTCGTTGCAAAAATGTGTGGAGAGCCGGAAGGGGCGTGGTAAATGGATAAGTTCTTACTACAAATTATCTGAATTAATGCACAATAAAAAAAGCTATATTATAGCGAAATTTGACACTTGGAAATTTTAGAGGGTCCATTGATTCCATTGATGAAATCTACCAATTTGCATTTGTGGTGCCCTAAGGGATGTGGCTACTCAATCCATTGTCAGTTTTCGTTGGCAAAACTTAGTTTACTAAGCGCCTGATGTGAGCTAAATTATATTGAGTTTAATGTAATTAAAGAAAGATATAAATCTGGAAACATGTGAGTTAGATTAGGTAATTTGTATGGGAGGTACCACACAGAGGGTGGTTAGTCGGCTGATGTTTTAAAATTTTAACAAATATTATAACGCAATATACATACATAACAAAAAGCTACTACGGTCTAAGAATTAGGGATCAAAGGAAAAAGGCATTAGAGGTACTAGAAGTGGTGCGATAATGCCGTCCATTTCCACTCTCACATCTAATTTAACCAAGAGCATAGTAGTTCCAAATTGGGTTGAATTCAGTATTTCTTCAAAGATATGGAGCAAAGTCAACCGTATGGGAGGCTCCAGAAGAGATTTGGCTACATGGTCGATTTTTGTTGTATTTGACTAATCATCAGATTTGAATAGAATATAACAGGATATTTCTTGCCAATTACAAACTACAGAGGAACGCCAACCATGTCCATGTTCAGACTTTACTTTGGCAAACGCTTAATGTGGACCAAATTTGACTGAATTTGGTGCTTTGTAGTAAAAGACTTTAACCTATACAATAAACAAAAATGCAAGTGGTTGAGGTCAACGAATTGGTAATTACAGAGAAAATTTTAAATTTTAGATAAATCTGTTTTGTATGGTTGTGTGGTAAGTGTTGCCTATGTCCATAGTTGTTTGTTATAACGTAAATCAATCATTTATAGTATTATTATTTTTTATATTCATAACCCTTTCTTGTTCATACAACAGCTCAAGGACGAGTCTGAAATTTATTTGCTAAATTAACGTCATTTGATAAAAAAAAAATTAATATAATTCGCAAAAAAAAAAATTCTATAGTTGATATTATGTACATACATACTAAGAGGTACGTTTGAAATATATTTAAGTCCCCATCATGTTCAATTTTTCAACACCATATAATAAATACGAGTTCATCTGTTAATCACATTCTGTTCTCTGAAAAATTCAAGCCGCTGAAATTATGTATGTATAATTTTCAGCTAACAACTGTGTTGGTTTATTGTTTAAATCGTACATACCTCCAAGAATTGTTCTAAGCTTTGTTTTTGAACAAAAATTTCTTTTACTTATAGTTTGTGTTGCCAGTGACACCGTCTACATGCCCCCTTCTTCGGAATCTTTTTCTCGTCGACTTGTTCCATTGATCATAGAAATCATCTAGATATCATCTTAGTCCTATCAGCTTCCGAGAAGTTATCAAACGCTTCTTCTCCAACTTAGTGGGTCAATTGAATATTCCTGCACGAGTCGGAAAGGACATAACCTTTACGAACTGTAAGATTTTTCTCCAGTATCATTTGAGCAAAAGTCATCAAATTTAAATGCATTCATTGCTGATAAAGAAACATTGTTTTCCATTTATTATAAAATGTCTACAACAGAAAAGAGGTATTTTTGAAGAAATACAATTTTTACATTTAGTATAATATAATGCAATGTAAGATATCAGAATTACGATTGATTGACTACGATTAAATATTATATTATGATAATCCCTACAATAAATGGAAATGATATACAGTGTGGCGCACGCATCGTGCTACTAACACAAATGAGGACAATTATTTAAAGATGTTGAAGGAGTTTTTCTACCTAGAACTGTGCCGTAGACGTATCCGTTTCAACAGCATTTGGTTTCATCAAGATGGAGCAAGTGCACACATAGCCGGACCGAACTCCAACGAAAATTCCCAAACAAATTAATATTCAGAAACTCCACTCCAAATATCGACTACTGCTGCCGACTAATTAAAAATATCAGAAAATTGATTTAATTTCGAAAATATTGTCTTTTTGTACGGGACGTACCAGAATGGGTGTGGCTATGTGATCCGTTTTCATTCTGAGATCCTAATTTGACTAAATTTAGTGCATTTGTATAAAAGATATGAAAACCGGTCATTTACATATACCTATATGGGAGGGTCCAGAAGGAGTGGCGTTAATCGGTCGATTTGTATACGTTTTACGTGCAATTGTGATACAATGCAGCGAAGAAATTGAATTTCTATCAATTTGTTTGTGAGGTACCCGAAGGTATGGACAGATATAGCCCATTTACAAACTTCGGCAACTATCTAGGAAAATATAAAGCTTCCACAATTCCACAATTTTTGTTTGAAAAACTACATTCATTATTATTTATTTTTTTTTTTTTATTTTTTTTTTTTTTTTGTGTTTTGGAAGACTGTGAACTGCAGTTATTTTCATCATCTGCTTACACCTAAAAATATGCTTAACAATGAAGTGATAATTAAACGATAGTACAGGGTTCGCCAAATAAGACCTACTAATGTTAAGCACAAATAACTTGTTTATTTTTTGACATATTTATTTTTCTCTTTTTGTAGGTTATAATTGTAGGTCAACTCGCCGTCGTTCCAGCCAATTGGACATTTCCAGAACGACATTGCGTAGAATTTTAAAGTTGAATCTTAAGATGTACCCATACAAAATTCAAATTGTGCAATCCAAGGGCAACACACCAACATCAGTTGAGCCCATCTAAATGTACTGGTTGGTGCGGTATTATAGCCACTAGAGTTATCGGTCCAGATTTCTTCGAAAATGAGGATGAAAAGCCGGAATCGGTTTCATGAGCTTCATACAGAACATTGATTGAAATTTTTCTGCGGCCAATGGCGGAGCAGTATCCTAATTTGTGGTTTGAACAAGATGGAGCACCTGCGCATACTGCTAGGCCAACAATGGACCTGCTGTGTGAAATTTTTGGCGAACGTCTGATTTCCAAAATTCAGATTTCCCTTGGCCACCTCGTTCACCAGATTTGACTGCGCCCGACTTCTTTTTTATGGGGATATTTAAAAGACAAAGTGTATCTTAATAAACCAGAAACTATTAGACAGCTGAAGCAAAATATTCGAGACGAAATACTGAGCCTTCAACCAGAAACATTATGTGGTGTAATGGAAAACGTGTTAAAAAGAGCCAATCTTTGTATCGAGAAAAATGGTGGACATTTGTCTGATGTAATATTTCATACATAATTTCCATAAAATATATTCAATGCATAAAAACAATTAACCAAAATAAATGATTATTGCAAAAGTTATTTGTGTTTAACATTGGTAGGTCTTATTTGGGCCACCCTGTAGAATTATACTGTATGTAGCCAAATTAGTTTAAAATGTTATTGGAGCATTGTATTGTGAAGCGGATAAAATCAATGCGCACACATTACACCCCAATTGGTATGAAATCATTCATTATTTATTACAAACACTATGTCGGTTAGTCTCATATAAGCTTCGCAGGAAACCCAAAATCAAATATTTCATACAATTTGTACAGTAAGGAGCTGTGAAAGGCAGCTTCATAGTCGATGAACAAATAGGTAGGTGCCGATCTTCACTCATCTTCTCTCATATATCACACTGGGCAGAAGCTATGGGTAAAAGACACGACCTTTTTGAACATAGGTCGTAAAACACTTAAATCCTAATCATTGGCCGTGCATTCATTTAACCAAATCGATGTATTCTGATTCTCATTCCTTCATCATCGAACTTAAACAGCTCTGCCGGCAGGCCATTTGTACCCGCAGTTTTGTTAAGAATTGATACTACTGTTCGTTTTAGCCCGGTTGTTATAATGTACCCAAATCACATAATCATATCTACCAAACCTAAAGAATGTCATTCAACTGAGTCAGAAAATATGAAGACCAATAGAAATTGGAAAACTCCTCACGCCTTAAAAGAAGAAATCTAATGAGTCATAAATTATGAAGACTAAAAGTAACTGGAAACCTTATCACGTCATAAAAGAAGAAATCAACAAATCATAAAACATGAAGTCCAATAGGAATCGTATGATCAGAAAGAACCAATATAAAATACACTGCATTTGAAATAATGCAAATATGAATCGGGTGATCAGAGGAATCGAATGTAAAATACACTGCACATGAAATAATGTAAGCATAATTTAGCACAAAGAAAATGTAGAGTAAATAGTAAATCTAGAATAAGATCAAACTGTAGTAATACCAGCAAATATTAATAATAAAGAGAGAGTTAAACTTGCCACCACACAAACCAGATGTGTCTTCCTTACGGCACTAATTCTGCGAAAGAATTAGAAAGAACGGAAATAAGTGAAATTTCCTGGAATTAGGTAAACCCTTCAACGGAGGAAGCGGAATCAGTGCCACGATTCCTCCGGAATTATAATTTTTCTTCGAAGTTGAAGCAACGCCTAAAATTCCGATAACTGGAGTGCTTTCTTAACTAGTGCTGTAATTTGAGATTATTGCAGCAGATCGCAGGACGAGGAGGAGACCATCTTTTAGACGTCCGATAGACACTTCGGATTTTTCTGTACCTTTTTAAATCATTGCTCTTCCACTGTTTCCACTAACGTGTATTCTGCTTAAAAAAAAACAGTCTACCTCTCTTCTCTCTAACACAGCACGCGTTACAATTGGTTGCAGTGTTGCTTTGTATGCAGTATATTTTCCTTTAGACACAATGCGACTTCTCCATAGAATCGAAGTTTGTCTGAGCGCTTTTACTCTTATCAACCTACAGTTTTTGCAACAGTTGCCATCGAAAACACACTATGTTGTCAGTTGCTACCAGTGTGCGTCAAGAACATCAGGATTAGGGGCTTTTCGTTGCAGTAATTGGGAGAGTTTGTTAGAGTAGACTGTGACTATCTCGAAACTATGCAGAAAAGTATGGTTTTCTTTATGCATATTTACATGCGATTTTCGCTCTGCTCAATCTCGCACATCAATGACATTAGAAGCGAACTTTCCATTATCGGAGGTGTATATTTAATCTTATTTAAACCTATCTTTATCACTTAATCCTAACTTAATTTTCCCATTGGTGGGCTAAAAGAATATTCCCTTCTTATTTTGACATTAAAATGCCGCAAAACAATTTTGATATTCTGGACGGAGCAGCCAACGTTTACTGCTCCTAGGCGCTTATCTTATGTACAAAATTATTTCAACTCGCCATTAGGAGGGCGTGGCACAAATCAGCTTGATATAAAATACCGATTGTGTTTATTAGATTGCACACGCGAATAAAGCGCGTAACAAGTTATTTAAGTCTCTTACACAGTTAAATATTTTCTAAATTTTTTTAGCCAACGATGTATTGCTTATATTTAGCCCAAAATGTTCTGTGACAATAGTTAATTGTCAAAAGTTTAAATTCTTAATACAATATTTACAAAAACTAAATACTTTTCTCCCCAAATACAACAAATTATTAATTATTTTCAGATAATCTTTAATTAATGGCGAACTATATTGTACATATACATGTTCGTTTGTGCGAATACATATTAAGGGCTTGAGATTTGGTTATTGCTGAAAGTAGGAATCCAAACACCTAAATTAGAGTATATATGAGTATTTCTCGAAATATCTTGAGAAATTATAACAAAAGGGAATTGTTGATTGGGGTGAAAGTAAGCAGACAATTTAGAATAAGTTGCGGACTTAATACGTATAATTTATTTGGACAGCTCGTACTCACCTTGGGCGGGTTACAAAAGAAGAAGGAATTGTTCTTAAGGTATACGTGCCGAGAAACCTAGGTTCTTTTGATTTCTAGTATATTCTTGACATACCGTTTCGATTTAGACATTATTGAATAAGGCAAATTCACAATAGTGCTAGTTTCAATACGATTTCATTTAGTTATACTTAGTAGTAGAATTTAACGTAATATTTAGATTTAGACAATTTAGGTAATTAACTCAATTAGTTCATGTTGTTGTGACAAATAGTTTGTAAGGTGTCATACTATTGACACCATTAGTGTAGGGCGTAGCTGTAAGGTTCTGTCACAAATTAACCTGTTGTTGCGACATCCCAAAAACTGAAGTAATTAATGTAGACCAATGTTTACGGTGCATTTTTCCATATGCGGAATGGCTTACGGGGACATTGACACATTAATAAACAAAGAAATGACGAACGTGTGTCAAACTGAAGTAATTAATGTAGGTCAATGTTTACGGTGCATTTTTCCTTATGCGGAATTTGTTACGGGAGTATTGACACAGTGAAAAACAAGGAAATGACGAACGTTTGTCAATGGGTTTTGCACTAACGTTGCATTTTTTCCTATGCGGAAATATGTTGCTGTTTTTGCTGACTCTTATTTCTGAGCAGTATTTGGGTTGGCTCTCAGTCGATAGCGGCTGAACAAATCATAATAAGAAAAAATTAATTGTATAATGATATAAATAATGCTAGTTGCGATATAGGCAACACAGATGGTCTCAGACGCGGATGGTCACTGAGACGGAGGAACCACAATTGAGAGGCTTAATATTTTCAGGGGCTTGAAGGAGAAGGTAAGTAGAAGGTAGAACTAGTTGCCGTTTGGATAATGACTATCGCGGACCCCGCGACTTTAAAAAAACAGGCCACCTCTGCCACGTAGGCACACTTGAATTTCTGTTAGTTGTATTGCATTATAATGGTTGGGTAGCTCCCATACAAATTATCTAATTTAAGCCAAGTATTCCTAGATTAGTATCTTGTATTCAGTTGCACAATACTGCAGTAAAAATTTTATCACTTCCGGGCCATCTGAATTCTAAATTATCATAAATTTTTTTGACAAAGTTGTTTTATACAGAAGATCGTAAAAGTTTGGCAACAAATATATATTTTTGCTTTCAAAGCGCAATTAAAAAATTTACCAGTAAGGAGTTTTTAAAAGAAAATTGTAAAACAAAAACAAATGGTTTTCAGGGGAAATGAAATCAATGAAACAGAAAAGAATTAACAGATACCAAATAGCTCTCTTAGTCAATACCCAGACAGCATGCATCTATTATAAGGAAATTAGAAATTTTGTATAAAGTGAGAATCAAAAACGAGAATAGCAAATAAATGAAATAAGCAAAAGGATCCAGATACAACTTGGATAAATAAAATTTGAACGAACGGATCGTGCAGATTGTTATCAAATAGCAAATCGTTTTAATAAATACTTTATTGGTAGCATTAGGTTCATAAGAGAATCAATAAAATACTTGAAATACATTAATCAAGCATATACGATAACTAGAAGACTTAAATTCTGTGCCATATCTCTACACGAGAAACTATATATACAGGAAAACTGTTCACGATGCTCTTGAAAGATGTCCAGGCTGCATATTCTTTTTTCAATAAACATTGTGTAAAATTGTCATCATAGCTTCCTGATCTGAGGGCCAACAAATATGTCTTCTTTGATTTTAGCATATGAAATTTTAGGAAAAATCGCTAATAAATATTTAAATGCTGCACCATCTTTGTCCAGAGCCTTGAAAAAGTTCTTAAAAAGGCCCAATTTTATGTGCAGCAGCGGAAAAAGAACGTCATTTGTATATACAATATATATAATAATTTGTATATATGTATGTAATAATGGTTTATTTGAAATGTTTTGTTTTCCTGGTGAGTACTCAGTTCTTTTTGGCCACTCTGTTCTGACATAGCGCGACTTCCCATAGACAAAGGAAACAACAATATATTGTAAAACTTAATTGCATACCAGTCAGCAAACCAATGACCTGAAATAGATTAATTTACAGTTATTTACGATGGTCTGTACTATACATATATACCTATATAAAAGAAATTTAAATCACACACCTTAAGGTCACCACAGATCTTCCATTTATCATCGCTGTATTAGAGCAACGTCAAAATTTCAGCCATTGATTTGTAATTTTGTATTTGTAATTTGCATGAGCAATTGGTATGGATGGTTTTTCATTCCCATTATGCAAAAGGAGAGTCTCTAAACTATACTTAGAGCCATCAATATGGCTGCTTCATTTTTTGAAATAAACCATCAACATCAGTACAGTAGCCAATTCCAAGCTTTTATCTCTATAGATTGTTACTTTTGTCTC
>JAHXMU010000101.1:1187360-1208676 GCA_019455685.1 Philornis downsi | reverse complement strand
AGCCGTTATGTTGATGATTACCCACTCCTCTACCCCTTCGACCGTGAGATTAGCGAATACGACTTCTTCGTACCCAACATGTACGCCAAGGATGTAAAGATCTATCATTACAACACCTTTGAGACCTACTTGCGCCACCAATACAAGAACAGCGGCAAATTCGATTACACTTTCTTTAACAATTACTACACCACGCCCATGAAAGTCTAGGCACTATTTATAGAATCCGAGGTAACAGTAACACCAAATGTGGCTCACAAGAAAGCTGAGATGTCAGTGTAATATATTTTTATAAATATTGTTTTCTTTCCCCTTAATAAAGTTAACAAATTACCAACACAATAGAAAGAATAAATTTTTCGTATTTTGATTGAATTACAATCAAATATTAGCCGTTTGAAATTAATTACATTGTTACGGATTACAATTAGCGAACAAGGTTATGGCTACTTATAGTTTTTTTTTTTTTATAGTGTACTCACGTGGCATCCACACATCAAGACCTTTTTTGTATCCGGCCTTATTCAAGTGGTCGAAACGGTTTGCTGGTTTAGCTCCTAAATAATCGAAACAATGCTTACATGATAGTCGGACTTGACTATTTCCTCTACTCTATCGACATTTTCGACAATTGGCTTTCCAGAGTGTGATGCATATTTGGCATCAAAATTAACAGAACGGAATTAAATTGTATCTATTAGAAAAGTTATGGATTTCTTTTTACTATACCCCATATATTCTAGTTTTACGAATATTGGAAAGGAAGAATGATTGTCAAAAAATATAAAGATATTCAAGAGGATTAAACCCTGTACAGAAATTTCAGTCAGGTGAACTGACTGAACTTAAGAAGGTACTTATATTTTTATATTTATTTAAGTCCTATCAAATCTGTCATTTTGTGTGGGAGAAGCCAAAGACTGTGTGATTCAAAAGTTACTATTACATGTTTGTGGCGAAAGTCAACCGGCAGCATCAAATTCTCTTTTAGTATTGTAGCAAGATACTGGAAAGCGCTTTGATATGAAACAAAGTGAATTAGAAATGGCATTCTAATGAATTTCTAGCGTTTTTCCAGTTCTATCCTAATCGAACTTTAGAACATCTTGACATAGCAAATAATCGAATTAAAGACCCTATAAGATATCCTTTCTTTCTGATTCGACAGCAGAATGTAGCTTATTCTTTCCCTTAATAGCCATCAGATATGATGTGATTGCGAAGAATGCACATCAGGAACTCGAAGAAGTCGAGTTGGGAATTGTGCAACGGTATTTAACTGGATTGCCCAGTATGCAAATCTTTTGTATATATTTCTTTGAATGGGGGAACAAAGACGAATTCACAATTCTCGTCCCTCTTTCTGGTCGAACCGAAATCCGCAAACAACTTATTTGATGACGAAATAAAGAAAATGAAAGTGAGATAGCTCTCTAAAAAGAAATTTATAGAAATTCGAAACTATATTGAATGTGGCGTCACACAAAACGAAACATAGCCTGTTAAGGTCTATCAGTATATCCATCTTATTATGATGGCCAGGGGGTTAATATAAAAGTTATCAGAACTAGTAGGATATATTTTTGAATATAAATACAATATTTTAGTGTTTAAAGTCGTTTGCGTGATGGGTACTTGAAGAGGTATACCCAAAATATCACTAGTTGTAGACTTTACCAGATATTACTACCTACAATTAGGTTGATCATGTGTACCAAATCTAATTATCAATCATTTTGTACTGTTCTAAACCGAAGTAAAATCTAGTTCAACTCTCTTAGTATATTAAACATTAACAAAACTACGATGAAAACAACATTTTAGGGGTTAAGGTATTTTGTATAAATATAGTAGAAGTATGTGGCAATTTGTGCCACCTTCGCGAAAATCGCAAATCAATCTTGTGGCAAAACCACGGCCGATTTACGTCGTGGCCAATTCACTTAGATTTTGTTTATAGATCTAACGAACCAAGCCCTACCCATTAAGTTGTAAAATTTATTATTGAATTTAGTCTTACAAAACATTGCACTAGATAATAAGACAATAAAATTATCCTTCTTTAGAGTATAACAAAACCATGTAAGGGTGAACTTAAGCCTTACCCCAGGTACTACAAACATAAAATAAAAGAAGTGGCTAGACGCGAAGTTGAAAAGATGCGTAGTTAAAAAAACCGCTTTATTGTGGTCGGACATGACCGACCATAAAATTAATTACGCGATCGAATCCGAGATAGATTCATTAGAAGAAACGAGCAAGCAGTACAACTGTATCTCAGTTAAATTATTTTGCGTTATTATTTAACTCTAATTTGGTTAAAGTTGTACGATTCTTAGAGGTTGCGCTTTTTTAGAAGGTTTTCTGGCTATTATTGAGAACTGGGGAGGGCTCTAGTTAATTCTCATTATAAAGTGGAAATTGAGGAAATCCATCGACTGCGCGGGTCTGTCACTCGGTAGGTAATGAAAATACACGATATTGAGAAATTTGAGATTTTGATTTTTTTTTTTTTTTTTGTTTTCAGCGAAATATGTAGACCAAAGCTGGTTTATACAAAACTCATTTATATTATATCTCAGTGGATGCATTTGGTCCCATTTCAACAAAATTTGGCACATATTTTTTGACTCCTCTAACGACAAGGTTAGGTTAGGTTAGTGTGGCAGTCTAAAGAGGCAGACTCACTTAAACTGTGTAGCCCATTGTGATACCACGGAAACTAGAGATAAGGATGTCCCTAGTCTCCCCCATTGAACCATCCTGATCGCCTCAAGAAGCTCTTAAGTCGGACAATATCTATATTGTTCAGATCTCCCAGGTCTCTAAAGAAATAAGAGCCCAGTGTTGTCACTAGTCCCAACCTTCAATCTCACTTCATGTCTTCCAATCAGACAGTGTCCTGTCATGATGGATACAAGCAATGAGACGTCGGGTCTTGATAACGACAGCAGTGTGTGTGAACGCTTCAGATCTAGGCGAGATCACATCCGTTTGGATTGACAGCCCCGGACGGACGCCCACCTACCATTTGCCGCTAAATATGCTCCATCCCACAGTAGGAGCTTGCAAGTGGCTAGAGACAAGCACACGGACTCCAACTCGACTGGAGTCTATAAGGTTGTCCCTAGTCTTGCCAGCTCGTCTGCTCTACAGTCCCCTGGTACGTCCCTGTGGCCCGGCACCCACATAAGGTGAATGTTGAAATACTGAGCCATCTCGTTAAGAGATCTGCAGCAATTCCGGGCTGATGTTGAGTTCAGGAAGACAGAATTCAGGGATCTAATGGCAACTTGACTGTCAGAGAATATGTTAATCCCCACCGTGGTGAGGATGTTATATCTCAGCCATTCTGCCACTTTCTTAATGACCAAAATTTTGGCCTGATCAGGTAGCCTTCTTGTTAGGTTTAGCCCCAGGTCTCTGGAGTAAACCCCGAAACCTACCTGATCATTTAATTTTGAGCCGTCAGTGTAGAAGTCGAAATACAGTCTTATAGCAGCAGTTCTACATTTCCATGTATCTCTATCTGGAATAAGTACGAGTATATGGTACTTCTTGTCGAACAGTGGTTCAGCCAGAGTGTGGTCAGTAAGGCCTGTTGTGTCACGCACCATGTTAAGGATCACATTGTGACCACAAACTCTAACGATAAACACTGATGCACATGTGTCTGAGCATTGGTGAATATTTGTGTAGGTCACCAATGCCAAATAAACTCGCTTCCAAAAGCCATATATTTTTTCGAAATTTAAATTTAAATTCAGGATGTCCACGTCCTGATGCAGCCACATAAATTTGCACAACAGCTTCACAACCGCAACTTTGGTTATATTTTTTTATCAGCCCAATTATGAATGAAAGCTCCCTGGGAAATTTTTCTCTTTTCCCAACTCTCCTATTCTCAAACAATCTCCCAGGGAGATTTTACTTTCCTCCTATTCTAAATAAACTTCGAAACTGGGAAACTCTTCCCGGGGGAAAAAGTAGCTATTACGAATGTCATAAAAAGAGGGAAAATGATGACAAATTTTGGGAATAATTCCATCAACAATTTGAAGAGGATTGCGTCAAAAAAAAAAAAGTTTTTCAGGACACCATTTGTACGCTCAATAGCGTTACGATATTTGGAACATATTTTGAACAGACCCACCTTGCGGACATCTGTGAGGGGTCATAACCCATGACTCTAATGGATAACCTGCGTCTCCTAGTTAAAAATACATAGCTATTAATATTTGAATATTGTTTTGTTAATATTTAAAACCTTACCAAGGAGCCAATAATTGCTACCTTTTCTGAGATATTCTTGCTCAAGATGAGCTCTTAACTCACTGGTGTTCCAAATAAAGGAATCGTGACACGCTCCAGAATGAGAGGCATCTACGTACTGAATACTCAGCTCATGGTCACAGACCTGTAATTTTTTATTGTTTTAAAATTTGGGTTAAAATATTTTTCACAAAATTCATTTACCAGCATTACATTCAAGGTGTAGTACCCTTCCTGTTATAGTACAGGTGCTTATTATTAGACGGAGCAACAATTCGCACATGAGTTCCGTCAACGCATCCTATTACGCTTGGAATGCCCTGCTTTATACAAAAATGTAACGGAATTTTACGCTTTTCATCCCCGTTTTGCAAAAAGTTATGTGCTCTTAATATATCCAAAAGGTAAATAAAAGCAGGTTTATTTACCCTGTAATATTTTTCAAGCTAAAAAACCTTTTTTTTTAATTCAATTTTACTTTTTAAGGAATCTACTTACAAAGTTTGCGGTAGCTCAAGTGAGTTGGTGGCATCACGAAATATTTTTCTTGCTAACCTCTGTTCATTCTTGTCCAGCACTTCACTTTCATCGTTTTCTTCTTCAGCTAACACTATACTTGCCGCACTAAACATTACTTTTTTTTCTTTAACCTCTTCAGGCTTTCATTGATTATTTTCCAGTGCCACTAAATAGTGCAATTTTTTTTTAAATACCACTAAAATTTATTGGTAGTGCAATTTTTTTTAAATAACACTAAAATTTAGTGGTAGTGCAATTTTTTTTAAATACCACTAAATGTTTAGTGGTAGTGCAATTTGATTTTGCACTACCACTAACCATTTAGTGGTAGTGAAATTTAAATTGCACTAGTGGTATTGTTTATTGATAGTGAAATCGTTAGTGCACTAAAAATATAGTGCAATATGCCCATCTATGATACTTTTATTCATTAGGCTAAAAACCATGTTTTTTTATCCAAGTCGGCCATAGTAGGTTGTAAGCATCCCTGTGTTGTAACTGTCATTTTTAGCTTCATCGACTCTAGCAAATATTTTTCGATAACTCCATTATACGAATATACTCGTACGTCCTAGATTTGATACTTTTAAAAGACACATTCGTCCAAATTTATTATACACATCACCACAGGATGGGGAATATACTAACTTCAGTTGCTCCCAGTCGCCATAAGAATCCCTTAAATCATGAAGAACGATTAGACTTGCTCCGATTAAGTCAATACGAGAAATACATTTTACTCGTGTCTAAAAACTTAGATACGAAAATAGTTTGGAGTTTTGTATGGATGTAGTGATTTTTATGTTATCGGCTTAATTTGTTGAATTATAATCAGGATGATCTCTAGGCTCGATGACTGGCTCGTTGAAGGTTGTTGGTTTCAAAGAACCGATTTAAGATAATCGGTAACATAATTTTAGGTTCACTATTCGGTTTATTTTTGTGTTAGCAATTATTATTACCAGAGCTTATTTGTCGATGTTGTGAAATTAATTATTGCTGACTGCTAACTGAACCGACAGCAATTTTGTTATCCGCGAAAACACCATCTTCAGCCACCACAGAAGTGTGCACCTTCCCAAACATCATAATGACGGTAATGGTCTATAATTTCGCAAACTGAATGGCAAACTTAGTATACTTTCATTCTTTGGAGGTAGATATAGAAACAATATATTGATTATAGTTTTTGTACTTCGGAAATCACTGGATTTACAAACCATTGAAAAAAAAGCACAATCAACCATAAACCATTATAAACTAAATTAATGCTTATATGGTCGAATTTTATTCCAATTGATGCATAGCTTTGAAATGCCATATGTTGGTCAAACTCCCTACACATTTTAAGATTAATCGGCCGAACATTCAAAAATCGAAATGGTTTATCTTTCTTCTTACCCATGGATATTTCTCTGAACAGATCTAACATTCATCGGACTGATCTGTTAATGTAAGTGCTTCACAGCTCACATTTCATACTGTTCTCTAGCAGATAATGAAAAACTTGCTAAAACCATAAGAGTTACACATTTTATTACACAGTTAAGTACCTGACACAATTTATACTTTTAAAGCACATACAAGCTATTTTGATTGATTGGATCCAAGAAAAATAGATATGCAACATTTCTCATGCGTTCGGTTGTGTAAAGAACTGAGTTATAGGTTTTACAACCAACTTTGACTGTCGTGATGTCGCTTTCAGTGAAGTGTTGAGATTTCGGCGCGGTGTTTGCGGAACTGGTTTCTTAGTAACCTGTACCGTATGAACGTCCAATTGATTTAACTTTTTTTGAAGTTCTTTGGCCGCATGGTAATCTTTATGTTCAGAAAGTTCTTCAAGTTTGATAGGCACCCTACAAATAGCACAGACTTCAGCACCAGGCTCTAAAGTTTGATCTTCTTTTGCTATAATTATAGTTGAAGCTGGTTTTAGAAACTTTATTATATTTGAATTTGCCGATTTTTTGCTGCAATTTGTCATAGGCGACTGTTTAAGTTTTTTGTTTCTAATCTTTGGTGAAGATTTTGCCGTGTTTATCTTCAAACGCGTTTCTTCTCTAAACTCATGACGCTGTTGTTGGCTCAGTAACTGCGCAAAATGATGGTCTTGGTGCATTTGTATAGACGTTGAATCATTGGGAATTTTTGCTGCACATGTTGGACAATTTGTGAATTGTAAAAATTGTGGTTGGAATTCTGGAATAGCAAATTCAGCATATTCTGAACGATAATCTTTTTGGCTCGACTCATTTTCACTCAATATATCATTGAATTTACGTTTGCTGCCATGTTCAGTGGAGCACAATTCGTTAGATGTGTTTAAGTTTTCGTCTCGCTGGGTGTCATTTGACACATTCTTGATAGTTTCGAGGTCGTTAATTAAATTATTAAAATCTAAGCAACTGTCATCACAGCTATCAGTGTTTTTATTCTCGGAGATATTGAGGTTATTGATGACTTTGTTCTCTTCGTTAGTTACCGATTCTTCAGCAGCCAGATGGTTACTTAACATTTCCGAAAAGAAACTGATTTGCTGCATCTCTCGTGTGTTTGAAGGCTCATTAATGTCTGAGCGAGCTGTAGATGTTCGATCCCATTCATCTAGCAGAGTAGTAGGTGATTTGGAATCTCTTACAGGACTATAGGATTTAACAAAGTCGCTTGAGTTAGATACTTTATTTTGCTCATATTTTAGGGTCTCAGCTTTTATAAAAATATTTTTAAAGAAACTGTTGTGATATGATGAATGTAGGGCAGACGATCCTTTGCTTGTATTAGACTGCCTAATATTATCTTCATTTCGAAGCTCTTCCAAGGTTTGTTTCTTCATGGCATTCACAAAGAAACTTTGTACACCACTTTTATTCCTATTTGCTGCCAATTTCTTGCCTTGTTCCGGCACTGCCGCATTAGAATTATCACCAGTTTCGTTATCTAATTTATCTTTACTGATATCTTCGATCGGCATATTGCTTGAATTTTTTTTCTTTTTAGCCGCCTGTTGTGCAAACATCTCTTGTATATTATTTTGAGAATTTGAAATTGTTTCAAACTTTCCCACGCTTATGCCTAAAAACTTTATAGGATTGTTTATGACACTTTCGCTGCCAGGACGAAAGAACTGCTTAGTGTTGGTCTTGATTATTTGCAAGCTGTTTCTGGCCAACATCTCAGTATCATAACTATATAGGGGCGCAGATCGAGAGCTTGAAATTTCTTCACCGTTAAACTCTTGTGTGAAATTAACTACCATTTGTTTTGCACGTCGGTTATTCTCAATGATATCTTTGTCCAAGCGATCCCTTATTTCGTTGGCCAATTCCTTAAGCCAGTGTTGTAGTGTTCTAAGACCGGTAATGTTATTGCGGCCGGGAAACTTTTTACAACACCCAATACTTTTGGAATAAAATCGTGGTGTTACAGCCTCAAGATCAATGCCACGGCAAATATTATAGAGCCATGAACTGAAAATATATGAAGGGAAAATAATATAAAATAAGTACCTATTTCCCAACAATTCTATCTTATTAAGTGCACAGAAATGGGATAATAAGTATCATCATTTTGAATCAAAGTGCCCAAATAAGTATTTCTAAACAACAACAGGTTTGTTGATATAATATCTATGAAAATGCGAATAAAATAGGAGCATTTGGGTTTCCTGGAGCAGAAAACGACTTTGGTTTACAATTGCGTGAGCCTGAAATATCGAAAAAAAATTTACAATATTTCTCACAAATTAATCACCAATAACGAAAAAATAAAGAAGAACAATACGAAGGCTTTGGTACATCTTTCTTTTTTAGAATTTGAACAATTGCAGTAGCTTACCTATATAAACTCGATCGATTGAACCCACAAAAATTATTGACGTTTAATTAGCAAGCTGCAGACTGTAGCCATCTTTAGAACAAGCTCCAACACATACCAAAAAACTAATAAAGTTTATGCTGATATGAGAATTACGAGATAAAGCCAATAATTTTCGGTGAAATAGTATTGCAGCGGCCAGTCGAATACCGAATAAAGGAATCCATTATTTTCGCATGGCGTTGACGGCTTTATTCAGCATAGTTAGAATGATACGATTAAAATATGCACCACTTTATTCGTTAACTTCTTGCCATTTCGAAAACAGTTTAAATATGCTTCTTCCTACGAAACCCCCATCCCGTTTGGCGAAAAACTGGGACAGTCGATTTCAGCAAGCTACCCTTGAGGGGAATCACTTGGTGCCAGAAGTGGACTATAAGATGGATGCATAAGAACCTCACAACCACACTTTTAGCAGTTCCCTGAAGATGTATGTGGCCTGACGTTGTCTTAATGGAACACGAAGATAGGAGTCTTCGTGTCTTGGAGGAACCAAATTTTTGAAATAATATCGAAACTTGGTGTGACTAATTGAAAAAGAAGCACCGAAAACTGAAGCGCTTGAAATTACTTTCTAAGTCCGGCGTATAATATATCAGTATTTCTATTCTAGTCGCCACCTAAGTGAGTTTAAATCGCTTACCCATTTTTTTCGTCAAATTTTTGCTGCAATTCCATTTCTGTGAATTTTAGCAGCTGGCCCAAATAGCGAATGCCTAAACGCTCGCAAACTTCTTCACCATATTTGGCCCCCAAGCCTTTAATTTTACCCACCGGCAGTGTTTCGAACAAGCCTCTAATTTGTGCTAGTGGCAGAAGGGTTTGTTTATTGGGCTTGTTCATTCCACAAGCTAACTTGGCAAGAATTTTATTGTGGGCAATACCAGCAGAGCATTCATATCCAGTTTCTGCTTTAACGGCAGCCCGAATTTCACTAGCTATCGAAGCACCAATCAGTAGCCGTATATTACTTTGTCTGACGGCTGGTATATCACTCTCTTGAAAGTTGCGATAGAAGTCATCATTATCCAGTAGAGGATTAGTATAGCTGGTAGTTATGTTGGTAACAAATTCTCCAATTGTCTGGAAACCTACGGCGAAAGTGTTCACCAATTCTGTTGGCTGCAAAACAAAAGTACCCTGGAACACATATAGCTGAAATTAACTGTGGAATTATAAGAGTTAATAGAAAATTCTACCTCATTCATAGCTGCTAAACGTTTATTTACAGCGTCTGTAATGTCCAAATATGCTTCGTCCACCGACGCCCTCTCCAGAAGGGGTGTGAAGCGTTGCAAAACATTTGCTACGTCTTTGCCAGCTTCACGGTATTTTGTCAAATCGGCTTTTTCACGAACATTAGGAACTTTGACCAACACAATTTCCGCGCACTGTTCTTTGGCTTCGTCGCCTCGCATGTGACGAGTGACACCCTTGGCACGGGCTGCATAATTTACGGCAATTATACTGCAATAAAATGTTGGAGCTATAAGTTGCACTCTACAACGGACGTCACATTGAACTTACCCTCCTCCTTTCCAAGCATTATATTGGACAACAGCTAAAGGCTGTCCTTTCAGAGAGGGGTCCAATTTTTCTATATCATGTACAACATTAGGATATAGTCAGTCAATCATGTTCCCTCCTGCAATTTCTCGGGGAGCATTCACTCACCTTCCACTTGACAGTAGAAACAGTCCATATCAACCAACAGGACAATGCGATCGTACTTGTTCGCCATTGATATAAAGTTCCTTGACGAGGTACTGCTGCCGGACATTTTTGCGGAATTATTTTCATTTACAAAATAAGATTAGAAAATCAATATAAACAAATCAGTGGCGCAAACACAGACCAATAACGTATATTCCCCTTGTCTATGGCAATAATCTACAGAAATATTAACTAAAATATGTATCGCATAGTAATGGAGTTATTATGTAAAGAAAGAAACGAATATTGTGGGATCATCTCACTTTCTTGGCTCATCAATCATCTCAGCTTCGTTTCCAGAGAAAGAAATTGGTCTTTACGTTTCCATCGTCTTTGGCGCAAAACATACAATGACCATTAACAATAAATACAGTTTGTAAGCAACTGAATTCGGTGGGCACATCGATAACTCAATCAATTGATTAATTTTAGGTCAGAGCTTGAAACCAATACAAATTAGTCTTGGGTTGCGGCCAGACTGTCTTTGTTGGTCGCTTATTTACATATTGAATTATAAACTAAATGCATTTAAGGCGGTTGAACATTATTGGATAACGATCAGATTTCATACTTTTTCAAAAAAAGATTTGGCTTTTGGTTTGTAAATCTTCCTTTATTAAGTAAATATTTTTGAGTTAGTTACCGAGTTAGGAGTCTTGAAGTTTAAAAATGGGTCAAGAATTAACATAATTTCATAATTCAGGGTTTCAAATACCAGATTCTTTTTAAAATCACAAATAATTTTAGTATAATAAAGTACTTTGTGTTGTACATGTATATAAGTGTAATTTCTCTAAATGTATATCCTAGAATATTCTCAGAATATTCAACTATCGTGTATGTAATCTCTTTCCCTCTCTGTCTGTAAATAGGAAGTTTTTAGAATTACAGTTACCATAGTAAAATATGTTTGTTTCTTTTACATCGGTTGTATAATCTATTGTTCTCTCTTTGACCTATGTAAATAAAAACATTCTAGAAGTAATTTTATATTAAGCGACGCGATTATGTAAATATGTTTGTCTTTATCGCATCTATTACGTAAATATGTGTTCTCTCAAATCTTTTTGCATTTTCTAGAATAAGTAATTTTACAGTAACTAGAGTGATTTTGTGTTTTTGAATTAATTAACAAAGTTGACGTTAAACTAGAAACACGTTCCACGATTCTAAACTTAGGGAAAAAATTATTTTAAGAATAGTAGACAAATTATTTTAGATCTTTTGAGAAAAAATATTAAAAATATCTCCCGATTTCTCCATCTTCGGGAGTGTATTAGAATACGTTTTATGTCTGTGTGGCGTTCGATGGTCTTTTGTTATTTCTGTTGCGCTTTTAGAACTTTATGAACCCTTAGTGTAGTTTGCGGCATTTAATAAAATATCTATGTGTATGCTTTTCAAATGTCGAGGAGTTTGTATACTGCTGTTTAAAAATACTCACTCACACGAAGATCATTGCAGTGTAAACATTTTTTACTGAATGAACATTCCAAACCTTAACACATTTCTTAAATAGCAGTTCAAAAGTAAACAATTTCCTAATTTCTTATATTCAGTTGCGAAAACTTGCTGATTTTAATTCCACACAATACTTAATTCAATTAAGATAACTTTACTTTGGGTATTTTTTCCGTTTTTATTGTAATATCTTCAATTTTTTTTTTTTTCAATTTCAATTGAAATTGTAAAAAAATCAAGAATTTAAATATTAATCATGTCTGTATGTTTTTATTAAACTTTTGTACTTCAAAAATTAGTACTTCAATAATATAGTAAAAACCGCTTATCAATCATGTAATACTTCTGTTGGATATATACAGACATAAGAAACTAAGCATTTGATAATTTTCTCAAAAAGGATCAAGTCTTACTTTAACTCTATTTGAAAAATTGACAAATATTTTTTTACAGAAATTAAATTATGTTATCCACAAATATAACTATCAGACAAGTTTATGAGCCAATTAGAACAGTACATTTGTTGCAGGGTTGCGGTATCGGTCCATTGTCATCACTATCACCTTCAGATTACCATCTCTAGGTAGACAGCTGTTTTCTGTTTTTGTATAGAAAAGTGTGTAGAGGGTAGCTGTCAAATGCAGAAAACAAAAGCCTTGCGGAGGAGTTAATACATGCATTTGGTTAATTAGCAAAGTCAGTGCGGTATTGAACTAAATGGAGCGGACGTGTGAACCATTAATAAAAGGTGGACTTGGATTAATCGGTTATAGTTGAATCAAAGTATTTACGGCATACAAGCGAATAATTTACTTCCGAAAGTGTAACAAAGTGAATCGTCGAATCATTTGTGTATGCAAAGAAATTCAGAAACAAATTTTGTTCTATTTATTATCTGAGTCTTTACACGGTAATTAAGCGGTCAAGAAAAATATATAAGTATAAAAAATTTGCATCCAATAAATGTAATCAAATTTTGTGGCCAATGTCGGCTTGTATTGATTTTTCCATTGGTACACATTGGCAAACATATTCACCTATACAGATAGGGATCTATATATAAACGAGTTGTCTTTTTAATATTGATTGCACAAATCCAGGAACAAGCCATGGAATATCTCCATGTTTTTATTTACACACACCAATATACCAACTCGATTTTGGTGTGTAATCTGAAATGACGCTGTTGTTGATGTGGAATTAGTCTAAAAATAACAGACGCACCCATATTGCATCATAAAGTGGCTGAATGACCCTTTGAGTGTTGTTTGGTTTGTGTGTGCATGCTTGATTGTGTGAGTAAGTTTGTTTATGAATTCATAATCTTCCTTTTCCGGCATATTTGTATTTCCTTTCGCACACTTTCCAGCTAAATTGGACAAAAATTATAGTGTGTGTGTATGTATGTGTGTCATATGATTGTTTAAATACTAGCGAATTTTTTTTAGAGAATTTTCTCTCCTTATTCGTATGTAGAGACGATGCCTGCCTTCGTGCCTAGTGAGAATTATTTACATGTATAGGTCATCACCGTCTGAAGGAAAAGACACATTCTTACATACTTATATTTACCAAATATTCGGTTATAGCGTTGACACAATTTTATTTGTTTGGGCAATGGGCACGCATAATCATTACAATGATTTGCCACCATTTTGCATTTTAATGATAACGCTCTGAATAGAGTCTTGCACAGTAGATATCTGGGAACCATAGGCATAGACATAATTAGACGAATATACGAATAAATATTGACAGTGAGATGTCGGTTAACCCAATTGCTTGATCGCATTAACTACCGAATGAAATTAATGGAATAGTGACGGTGGTTTATTTTTGCAATTCAGCCATCACCGCTTGATTGCTACCATATAAAGCAACCCTCTGGGATGATTACATCTTTCAAAAAAAAAAAAAAAAATAACAATATTCCCATGCAAAGTTAAATATATAAATGTGATAACAAAAACAGTTATTTCGATAGATAACAAATAAATTGTTGTGAATTTTACGTTTGTTTGTCGTTTTGTTTTGCTTGTCTTTTGTATGCCTTTTTCGGGCTTTGTGTTACTTTCGAAGGAAAGAATTATTTGGCCAAGTAACAGCCATCGCTAATTATCAGACATATACATATGTGTTTATGTCGAAATTTATAAAATATAAAAACTTAAAATACCTCAAAGGTTATGTGGATGCCATCGTAACTCCTAAGAAGTCGTAAAACGACCCGCTATGTTACGGTAATAAACAAAATACTTATGACTTCCTAAAGAGGGAACTCAGCCCATGGTGGTTAAAAACAAAAGGAACGATGCGAACGATACGAGTTTCTTTTTACGAATGTCCATTATATTCTTCTTGATCATATCATTTGCGTCGATTGGACACCAAAAATACGTGGCAACATTAAAAATCAGCAACATCCATATTAGACTGTGCATTGACAGAGGTTTAAATCTATCTCCTAGCAAAATCCCCTAACCGTAGGGCGCACCAGGAATAGAAGCACAATTATTTTATTCTCAGAACTTAGTTCACTAAATGCATGATGTATGACTATATTAACTGATTTCCGTACAGCCGCTTGGAAGATATAAATGAAAGAACACATTTGGTCAAACCGGTCATTTGCATTGGTGGTAACAAATGGGCCGTTGCTGCTGCTTACATATTTCTCAGGGTTTTCAGAGAACGAATAAAAACCTGGTCTACCGCAGCCTACTGATCAACATTTATAAAGGAACATTTGTTTTTCTAAGAATTTGTATGGGAGGCACCAGAAGGGATGTTTGTGTGGACTCCGTTTTTATTCTGGGTGTCCGCTTGTTGTCGTATGTCAGCAGACTATCAAAATTTAACTAAATTTGACGCAACTGTGCAAACTTATGGAACTAAGAATATACGGTTAAAATGGTTCATTTTTACGGGGAATACCAGGAACGTCATGGATCAATATAATATACAGAAAGTTTAGGAGTTATGGGAAAAAACTGAATTCGGCTGAAGGAGTGGGCCGGTAGAGCCCACAAATAATCCCCGACTATTGTCCAGTCATGAAGCACATTTTCTTCTAGTTTTTAAATTTTTGCCGGTTCAATTGGTTCAATTTCATTACTACGGCTAAATGCATAGAAATGAAAAAAATGTGATTAAAAAATTTTTGCAAATTTTTGGACAAATTGTAAAGAAATCACAACAATTGTTTAAAAGACCTATTAAAATTATTTGAAAAAAATCATTTGTTTACACCAAATATTATTTTTGTAGCACGTAAATTTGCGAAATCTTTTTAGTCGATGAACGAGATATTTTTTTAAATGTGAAAACAAACATTTCGAGTAAAATTTAGTTCTTAGTAATTACAATTTTTAATATGATACTGGCATTTTGCTAAGCACTTTTTCGATATTCTATGGACTTTTATACGTTCTAACATCATTTTTTCGATTCTAATTGTTTTTGTTTTTTTTAATCATTTGTTACTTGGATTCTGTCCATGCTGCATCGGAATTTTGGCCACATTGTAGGTAATATTGGTGGCAATAATGCGATGTTCTTTGTTTAGAAAAAAAACCTAATTGCTCCAATACTCCTGAGGAATAATTTGTAAAATGGCCTTATAGATTTCCGTTATAATATAATAAAATGGTTAAAAGGTTAATGAAATGGGTGTACGACCACATCATTCTAGAGACACTGAAGGATCATATTCATATACTTAATGGTTTTTTCTATATTGACGATATTGTCGTTATAACCGTAAATGGGCAACCGCGCTGGTTTTGGCTGTAATTTGATATTGTGTGCCCCAATGCCCGGTCACTTGCCGGTGGAATTGTGACTCATTAAGAAAAGTGCAAAAATGGCATTGCAAATTGGGAATATAATCATAATACCTCTTTCCATGAGAGATAGCGGGAATGTTTTTGACGAAGGGAGAACCGAGCAGGGAGCGAACCTGATGAGGCTGAATACTCAAGCGTGAACAAATGTATCCGTAGCAAAGCAAGAAGAAACATAATCCGTTGTTGAGTTATCCTTTTTCGTTCACTAAGCATTTACTTTCCCATATGTGTATAAAATCTATTTTCCACTCTATACAAATCGGCGTTGAATGATAACCGCTTTATGGAAGCAAGTGGTTAAAATACACAATATTATCAATGCCGATGTCGTTTATTATGTAAATTTTTGAGACGATTGCATAATTCTCTTATATCATTCAGCTTGCACTCTTAAATGTAACGTTTTGTTTTGGGCGATCCCATCGCATTGGACTTTTCAGTAATAAGGAAGATAACAGGCAATTGTTCTGCTGATTACTCTAGGCAAGTTTTAGGGGAGCCATTTTATTTCTTTTGTATAACTGGTTGGCTCGCAAGGGCAGTTCTTCTGGGAGAGAAAACAGTCTGGGGAATAAGGGTATTTGAAATGTGTGTTTGTTTGTATAAGAAATTTGTGGCTGACCCGTGGAAACCATATAAAAATCTCAGTCAAGTTAACCTCGGTCGTCCTTTTGCGTCGATGCAAAAAGTGTGCAAAGTGTCAAAGCTAATCATTTGGTTTTTACCAAATGTTGATCAGATTTAACTGACACGCGACTATCGTTCGCATGATCTCGAGTTCAACCCCGCATATGAAACCTATCATGGTGTGTCTGGTAAATACTTCTTAAACTGTGACGCTCGGAATCGTCGTTAAGCTGTAGGTCCCGTTGAGTAAGTCTAAAAATAAGCAGGCTCTCCCATACTTCATTCATGGGATACAGTGAATATGCCTTTTTTTAAATTGTATATGCAATTGACAAAAATTTAGAATTTCGATAAATCGATCAATTTGTACTGCAATGGTGGACTACGATATGGCAAAATATTACACTGTGGCAACATTTATGAGATTTTATGAATGTTTAAAACAGTTTTAGTTTAAGATAGCCAGCTTAAAACACATTTCATCAAAAGATAGTTGGTACTTTAAATGTTTCCTTCTCGTTGTTAAATATGTTGGCCCGCAGTATATTGCCCTTATTGACATTGATCCGCACATGCAAAAGATGCGATTGCTAGATGTTGTTATGCACTATTTCAACTTTCTAGAATATCCTGCTCATGCTTTTTTGTCGCTTTGATTAGTTTAATAAAACGTGTATCTGTGTGCATCTATCCATATGAAAGGTTTCGGAAAAGATCATTATGTCTGTGTCTTTTCGAACAAGATAATTTTAAATTTCAAATGTGTCTTTCGCGTTAAGTACATGGACTTATTTTCTACCGCTCAAAGCCAATGGGGTTTGTCTGCTTTCTGATTGTTGACTCGAACATCTTTTTATTTTATGTGAGTTGATAGATTATTGATTACAAACTGGTTAACGTTGTAATACTACGTGGCTGGCTGGACGTTGAAATAACGCCTGCATAGTTGATTGTGGCTGTAATAATGATCATATTATGACGTAAAACTAGCACAGAAATTTCAGTCAGTACAGAAATAGACTTACGTATACCTCTATCCGAAGTCCATTTTAGTTGCTGCTAAGAATACTCGAAATTAAAGCATAATAAAAAAAACAGAATTGTAACTTTCTGAAGACATCCGTTTGGTAAATGCAGAAGGAACGTCTATCTTTCCTACATCGGCCAATTTGACGCGAGTTCAATTATAGTTTTAGAAAATATAAGTTAAACAAGGCAATTTGTATGGGAGGTACCCGAGAGGTAATAGTGTCTATTTTTTTACATTTTACCCAGTGTCATAACGTAATGTAATTGACTAGAATTTAAGCACCTTTATGCTACGGATTAGGGAATACAGTGGAAAACCAAATTTCGATAAATCGGTTAATTTGTATGGGAAGTACCAGAATGGAGGTTGCAACTTCTCCCATTTTCGTTCTTAGAACTTATATTACCAATCGCTTGATATATGGCAAATTTGATTAAATTGAGTAAACTTAATTGGAAGATAGAGATTTTTACTTCATCGATATTTATCCAATATTGTAGAGAATTGGAAAACAATGTATTAGATAAAAATATAGACTCCTACAGCCGACTAACTAGTAATTACAGAGAATTGAATGAATTTCGACGCAAGTAGGTAAAAGATATGAAAGATATGAAAGTACCAGAAGATGTGGAGTTAATCGATCAGTTTTTTTTTTAATTTTAAGCAGAATTGTGATACAGTGGGTTGCTGCACATTACGGATGAGGAGTTATAAGAGGGAAATTGAACTTCAGAAAACCGGTCGGGCGATCTTTATAATCACCGCTCTTTTATAATCCCTGGCTATTATTTAGAAAAATATTAAGCTGTACCAAATGTTAAGAAGTTCCATAGAGATTTACGGCAGTTATTGTAGGCACCAGCAAGGCAAGCCAGGCAGACGGACATCGCTCAATCGATTTAAAAACTCATGAAGCGCATTTCTTCAAAAGATACTTAAATGCTCTCTTTCGGGCGTTACATTTTTGCCGTATCAATTTATATATACCTTCATTCCTCCTTATGTACCATTTTTTATATAGAGCTTTACTATGAAAATTCAATATAATATCAGTCTCAAGATGTGAAGCATGAAAATTAGACTTATTGTTTAACTAAGCGAAAAATCGAGTGTTTTTCAATACAAAATTAAGTCACCGGAGGCAAATAAATCATCACTATTATTGTATATGCGATTGGTATAAACACCCGATCAAAATCCTTTCAGAAATGAGTAAGACAGCCAACTATCAACTCAAATGGAAGCATAAAGAGAAAAGAAATAATATGGATGATGATTCAGATGTGAATCGCTGTTATGAATAGAGTGTTGGATAAAATCCGTAGTATGAGATTTTCAATTTTCTTCTTTTTAGGTGGCGACTGGAATAGACACACTTATCTATTGTATGCCGCCCGTTGAAAATAATTCCAAGTACTTCGATCTTCTGCGCTTCTCCTCCAATTCGTCACGTATTTCAAAAGCCTGGTTTTCAAAAGCCTGGTTTTTCCAACGGAGCATTTGGGTCCATCCGCACAACATCACGCAGCCAGCGCAATCGCTGTATATTAATGCGTTTGATCACATTGATGTCGTTATAAAGCTCATACAGCTCATTGTTCATGTGGCGCCGATACCCTCCGTTAACGATGATAGGCTTATATATTTTCCGGATTATAATAACTTTGTTTTGTCCTCGTTTACCACCACACCCATTTTCACTGCTTCCTTCTTGATGCTTAAGAAGGCTGCAGTAACATCTCGCGGTTTTCGGCCAATAATGTGTATGTGATTTGATTACCCGATTAAGATATGGCTTTTATTAAAGATGGCACCAGTCGTGTTAACTGCTGCTTTCCCCATAAACATCTCTTCAAGAGGTCGCACGATAGACTGTCGCCCTGTCTAAATCCTCGTTTGGTGTAAAAAGGTCAGTGTCATCCTACAAAGATGTATAAGCTTCGTAGGAATTGGTACGTGTCGATTTGGTTTTCTTGCGTCTTCTCCAGAATTTGTCGTAGTGTGAATAACTGGTCAGTTGTTGATTTGCCAGGTCTAAAGGTACACTGATAAGGTCCAATCTGGCCAGTTAGAATCGGTTTTAGTCTTTCACGTATCACACTCGACAGGACCTTATAAGCAATGGGTAAAAGACTGACACCGCGATAGTTTTTACAAACACTTAGATCGCCTTTTTTAGACAATGGACATAGTACACTCAAATTCCAATCATCGGGTCTGTTTTCCTCGAGCTAGATCGTATGTAGGAGCTTATGCAGGCTGTTTATCAGCTCATTGCCATCAATAGCTCTGCTGGCAAGCTGTACTACTGTTCTGATCACTGTTTGGTTTGGAGCTGGGCAATTTATGCCATTGTCGATAATTGGGGTGATTTCTCCACTTGTGTTGCCATCCGAAACTAAGAGCTTAAAAAAATGCTCTCTCCATAATTGCAGCATGTTCTGCATATATGTGACCAGATTTCTACCGCTGTCCTTATAGGAGGAGAGCCCCGTTCCATACTCTGTACTTCTTATCTTTTGGTAGAATTTTCGGGCTTCACCTTTATTCTTGTAAATTTCTATTTCCTCACTCTTACGCTCTTTCCACAGCTGCTTCTTCCGCCTAAAAATTTGTTGTGCCTCTCTTCTCTTCTCCTTGTAGCGTTCCCTAACTGAACGCGTTACGATTGGCTGCAACGTTGCCCTGTACACAGCATCCTTTTCCTCAGACACTATGCGACATTCTTCATCGTACCAGGGCTTGCCCAAGCGCAGTGTCTCATACCCAAGTATGGTTTTTGCAGCAGTTGTCATAGAATGCCCAAAATGTTGCCACTATGCGTCCAGAGCATCAGGATCAGGAGCGTTTAGTTGCATGCCTTCCATTTATTACCACATGATCAATCTGATTCCTCGTGTTATGATCAGGAGATAGCCACGATGCTTCGTGTATGTCTTTATGCGGGAATCTGGTTCCACTTACTACCATACTACGCGACGCAGCGAACGAAACCAGTCTGAATCCGTTTCCGGAGGTGTTACCGTGTAGACTGAATTTTCCGACGGTTGGACGAAGAACACCTTCCCTTCCTACTTTGGCATTAAAATCTTCCAGAAAAATTTTAATGTCGTGGCCAGGACAGTGCTCATATGCTTCTTCTAGGCACTCATACAATATGTTTTTGGTCTCACAGATCAACGGAATAAAAAAATATTTCGCTTTGGTGCGGATAGTGGCTATACGGTCACATATAGGGTTAAACCACGAGACAAGGTGTTTCAGTCTCTTTCCCACACAAAATCTACATCCGAATTCATGCATTTCTGCATGGCAGCTGTAGTAGATGTCATAGTTTTTACGCCAAGTACATCCTTGTCCTATCCATCGTATCTTCTGGATGGCGGTATTGTCTGTAATGTTTATCCACGACATCCGCTAGTCGGATAGAGGCATCTTCTCTGTAAAGAGTGCATACATTCCATGTGCATTTGCTTAAATCGTGGACCTTATAACGTTTGCGGGGGCCGTCAACATTTGGGAGGTACGTTTTATTATTTTCTTCGGTATTTTCATGATAAGTTAATACGAGCGGCTTATCAGGTCACTGCATTCGATCTTAGTGTTGGGGCTGCCAACGACCATTAGGCTTCTGCGTTGAGTTTCAGTAATAGAAGTTGCCTACTTGCTTAAGACACATTGGTGTTAGCATGTCATTTAGGTTTCTCAACTAGTCGCCTTCTCACTTTAGCTACCATCAAACGGATGTCTGATGACATTACCTGGGAATACTTGCCCGAAGGTCGGTAGTCGTGAGCTGCTTGGAAAATTCTCCAGAGGGCCCAAATTTGAACTTTCCCATTCCCATTACTGATTTTCTGTCAATATTTTTTTCTTAAGAGGAATAAAACAGTCTATATATTAAGGCGAATTAATAAGTGCCATGCCAAACTGGAAGCTTAAGATACTGTGAAGATGATTGTTTAGT
>JAHXMU010000101.1:1155043-1177360 GCA_019455685.1 Philornis downsi | reverse complement strand
CAAGGATGTCAGCTGTTAAATACCTATCATCTGAAGTGTTATTTATTTAGCGAAAGGTTCATTTAACAACCAAAGAAAGCGTAAAAATTGTTAAAACTTACTGTAAAAGTGGTAATTCAAACGTTGGCACTTTTCGTGCATTACGGGGTGATTATGGTCGTCATAATCGACCTACTGTGCAAGGAATCAGCAAGTTAAAAAATTTTTTTAAAAGACTGGAAACCATACAGATGTGATCAGGCCTGTGCATCTTTTTTAAGAATATATAGTGAAAGTGTGGCGGATAATCCGAATTTCAATTCAGAACACTATTTATGATACCCGACTTTATTGGCCTGCAATTGAAGATTATGAACTGGACGATATGTGGTTTCAACAAGACGGTGCCACGAGCCACACAACACGACCGACGTTAGTTTTATTGCATGGGAAGTTTCAGGAAAACGCAACCTCACATTTTGATGACGTCAATTGGCCACCAAGAGCATACGATATGACGTTGTCAGACTTTTTATGTGGGGTTACGTCAATGACCGCATTTATGCGGATAATCCCCAACTGTTGCAGCATTTCAAAACCAACATTTGGCAAGTTAACGCCGAGATACTGCCTTAAACGTCATAGAAAACTATTTCAAAAGGTATCGTACGTAATGGCAATGTCCAAGCGTTATAATGAAATAAAAGTTTAATCGAAATCATAGCTTTATGTGTGTTTTATTTAACTTTACTTTCGAAACCGAAAAATAGATAACCCGATACACTGCACTTCTCTTTTCTGTTATAAAGTTGCTTTTTTAAGAATATTCTTTATTATTCAGGGGCATTTATAAAAACTGAATAGTTTTAGAGTGTGTATTGTGTGTTCTTTTCTACGTAATTTTACAATGACTGCTACTTGTTTTTTACCTAAGTCAACGTATAAGTGGAACGAACTACTTCGTTACACAATCGTTTCCACTGCATTCACTTAACGTGCAGAAGAGAGCTTTGGACTTTCAAAGTGAGCAACAGCGATAGATGGTCGTACTACGGCCAGAAGATGGAATGTCTTGCGCATCAGTCTCATATTCTAACTAACTATTACTTTACAGACGGCCAACTAATTGTATTCTATATAACAGTTCACAATCATCTGATGATTTGCCTTTCAGGCGAGTGTCGGTGTAAAAATTACTCCATAATTATTTTAAACTGCTGAATGAAATACAACATAATGTATGGGAACAAAATAACTAAACGAATAAGTTAAGCACGCTTTTCGCTTACTCCCATGGACGTAACATGCTCTGCCATACTGTCTTTATACAATTAATTACATACCTATATACACATACTATGTATGAGCGAAGTAATTAAAACCAACAAACAACCAAAACATTAATTAATTTTAAAAGGGCGTAAAATAAAGTATTGTCAGATTGTTTGTATGTGAGTAGTTTTGAAATTCAAGTTTTTTCGAATACTCTCTTTCGGTTTGAAATCGTCATAAGAACATGATATGCATAAGCAGACAGCAGTAGCGCCAAATATGTCGTGTGACACTTTTTCAGTCAAAATATGATGGTCATCGCGGCCACAAGCAGATTGTGGCACCGCTGTTTGAATGTTAAAGTATGACGGTAGTATAGTGCAAGTGGATAGGGCGTTGTTTGAATTATGACAAAATAATAACCGAATCATGCGTTGTTACTTTAATTCTGTTCTCATAGATCTCGGCCGGATAAAAAATGGTGAAAATACTACAAGCTTACAATTTTGCAAAGCAAAATACATTTGCTCTAAATGGCGAAATATTGTCAGCGACATTGATTGACTCGAATCGGATTGCCATAAGCAGTGCTGAGCAGTTCATAGAAATTTATGATATTGTTGAAAGGCACCACACATTGGAGGACAGAGATGCAAACCCATCAGTACAGCAAGTTCCCGCGACGGATATAACAACTATTTCATCATCTGTCTTTTCAACAGCAACGACAACTACGAGTACTGATGAAAAATTACCCAGTAAATATACATTGGCAACAGTGGGAGAAGTGGTCAATTTAATTTATTGTGAAGCAGGTTTGATTGAAAATAACAATGTGATACGTTTCCATGTATTTAATAATTTCGCAATTGTTTCAGGCAAATATTTGGTAACGTTGGAGAAGGAAAATGTTGGTAGTCCAGTATATGCAAATACATCGAGCATTAGTTGCACCAGCAGCAGTAACAATACTACAGTTTACTCGGAAGATGACACAAAGATGTTTGTACGAATTTATGCAAATTTTTGGAAGTTTCCCGAGGCGAAACTAATAGATTTACCCATAACCATACGTATTGCCTCCATGACTACACCAAAGGCTCCGCTGGTAAAAAGTATTGATGTTATCGAGTTGCCATTACGTAGTCCACCGGATTTGATACAGTGCTGTCAGGTAAGTGGTTTGCTTGTATTTCAGTAAGTAGGAGGCACCAAATTTAATTTCGAATTGATTTGTGCTGCAAACTGTGGTATTGTTTAAAACCCATTATTTTTGACTGTGTCGTTTTGTAAAACTTTTCCAAATTTTAACTTTTTGTCTTAAAATGTTGGTTATAATATTGATTCAGTACGTAAATTTCTGAACTTGCTACTAGCGTTCGTTCTATAAAAGCTAACTAAAACTTCACTAATATCCTATCGATAACGCTTTAGAATATTGTACACTGCCGATCAACCAAATAGACTCACAGATTTTTTTTTTTAAATTGAGTTTACAACTTTTTATATAAATATAAATGGGACACAGTAATTTTTTATTATTCAGTTATCAATTTAAAATTAAACAAAACAAAAATTAGCGTTCTAAGCTTGCAATTAAATTTTTAACATTTTTTTTAGGTTTACCTCAAAAAGTACTCTTTTTTATCGCTCAACCGAATAGACTCAAGGACTTTAATTATATCTAAACCACAAATTAATGAAAAAACAATGTAAAAAATAATTTTCTTATAATATTTACACGCTATTAATAATGAGTAAAGCCACCTTTATTTGAAATAACTTCAAAAATTCGGTCAGGGAGTGAATCGTAAAGTGACTTTAAATAGTCCCAGGACACTTCGCTCCAGGCGTTCAAAATGGCTGCTTTTAATGATTCGACGTTTTCAAACTGTCTGCCAGATTGATAAACCTTACGTGTAAGCCATCCCCATAAGTTTTGGATAATATTGATATCAGGAGAGTACGGAGGCCGCTACATCAACTTTACATTTTGGTCACTTATCCACTTTTTTACCACTCGAGAGGTGTGTATTGGGGTATTGTCCTGTTGAAATGTCCAGGGTAATGATCCAAAAATGTTCGAAAAATGGGGAAATGCTTTTTGAAGCAGTTCTTTGTATTTATTTCCATTCATCCTGGATGAAACAAATTGAATTTGAAATGGCCCATAGTAGGATATTGCGCCCCACACAATAACACCTCCCTCACGACTATGATGTCGGGTTAAAAAGAGTTCCTCCTTTCTTAAATCATGGAAGTAATAGTTAAAGCCATCTGGTCCATCCAAATTAAAACGTTTTTCATCAGAAAAAACGATTTGATGCCACTCCCTATTCCATGCCATGTGATTGCGGGCATATACACAGCGACTTTGCTTACGAACATCGGTAAGCGGTGATTTTTTTATTTTTAGTCTCTTTAGATCTTTAGCTTTACGGATTACACGTCTCACGGTAGCTATACTGGCATTTACACCCAAATTTTGGCGAATTTTGAAGGCAGAACATGTTGAATTTGACGCCTTTCGAAGAATCCTTCGCTCTTCGATGGTCGTTAGTGCTTTTCTTGTCGGCTTATGTATATTTTTTCCATAACTCGATGGATTTCTGATAAAATGACTCACAACAGACTGACTTCTACCAATTTTTTCAGCGATTTGTCGAGTTGTCAGCTTACTGTCATGATACGCCAATATTTTGCCTCTTTCCTCCAAAGTTAATGTTGTACCACGACCGATTTTGTGTTTAATTATTTTTAAATTGCACCAAAAGAGTGTACGCAACTTTTTGTTCGAACAGCTAATCAGAAACTAAAATTACAGCCTTTGAGTCCATTTCGATGATCGCCAAAAAAGCATATTTTTTCGACATTGCCAAAGCAAAACAAGAATATTTAATAACTGTAAATTTTTTGCATCCTCTTCTTATCGCAATTCGTTTGTCTATTGCTTTGCTCTAAAATAAATAACAATACTTGTTCAATAGCTTCTTCCACAAAGAAGATAATCAAAAATTAAAAGAAAAAAATCTGAGAGTCTGTTTGGTTGATCGGCAGAAACTTTTATCAACCTTTTTTCCGTTGAGTAGCAACAAATTGAAGAATAATTAAAATTGTATTAAATGTGTGTAATTTCAGACTTCGGGAAATATTATTGTCAGTAGCAAAGAGCGTATCTATCTGTACGAATACACTCAATGTGTTCATGAAAGTACTCAACCACGATTTAAGTATATCGATTTTCTGCCTTTCAAATTTTTTGTCAACCTGAATTTCATACCGCTTAAATTGAGTTTGGCCGAGAATGTCATAGCCTGCATGAATAACCGCTACTGTGTTGCATTTCGTGTAATTGATGTGCTTGCCAGCAATGTTTGTACAGCTGGTGAAGGAGGAGGCGGTTCTAAGTTCTACGGTCATGATGTCGATATGGAAGGGAATGCCGATGTTGAGGCTGAAGATGTTGTCTCAAATTCTGAGTCAAGTTTGGCGAGTAAAACCAGTGCTGGGCCTTCCACTCACAGCCACAACAGTTTTGAAACAGACTCTTTGGAAACAACAGCAAGTGGTCGTGCCTCAAATGGATATCCGGGTCGAACGCCGATTGACTTTAATGTGGCTCGTATGGTAAATTCTGCCTGTGGTCGGGAATTTGAGGTGGATCTCAAATCACAGTGGGAACAGACAGAAAATGATGGGACTAATAGTAAACCTAATATAACATGCGATACTCAAGAAATCATAATAACACCTACCAAAGCGAACGAAATAAAAATAAAATTGGTCAATGAGGCGAAAGCTATGAATGTCCAGGTATAGTTTATTTTTCTCTCCATAAGAGGCAACAAAATATTGTCGATTGCTTTATTTCAGCGTATTTCAAGCAATGGGAAAATAATATCTGCTTATAATGAAGACAACATGGTGCAATATGACATCCGCAAATTGCTGCAGATTTGTATGAAAACGTCCGAAACGGGCGGTGGACGTGTAGTCGATATATTACGATGCATGGACTTGAAGGCTATTTACCAGCGCAGCGACAATGATGATGATGAAATTGATGATCCCGAATATGATATGGGTAATCAACAAATTCCAGGAGCCATAACAACGTCGAAAAACATAAATCGTCGGACATTGAAGTCGCATAAACATCAGAGCTGCATCGGCTTCGCTCTACTCGTAGCCAGTAGTGTGGATGGTTACTTGTACCAATTTTGTGCTCAGGGTAAGGTAACTAATTGTTGGCTTCAATTATTATGTATTATTATTCTTTTGTTGCAGGCAAATGGTACAATGAGAATGAAAAGCCCATAGCGATGTATTCGTTTACTGCTCCCGTTTTACAAGTACACATCAATGATTATGTCATCTATGCCATAACTACAGAATCAGTGGAAACGCACACATCACGAGTTGGTCATAAGCTATTTAATAATCGCTTCGAATATCCCTCTTTGGCAGACCTATTCCCAGAAGAGTCTAGTCCTGACGTTAATGCACCCATTGCAGTGGTGGGCCTTAGCTCGTTTATTCACGTACAATATATTTGTGTGAATCGCCATCATGTGGTGCTAATTAGCAACGGCGCTTTGGCTGCTAATGTCCTTAATTCAAATGATACGGCTGTGAAACGCAGAAGTACCGGAGAGGGTAAACGTAATATAGCAGCTCGTTTCATTGCAGAAGCAAAGGCCAAACACAATCTCTTGCGCAATAATCATTCCAACCACCTGTCTGTTACAAACGAATGGACTTTGTATAACTTGGAAGTGCCTGCTATCGAGCAAGTTGTGTTAGACATAGAAAATATAGCAGAAACATATCGAGCCGCTAGTAGCTCTAATTTCTACGACCTCATGGAGGAGGCCCATGTCATGCTACGTATGAGTATTTCCATACAATTCGATAAATTATGTGAAGATAGGGAAACACTTTTACGTAGCAAGTTCATGGAAAATTGTCGTAAATTAGCTGGCTTTTCAGTCAGATCTAGGAAGAAGGAGATCTACATGCAGGCGTCGGGATTTTACAAAATGTGTAACCTACAATTATCGGAAATTTACGCAAATTATATTGACAATTTTCTCTACATCGAAGAGGAGTCGGGAAAAAGCGCGCCATCGCCTGTAACACCAGGCGATGATTCCTCAGACATTATTGAACCTCAACAGTTGGCGGGCCTGATTTACACCGTGAAGTTGTTCTTAATGGACTTAGGAACGAGTCGTTTAAATGCTTCATTCTTGAACCAACTGGTCAAACCTTTCTTTACGCCAAGTCGAGTAGTTAAACAAGGTTTCACTCAGGTACCTCTGTCATTGGAATTCTTAAATCTATTTATTAAATATTCGCCTGAAGACATACCACAAATTATGTTGGGTTCGCCGGTTGTCGCTGATTCCATCAGCAGTGAGATTATAAATTATTTGAAGTTTTTAGACAATTTGTAAGTATAAATTGTTAGTTTGTAAACATTTTTCCTCATATGCTTGTCATTCCAGAAATCCTGAAGATAATTTGCTGTTTGCCGTGACGGCTGCTCGCATGTCCAATTACATTCTATCACAAGAAGTCGTATCTCGTACCAATAGACGTGATTTGGCTGTAGCTCTAATCAAATACAAAAACGTTCTATTCGATGACACCACCTCACTTTATCTGAAACAAAAACGGAATGTAAGTGATGAATACTCAACTGTAGCGATGAAGTCACAACAAACAATTCCTGGCAGCCGACAAACCAAACGCAAGTCTTCACAGACTAACCCGAATAATCCTCTTAGCAATACCACAACTTCGCAGGAAGTCATATCATTCTCGGATTTCACTGAAGCCATTTTATTGGCGACTGAGAAAACAGATTTGATTGAAGCTATTAGCGACGCCTTTATACATGCCCTCTGTATGGAGCATAGCATTACGTTGGAAATCGTGATGACATTATTTTTAAACTACATCGCCTCACACATTGGTCAGAAGGGTTACCAAACGTCGCAAAAAGTGTTTGTTAATATACTGCAGGTTAGTGTCCATGTATGCTACGGTCAGAATACCGCTCATACTCGATATTCTGAAACAGGATATTATTTCCTCCAATGCTTGTTAAATTTAATTATTTTAATAAAATTATTTTCCGTAACCACTTAATATTACTGTTAATACGTATGTTATGCAGGTTTACTACTACGACTTATTTGACTTGTCACCACTGAATAGTACTCCAAATATCCCTACCAATAACACACCTCCTCACACTGATGATGATTATGACGATGGTTTCTCAAAGCCGAATAGTGATCGCGATAGTGATTCTATAGCCAACTCTATAGGTGACAGCAATTCGGCGGCAAGTTCTTCCATAGGCGAGAGACGCATGTCTGGGCAGTGCCATCGCATATTATATGATCAATTACAAGAGCAGCAGTCGCCATTTAAACGAAACTCAAATGCCTCCCTTCCTAATACGGAAGAAAAGCACAATGAGGCGGAAATTAATAGCAAGGGATTGAAAATTCTATTTCGTATGTTCATGGGTCGCCTCAAAGCTTTGAGCGATTTAATAACAGATCTGCAGTCAGCTGATGTTGAGCAACAGTCAATCAATGAAGATTTTCTCAGTTTGCGCATGGAATGTATTGGATTTATGACGCGTCATTTACAAGAAATGCGCATCCAGCATCAGCAAATGAATCCAAACCAGAGCTGTTTGTATTATGGAAAATCAAACAACGTTACTGAGCAGGCACAAAAATTGGAACAGTTGGATTTTGTGTCATTTTTACCAAATTATTCCTTGAGTGGAGAAGAATTTGAACAGCACATTCGATCGTATGTGCGACCTATACCATGTCTCCTTGCGCGTCCACAATACTTAAATCGTTTGCCACCATATAAACGCGATGATTTTAGTTATCCTAAGCTTGAAGAAGGAGAAACTGAAGTGCGTTTTACTGGCTGGCACAATGAATTGCTGACTCTGACTTTAAAAATCCAGGTAATTACTATGAAAGCGGAACAAAATGTAATTGAACAATTTGTAATTATTATCCATTGCAGTCACTACTGGCGTCACCTAAAATCGATCAAGATATAATTGAAGAATTCATTGCATTTGTACAAAAAACACCCAACCTATTGGGCATTGACAGTTTTTTGGTTATCGTATTACCTAAGCACTTGGCTATTAACTATATGTTGAATTTCTGCCCAGAGTATTTATGGCAGTACGGAAAGGTGAGTTAATATTATGAATTGTACGACAAGACATGGTTTACTAGAACTGACTTCTGGATAATGATATTTGAATAATGAGTTCTCTTCATTTTGTCAATAAATAAATAACAATACGTAGATAACAGTGCAAGAGTATCTTAGAAGTTTGTAAATTCCACTGAAGTTTATTTCAAATTTCGAAAAAAAGAATGTTTGATTCTAATTTTTTGAAAATCAAGAAATTTGCATCTTACATGTGATTGCTTGTGGTTGTTAACCGGATAGAGACATCATATGCTGCTGCATATGATGATATTCGGAAAAGAAACATTAAAATGAGACGCGGGGAACTGTAACGTATGTAACGTATATATTTTTTTATATGCGTGCGATGAGAAACAGCTCGGCGTTCTTTATGTAGAAATATTAGCAACCAAAATATGAAAAACTGGCGATATTTTGAAAACGGAGCGAAAATAATGTCTTTTTGGGGGCTTTAATATCCACTATGAGTTGTAGTACTCAAGCTTAGACACTGTCCATATGGGGAGGGAATATAGCAGAACAAATAGTCGACACCACATTGTGCGTGCATTGTCAACAAGAGAACCCAAGCTCGGCAAAAATGTCTGTCGTCAACGCAGAACTAATCAACCATGTTCTGTGTTGCTAATGGAGAAGTTTTATGATTTTGGTTAAATTTCTGTAAAGTGTTTAGTAGAGATAGAACCAGAGTCGCTTAGTGGAATGAAAGACTTTTATTGCAAAGCTGCGTTCCTGATCCTATAACGCCATCCGTTAGTCCTTATAAAAAATTTGTATAAAACATAAATTTAAATATTTCTCCTGTGAATTTTTACAGTGCTAATAATGCGCTTATATCAAACATCATTTAGTTTCTATGGTATTGAATGGATCTAAAAAAATAATGCGTGTTAGCTCACCGAATGTGTAAAGATATCCCATATTTTAGTCATGGGATGCAAGGGAATTTGTTTTTGATAGGTGTATTCTACAGAGCGATCCCCCTTTGACACAAAGGATCGAAAATTTTGCGTTGCTTTCTTATACACAATTGCAAATTTCAAGTTGCTGTAGGCACGGGAATAAAGCTAATGTTACAATTTGTCAAAAATTATTGGGCTTTCATACACTCAAACATTGAATGCATTTCCCTCCAAGCGCATATAAACATTCAAACGGTTTAATATATCGTTTTACTTAACAGCGAAAATAAATAGGTTCAAATAAGAAATTCGTTTTTTTTGATGATTATTTTTCATAAGGCTTTATATGTACGATTCGATTATGCATGGATTTAAAATTGTATGCAGGGGTGAAATCTATTAAAATTAAGATCTAACCTAACCTGAAGTCAAAGTGCAATTTTGTTTCAAAGTAATAATCAAATAGGTCAAGGTAATGTATGAAGTTGATTTAGTTAATAATGTCTATATTTTATTATTGAATGTACCACTTTTAAACACTAGATGCAGCCTTTTCAGTTATCTTTAAATATATTTTTCATTATTTAATGTATTGAATGTTTCAAGTTTTCGTGCGAATAACTTAGTTCCACTTTGAAAAGTTCTCTAAGCTATTTCCAAGCAAAATAGAAAGGGGGTTGTTTTACTTCCGCATTTAATGGTGGTATTCTAGTATTTTGAGATTCTCTACCCAATTACCGAGCCATTTTTTCAACGTTATCATCTCGTTTTCCTTGAAGTTGAAAGCTATTACAATAACTTTACAATGAAAAACGTGTTAACAAAGCTAAAAATATTCTAAGAAATTTATGAAAATAAGACAAAAAAAAAAAAACAAAAGGTTTAAGCTAAGTCCAAAATTTTCCTGCTATACAGGTTGGAAAAAACTGAATTTAGCGGGGAAAAGCCTAAATTGGCAACAACGATTATAATGGTGGATGGAGTTTGGTCCAAATATTTGATATTTTTGAACAAACAATTAACTTTAATTAAAAATATCGCTAAATTTTTTGTAATTGTTTAAATTCAAATTTATAACTGCATTTATTTAAAATAAACGTCCCAAGTTTGGCCAACTGTTATTATTTTTTTTTAGAAATTGCATATTACCTACCTTTGGGGTTTCCGTATTATTCATATTTCAATGCGCTTTGAATGAACCGCATTCTAAAAATTTCTTATTCTTATCTTTCTTATTACAGTTTCAATGATACCCTAAACTTATATCATTTGTATAAAAATTGCGCCAAATATTCGTATTCAGTATCTACAGGAAAATCAAAACCATTGAATTTACAAATTTGAATCAGTATTATTATACTTTCACCCCCAGGAATTAAGGAATATGTCTTTTGATACAGCAGAAATTCAGTTTTTCCTGTAGCTTCTAATTCGTAGACTGTAGCGAACTGAATTCTGAACTCCACAGGCTTTCGGACTAATTCTTAATATAATAAAATCTGAAAAAAAATCGATGCCCATTTTGGTACCTCCCATACAAAAGATCGATTAAACCCACACATTCATAGGTTCATTAATATCTTCTATATATTTACACTAAATACAGCACTGTCACTCTCCTTCTGGAACCTTCTATATAAAGGAACCGATTTTATTTTTTTCTTTGTAGTTCCCAGTCCACAGCAATCTAAAGTTCTATTCATTAGTATCTTGTAAAACCTGAGAAAAAATCGAACAAATAACCATACCCCTTTAGTATCTCCCATTCAAATGGCCGACTTAACCCGTAAGTTCGTATCATCGTGTCCTTCAAGTAGTTGCATTGAATTCGGCCGTTCGGGCAGAAATACTACAAAATTAAGTTTTCCCTCTATAAACGAAAACTGAAGTAATCTTTTATCAACAACAATTACTTGTAATGCTTGGAAAAATATAAAAAAATCAACCGGATAATAAATACCGTCATTTGTTGTATATCCCATACGAATTACCTGGTTCAATTAATACACTCTTGGATATTTTTGGATTGTATTGTTGATAGGAACCTAACGATCTACCACTCGCATTATGGCTTTCCGCATACATTCGTACCAAATGTAACTATAAATGCAATACGCAATTTCTTTCCCTTTTATACTCATTTTAAACGTTATCCTGGCAATGCCGTCTATGGCACCGATTAGTCTCCATTCCAAATCATCCATTGTTGTCCATTATAATTTTAGAATAAATTAATAGATATATATATATATACATATATCTATACATTATATGTATATATATATATTTATAGAATTTATATACATATATATATATATACTAGTGGACCCGGCAAACTTCGTTTTGCCTTCAAAGTTGTTGTTTCGGCACAATTCGTAGTTCAAGAAAGAAAATAAAAATATAAATTCGAATTCATTTAAATCAGTGATAAATTATTTTTATTGTAATGCTTTGTGGTAAACAACATTTGTTGTTTTTCCGTTTTCGGTGTAAATATACAAAAGCGATGGTTTGCCAACGCGCGAACAGGTTACATACAACTGTCCATGTGAGAAAACTGGAGACTCTAAATTCACTCCACAAATTTCTAAGGATTGGCCTTGCGCCTTATTAATGGTAACCGCAAACGCAAGGCGAACAGGGAACTGAAGTCGTTTAAATTCAAATGGTAGATCAGAGGGAATCATTGGGATGCGTGGAATGAATACATCTGCGCCGTTGAATTTTCCAGTTAAAATAGTAGCTTCAATTACATAAGCCATCAACCTTTTAATAGAAAGTCTTGTACCATTACACAAACGGGGTTGATTGATATTGCGAAGCATTATAATAGTTGCTCCAACTTTCAATTGAAGATTATGCGGAAGCAATCCTGGTAAGCCCAACGAATTCAAAAATTCTGTTGGATAATTCACAACATGTTCTTCATTGGTAACAGTATCGACAGACTTGTACGACACCAATTCGCCAGGAATCTTTGATTGTATAGCCATGTTTAATTCACTAACATCTTTGTTCTTTGCGGCTAAAATTGCTCTGTCACTCAACCATGCATGGCATGTATATTGTTGTGCAATGTTAGTGAAAACGCTTTCAATCAATTCCTCTTTAGACTGTACGAAACGGCAAAAATCATTTGACAATGTTATCTATCCAGTGTCATCAACAGGAATTGCACCATTCCCAATTTTCAGCAACTGGTTAGAGAACTTCTCAGCAGATGGATCATTCTGCAACCGAACACGAACGTTGGTAGTAAGTTTCAATGTTTTAACAAATTTCCATAAATATGAAGACTTTAAGCAAGCGTTAATTTGATCGGCTGCTGTTGATCTAGGAATGACTGGTAATGTTTGCCTAAAATCACCTGACAATAAAATCAACGCACCACCAAACAACTCTGAATTACCTCGGAGATCTTTCATTGTTCTTTCCAAAGCTTCGACAGATTTCTTATTCGCCATAGTGCATTCATCCCAAATAATGATACCGCAACTTTTCAATAATTTTGCCGTTGCAGATGTTTTTGAAACGTTGCATGTCGGTGTTTCATTAACTTGGTAATTCAATGACAATTTTAAAGCAGAATGTGCGGTCCGGCCACCATCTAACAAAGTGGCTGCAATGCCAGAAGACGCCAATGCCAATGCAATTTGATTCTGGGAACGTATCGTTGCCACCAACAATGAAATTAAATAAGTTTTTCCGGTGCCTCCTGGTGCATCCAGAAAATAAAATCCACCGGCTTCACTATTGACAGCTTGCATAATAGTATCGTACGCCTTTTTTTGGTTCGCATTCAATGTGGAAAGTTTTGCGTGAACAATAGCATTTAATGCGTTGCGATCGTATTGTTGTTCACGTTTCAGTTCTAACTCAAAAATGTCATGCATTGTACGATTAGGTGATGGCATTGACAATTGTGCTAATAGCTTATTAGCAATCGACAAACAGAAATCTTCAATGCAAATCAACGCTTCATTGTAAATTTCTGGCGTGAAATCCATTCCCGGATTACGATTTTCTTGACGCACTCGAAACAGTATATTTTCCGATAGGCAGTCTTGAAATTTTGTCCACAGTTCAGATGGATTCGATGGAAAACAGGTAGACAAAATAATTGCAAACAAAGCTCGAATTTGATAAGGATGAGCAACAACTGCTGCGTCTGCAAGTGTTTGTTCCCAATGAATATCGTTTTCCAATAAATTGAGCTGTTGACACGCTTGTCGATATGTCGTACACAGAACTCCATTGACTGTCCTTAAGTGTCGAAATGATGTTGGACCACGTACGTTTATTAACAGCAAACGTAAACAAAAACACTCAGCATTATTTGGGTGAACAGTATAAATACGCCCCAAAGCATTACTTGAATGATGTTCATCAACACGTTTTCCTTTCTTGCGCTGTTGGAACTCCTTTTTTGATACATTCCACGTAAAATACATTGGCACTTCTGTGTACAATAATGTTCTGGCAAAAGCATCAACTTCACACAATTTAAAAAATGCAATTAGAGTTGTATGAGATGGTGATAGAGCTCTCTGTGCAGCATTTTCGGTAGTGAAATGCACACGTTAGCCACTTTCAAGATGAACAGCTAAATGAACAACAGCTGGACATCTCTCGTGAATTTGAAATGAAAAAATACGCCAAATCGCTTTATTACTGCTAATGTAACGCCCCATTTGATACAGATGTATTTCGTCATTTCTATTTGAATCAGTTGATCCATACACGCCCATATCACTACCTTTATTTACATACTTGCAAATGTATTTAATGGACTTGACAGAATTGCAGTATTCGACATTAATATGAGCTTTGAATACTTTCGACAATAAAGGTGAATAGGGCACAACCCAACGGTTACCGACGACAACATTTTGATTTTTTTACTCTTATGGTAATTGATCTACCATTATCTTGAGTTGATCGACGACGATATAATGGGTAACCATCATTTCCAGTGATTGTATCCGAAACCAAAGCTCTTGGATAAAGTTTACTGCATTTTCCATCAAGCATACATGGTGAGTTAATATTGAATGCTCCACATGGACCGTGTATCATATTTTGCACAACAACACCATATAATTCAGGATCACTTATTTGATCTGGAATTTCAGCACATATCACATTGTTAACTTCATCCGGTGTGATTTTATTCTGTAACCATATTAATATGTGAGCGTGTGGCAAACCACGCTTTTGCCACTCCAGAGAATACATCCAGCACTTACTTCACCAAACACTTCAGATTTCACGATAAAATCCATAAGCGCTTTCAATTTTTGCTTAAAAACACGGGCAGTGATATCATGGCGGTCAACTGGAATTTGGCCAACAAATTAATTATTTTTGATGTCACTCCATTTCGGATTACACGTAAATGTTATAAATAAATCTGGTCGACCGTCATTGCATCCTGCGCCTACTCATGCTGCCTGTGTACGTTGAAGGCAAAATGGTCATTTTCCCAATATCATTAACATTACCGTCATTATTTATAGCATCACGCAAATGAATATACTCCTCCGAACGTAATTTCTTCTGATTAAACTGTATGAAATTTAGTCGTTCACTTTCAATTTTAGCGTACATATCAACAACAAATTGATGGAAAAGTCTACGACAATGAAAAATATGGTTAGTATCATTTTGACGGACCATAAGACGATATGCATAATAATTCATTGAGCTAACTTTTTTATCCCTAAATTTTATGACTAAAGACAGTCACTAAAATGACTGTAATTCATGAACCAATACAAATACAGAAAGCGTTCATACATAAAAACCTTGGTATTAACTTCAGCTTTAATATGCACTTTGCAGAAACAAAATCGGTTCACGCATTCCAGAGAACATCAATTACTAACACAATGATAATTATTTTTATATATATAGATATATATATATATGTATATATATAGTTCAAGTCGTGCAGTTTTCATTACACTTCGGTCATCTACCATACCATTAATTAAAAAGTGCAACACAACGCAAAAAGAGTTTGGGTGAAGGTTAGTTCACCTGACTGAAGTTGCTGTACTACGTAATATCAAATTTTTCATTAGGTCCAAGTTGACGGCTGATTTTTTTGTAATGGTTGGAACTGTCAACTACAGCCACTTGGGGAAGAGTTTTCACCTCCAGATTATCCTGCATCTTCCTATAAAGAATTCGGTAAACTCGGACTGTAGGGCAGATGAATAACTGTGTGCAGTTTTAAAAAACAAAATTATACTTCTTAAACTAAGATGCCCATATTTACTTTTTAGTCCAACAATTTTACACCAAAACAATGGGAATCTCTCTTTAAGAAAATTTTAAGCAAAAAAGACCTCTTGCCAAACTGGAAAACTTATGTTACAGGTCAGTATACTATTAAATATTCTTATCATTTTGCAAATTGTAAACTTTCTTTCTTTTTTCTAACACAGATATTCTTAATAATTTAGTAGCTGATTGTAATTTTGAAGAGCTATTGCAGTGTTTTCCAAGTGAAGTCATACCAAATCGTAATGCCGAGCGGTGGACCAAGGAATTCAGCAGCGATTGTATTACATCTATTGACACAAACAATGGCGGTTTGATATTTGAAGAACAAAACGATAATGCACTTGGACAAAGTATGGTGAAACGTGATCACCTGCCAATGGATAACGTAGATGAAAACAATGTGTTTGAGTTGGTTCTGCGTAAGGCGGTTTCAAAGCAGCGTAGCATTGCTTTGCGCTCTATGATTGAGTCAACTGGCAAGCAATTATTTGATGCCACCAGTAATCCAATGTATAACCTTTAAATGTTTAGCGTTTTTAACATATTTGCAAATTTCTAAAAGTCGGAAATGCTTTGCTCTTAACCCCAGTTTTGTTTAGCTACCTCCAAAAAGTGGTGTCTGCGGTTTTGGATTGATTTGGTTCTACTATTGGGGAATCAAGAGAATTTAAGCAAAATGTACCACGATAATATTTGGTGTTTAGTTCAAATATGTATGAGCAGTATGTACGAAAAAAGCTATTGAAAACTTTATTATGCGTAAAAAAGGCGTAACATATGGCACGGGATCTAGGAGGTAGCAGTGTGTTGTTTTTGTACACTTTGTAAATTATGAAATTTGATGAAAAGACATAACTTTCATATATCGTATTGGTGTAACTTGAAAATATAGTTTAAAATGTAGTAATAATTAGTGATATTTTTGGATCTGTGTGGAATTTAGAAGCTACATGTAGATAGTTGCGTCATGTGCCACAATTGTACATGTTAGTGTTAGTATTAACCGACTGATTTTAACTGCGATACAATATATTATTAGATTTGGTTTTTATTACATTGGTTCTTATTTAAACGTCGTGCTAATACAGTAAAATATGACAATATGTGGGAATAATAATAATAATATAATAATAATCTTATGGCATTCATTTGGAGTGATAGTGTGGTGTGATACAGATTTAGATTCCCTGCAAAGGGAAATCCGAACGATTCGGACAAGTTTTGGACAGCATCATCCCCATGCTGCCGTTGAGAGGGTAATGTTGCCCCGAAGGTTAGGTGGACAGGGCATAATGAATATCAAAAATCAATATTTTAACCAGATTCACAAACTGCGGGAATTCGGGATCGGAATCGAACAATATTCTGTTTTGGTAAATTTGGCCGACAACCACACACCGCTCAAACTTTCTATATGTACACCGTAATACAATCCTCTAGAGAGTACAAGTAGCGATGCCGACATTGTGGAGAAATGGAACCGCAAGGCTATACATGGCAGATTTCCACATCAATTGGAAGTGGACAATGTAGACAGAAATGCGTCTACAATCTGTTTTCAGTATGGGCAACTGTTTCCGGAAACAGAGGTTTTCTTAATGGGAATACTGGATGGAATAATCCACTCTAGACATTATCGACGAGTTATTCTACATGAGGATGTTGATAACAGATGCCGAAAATGTGGCCAGGCTCCGGAAACTACAGACCATATAATTAACGGATGCTCCATAATGGCCAGTACTGCATATCTAAGGAGGCATAACAATGTGGCAAGAGTAATTCATCAAATTCTTGCAAGTAGAAGTGGTTTTGTGGAAGAAAGGGTTCCTCATTATATATATCATCAGGTTCTGTTGAGTACGGAATATAAATTGTACTGGGATCGTACAATTTCAACGGATAGGACTGTTATTGCCAATAGACCGGATATCGTTTGAATAGACAGACGCGGAAAGACGGGGTATCATGTTGATGTAGTAGTGCCACTTTCCGAAAATGTTAATCGTACAATTGCGGGGAAAATTTCGAAATATACGGATCTGGCGTTTGAGATTAAACAACGAGAGCATCTCCGACGGGTGAAGATTATACCGATAGTGATCTCAAGCACTGGAATAGTGGTGAATTCCGTGTCTCGGCATGTGAGTGAGTGGGGACTATCTGGGCACTTGCACGATGTGTAAATCGGTAGTTCTTGATACATGCAGGATAACGAGAACATTCCTGGGGTAATGTACGGAATGTGAATAATGGTGAAATGTGGCAAAGAAAAGGAAAAAAATGACAAAGAACACAACAGTGCTGAAGTGACTTGTGGCCGAGTCCACCATCATGTTCAGCTATAAATGGACCCCAGCTCGCGCGGTATCTGGGGGGGGACAGAGGTATGAGAATAATAATAATAATATATATTTATATGTTTTAGCACACATCACCAATACATGTTTGTGGTTTCCTCAAAAACTTTAGAGCGTTTGAGGGTAAGACGTAGAGTTTTCCGATCTATCCAAATTTTTACAAATATCACTTTTTGTAGCTAATTAACAATGCTGGGGGAGAGGTGGAAATAACATTTTGAATTTATTATAAACTCTTGGTAAATTCAAAAGATTGTCGCTAACAACGAGTCTTTATGTCGATTTTTATCTTATCTTATTAAAACACATCAGACATGAGCTTTGCTATATAAGCGGCTACGCTATTTACAAGCGAATGAAAAGGTTCGAATCGACGATATGCACGTTCTGACAACATCTTAGTAGTTAGGAAACATTTCATTAGTTGTTTTTGAGAAAAGTATGTTAAATATTTTAAAGAGAGTGTGTTAATATTCTATATTAAATCAATTTCAATAAAATCAAAAACTATTTCATCTGCAATATATAAAAATAGATATACCTATATGTATCTGTGCAAAATATTATTGATCTTACAATTTCATTAAGATTACATACTGTCTAGTTTATACATATACTTATTTACTCAGACATTTGTTTTGTAGAGCTTTACTTACTATAACGCCATATATGCACAAATTCAATCCAGTAATGTTAATTTTAGTTCTTAGTGACGGCATTCCAAAAGATGAAGAAAAAAACATTTACAATATATTTTTTGCAAATGGATGTTTTGATTATGAATTTATTCTTATAGTTACTGTTTTTATTATATTTTAATTCCATTGTCATAATCTGAAGAATATGAAGTTAGATTGTATTAATTTTTGAAAATATGATTTTGGTTCCTTATTCGGTTTCGAGATCATATTTTTATTAGCAAATATATATTATTGCAAACATACATATATTTCCATAATTTTCACTGACCAAATTTGTGTTGATACTCATTAGTATTAATTTTTATTTTCAGTGATGTTATATTAATTTTGTTGGCATGACAAACAAACAGTTTTAATAACATAACTTTTATTAATAAAGTGATATTTAATTAGTTCTACTAAGTTAGTAGTTTTTATTACCGGACCAAAGCGCAAGTTATAGACCTAACAAAATATATATCAATCGACTCAGCATCACTTTCTGATTTACACGTTTGTTATGATATACAAGGGTATATACATAATTTCGCTTTTTATGAAAACGTAAGACGTCTTTTTTTTAGTGATTACAAATTTTGTTGAATAGTTTGCCATCTTTCTTGCAGTAGAATGACTCCACGCTCATAAAATGTCTATTCTTTGGGGGTAAAAAAACTGATCCATGTGATTGTGTGACAACTTTATTTGAAATAAACGATTTAAAATTTTGTAAAGGCAAGAACAAGTAACAAGCAGAAGATGCCAGCTCTGGAGAATATAGCGTTACATCTCATTCAAACTTTATTTTGTCCTTTTATGTTTAAATGAATCGTTCAATTTTGTCACCTGACGACAGAACACTTCAGAATTGAAGGTTGTGCTGCGTGGTATAATCTATAAAATAACAATTCCCAGACAGATGCCATCACTTTTTTCTTGTATTTAATATTAATATAATCAATTTGCTTCAAAAATGGGTATTACGCTTTCATCTGGAGGAATGAATTGCTATGTCATTTAATCCGGCAAAAATGTATCCTCCAAAATGAAGCGTTTAAAGTAACATCATATCTTACTATCTTGAAGTTTTACTTTGGTTAGTACACCTATTATCTTACAAAAAGATGGCACTGTTTCCTTTTTGGTCGACGTTATACTAAAAAAGCTGGTAGTATATCTGAAGTCTTAATAAATATCCTTACAATTTAACTCGTCCGGTATAACTGCTACAAATATCTCAGTATTTATCACTCTTTAAAAAAAGTTGGAGTAGCCGGTGAATGCAATGTTTTAGGTAAATTATGTAACTCGGATGACGTAGAAATCTCAACAAGAGCCAGGCTAATCGAAATCGAAATCTTTTCTCAAATTTGGCGAAATTTCGACGTTAAAATATATTTTCGTCCGTTTCGTTATTGGATATATTTAATACACTTTGTTAAGAACTTATGAATTAGGTAGGAACTCATAAAGTAATATTTTTGAAAAGTATTGTGGAAAAAAACGCATCCGCAGCCTAGCTGTGATATGCTTCTGATTTTGTTTTGGGTCGGTGCTGGACAATCTATGCTATCGTCAATAACAGGCGTGATTTGTTTATATGTGCTGACATCCGCAACTAGAAGGTTATAGCGATGCTTTCTTCATAATTCTGCGTATCTATGAATACATTTCACACACTGCCTTACAGGATGAGAGCCATGTTCCATAACCTTTGCTTTTAAGCTATAGGTAGTATTTTCGGGGATTACTTAATCTTAACCTACTATGCTCAACAGACACCATACTCGTACATTACATGTTTATTTAGTTATTTACATTATTACTTTATTTAAAAAAGGGAAGATCGAGGCCGTGAGCTTTTTTCAGCCGCCTTATTTCATCTCTATTACCCAGCAAAATATTGGACGTTAACTTAGTCTATTTACGTAGTTTACACTAGGTCTGCTAACCTTACCAAGTTCGCCGTGTATGTTATTGTTATTGACAAATCGTAGGGCATTAGTAATTAATCTAAGAACCAGCAGTTCCCCCATTTGAATATCATTCCTTCGGGGTAGTTTTATATATTAGGACTTTTTTCAATCTAAGAGATTTAGGGCCAATAAGCTAATACATCTTCCGAGTTTCTATTTTCAATTGGACCCATTTGAATTTTCAATTTTGCCATTTCTATTATCAATTTTGCCATGTAAACGTTTGTCGATATGAAGACCAAGATACGAGTATTTTGCACAGTTAAATAACAAAATTGTGACAAAATTTAAAGATGCAGGCTTGCAATCCTTTCGACTAAATGTATAAATGCGCTGATTTGCCAGTATTAAGTTTTACAATTTTCTAAACTATGCTTTGGCGTTGAACTGCATTAGAGGCTTCTTTATTTGACTCATTTGTAGATAAAATTGATGCATTGTCTGCATAAGTCGTTGCTGTATCATCGTCATTGGTGAACATAACACATACTGTAAATAATGTCTGCAAAATTTATCTCAGCATGCCCCTTTGGAAATCTGCAGTCTTCGTCGTTTATTTTTACATAAAAAGTTATTGCATTAAATAAGTTTTGGCCGGAAGGTAAAATGGAGTAGATAGTACATGTTTCAATTCAAAATAGGAAATGGAAATCATGACACACTTTATCGAATGCTTGTTTGATGTCAGGGAAAACTCGGAACCAGTACGGTTTCCAAAGCTTTTCTAAGTTGCATCGGTATTAGCATCACGCTTAAGTTGTTCAAATTAGTCGCCTTCTCACTTTACACACCACCAGGTGGATTTGCATGAATGTTATTTGGGATTGTTTGTCCGATGGTCGAAAGTTATGAGAGATTTTGAAAATCTTTTCCGCAGTAAAGAGCATTTCGCCATATCGAAAGGCATCTTCACATTCTGACACTCTTTCAACTTATGTATTTATTGCATACAATTTGAGTATGTACAATTTAAGTATGTACATATGCATGTAAATCTTCAGTTCATTAATTTCGAAATGGAAAATAATCTATTTATTTAAATCAAATATAATAATAAATTTGTAAGGGCTCCACACTTTTGTACAACAAATGCGCGGGCATTTCGTTTATGAAAAGTGCACTTTTTTAAGTGAAGATTGCATGCACATTTGTATTAGGACAGGCCACTCTCACAAATGTCTTGATCTACAAGTTTGTACTTTAGTAAGGCATTTTTACAATGACCAACACTTGTTCCACCGACCGAAGTTGTGCCGAATAATATTTTTTCAATTCAATCGATTGAACTAACCAGCTAGACCGTGTACTAAATAGTGATATATTGTTATTCTACAAGGCACCAATACAAAATCATACAAAATCGCTTAGTCATTTTTTTTTTTTGATTTTTGTATAGAACATATGACTTCTCTTCTGGCGTGGCTTTAAAATTTCAGTCCGTTTCGATCGCGGATTTTTTCTAGTGTCATTTTATTTGTATTTTTCGAAATCTTATAAAAATGTATATTTATATTTTATCCACTTATAATAAATCTTCTGGAAACGATAAAATAACAGCGAAAATGATTTCAGAACTCCCCACAATATCCCCAAATTA